>JAAKBH010000398.1:0-386263 GCA_019776075.1 Amaranthus palmeri
TCAATCATACAATCTTATAAAAAGAGTGTAAAATTCCACATACACTTTCTCAGTGATTTGCCATATGGAATATGTCTTACCAAAGTTATGATTAAACTCAGTCATTAATATATGAGTAGTACTCATACACTCGTATAAAAAGAATATAAATACACATGACACTCTCTCAGTGATTTGCATTAACAAAAATGTTCCTAGACAAATGTGGCAATGGTGCTATCAACAAAAAATGTATAATGTTGGGTTCTAAAAAAAAATTAATAATAGAGATATTTACAGACAATAAGACAATACGTGACATAAATTGATCACAATTTTTCATTAAATAAAATAGGTGGCTCTGTTTTGTAACTTGGTGAATTAAATGATCACGGACATGGCACGTGGATCAAGCTGTCTGTCTTGGATCCATCCTTATTAACATTAATTGCATTCTTAGACCAAAATGTGCTATGGAAATTGGAATGAAGATAAAGATTAGTCAACTTCTCTAAATATTAGCTGAAACAAATCCTTAATTATACTTTAATTAAACAATTGAATGAGCTTAAAGAATCCTTAACGATGAATTATGATTGCTTTTAAAACTTATAATAATAATAATAATATGAAGTACGATATTACTATAACATTATAATCAATTTTTAACTTTTACTTCACATAATCACTCAAATCATAGATTTCAATCGCATCCAATACTTTTTTAAGTGGATGATAAAAGACCTATGTACATTAGAACTAAGCTAGCAAGATTAGAAAACGATTAATACAGATTCATATTAATATTAATAAATGAATACAGAGACATCATCATTATATATATACTAATTCATAAGCATTTTGTGTCATATATCACTATTATAAGTATTTACAAGCATGTGCACCAACAATTACATTTACAATGCAATTTTAAGTAGTGTTTGAAATTGTATAAAACAATTAGGGATGACATAAACTCCACAGATTCATATTAATATTAATAAATGAATACTAATCTAACCCACAAATTCATATAAGACTAATTAATGTAAGGTACTTATTCTTTAACCCCTCCTTTTATATTTCTAATGTACGTAATGCACTATAAAATGGGAATTTACTTGAGAAAATTAAGTGAAAATTTTGAAAAATGAAGTTAATAAACATTAGGAGTAACTTATGCAATCTTATCTATATTATATATTCACAACAAATAGTCATTAAAGATACCTATAGTATATAATATACAAACAAAACACATATGTAACAATGCAACATCATATGTACGATTGAAGGTTTTTCAATTTCCACTTCAATTGTTATCAGGAACACGAGTTCACCAATAATATTATACGTTCGGATATATAATTCTAGCATTCAATTTAAAAGGACATATATCTAATCATATATCTTTTCAAGTGTATATATCACCGTGATAACATTAAAAGCATTTTATGTATTATGAGTATATTTAGTATAAAATATTGTTAATGAATTAATAATTATAATGCATATCAAAAAAGTGATAAAAAGTTCTATATATGAGAACTTTGCTAAATTTTATTAAAGATCCTACATATTATGATCCCAAACAATCCGTAAAAAAAAATGAATTCCAATCGTCCATGACTTAAGTATAATTCGAGTGTATTAATTTTAATTAAACGATTACAAACAAAATTACCTGGCTTTGCTTAAAATTTGTGGTGATTTGCTTAAATTTGAAGCATAAAAATGACATGAAAACATTCATCATTATATGAAAAATTTTGGCACAAAATATTCCTAGGGTGTGTAAATACTTTGACATTATAAAACATAGAATTGTTTTTATGTTGAACTACTCTTCAAGTATAAGACTTCGAGTTGCACTAGTCATGTTTAAGCAATGTACATGTGCACAAAATATGAATCCATTCATCTATTTGTTGTCCTTGTTTGCTTTTCAATTGGTGCATTACACATGTTCACATTACATTAGCATATACCAAAACTTGCCCTTCTTCCTACTTCCTCCTTCTAATTAAATATTACTTGTTATATTATTATTATTGACATTATTCATTGTTTAAATTTATTTTATATATTGTGGTTAATGAAAGGAAAGGAAAGGAAAGGACCTTTTCAGTATCCCGCACAAGGCAGAGTCCGAGTGGGGGTTTTCTTTTTCTTGAAAGATGCGGATATCTCATACCCGTACCCCCCAAGAAGGGAGTAAAGAGAGATGCACGCAGTCAAGAAACCCCCAATTGATATCTGCGCCCAGTAGGGGTCGAACTCCAAACCTTCTGCTCCACATGCAGATGCTCTATCCATTGAGCCACAAACGCTTTTGGTATATTGTGGTTAATGTGTAAGAAAAAATATAATCAAGAATTTTCTAATCACATACAAAATATTAACTTATTTATAGTTTTTAGTAATGCATAATTAATAAGTGATAAAGATCAGATAGTGTATTGGTTGTGTAAAAATCAAATATAACAAGTATAATAAAAAGGAGAAATTACATACAAATGTTGTCATTCGCCCCTTAAATTTATCTTTTGAAACAAAATAATTTTTGTTTAATAAAGTACATTCATTCTAGTTAAAAGTTAAACCTATACACCCCTTTGCTACTATTTGATGTTTTTATGTTTTTTAGACAGTTTATTTGTTATTTTCTTAAAGAATAAATTTTTATTTGTATTTTATGTCATAGTCTTTTATATCATCATCATTATCATCTTATCCAGTATATCTCGCTCATAGAATTTTTTTATTTGTAATCGCTTATGTCCCCCCTTTTCTCCATTAAACATTAATGTTCAATAAAATAATATATTCACCATCTAAAAATATAATTTTTTTAATTCTCGTAAATATTCATTATAAAACATCAAATATGAACTAAGAGAGTAGGAAAAAAGAATGGTTGCCACCACTAATTACATTTCATATAATTAAGAAATAATAATTAATATATCGAATAAATTAGGGATGATTAAATATTTAAATGGTCTCATATCTTTTCTTATAAATCTATGCATCACCTTATTATGATTCAGTGTATATTGCCTATTTTCAAATATATTCTTTAATATTATTAAAACTCCTATTAAAATTTATTAAAAATTACAAGCTTAATAACAAAGATTTCTCTTTAAAAAACCAACTAACATATGCGTGGAGTAACTCTCAAGATTCATATGCTAGTTTGTTTTATAATTCCCATATCTAGTTTGATTTTCTAAAAAATTGGTAATCTTAGACAAACAACTATGTAAAATTTGCCTTAAAATTTTTTGGAACAAACCTTGTAGGTAAACAACACATTACACATGTCATCAATATTAACTTTTTTTTTTCATTTCAAAAAAAAAAAAAACTATTTTTTTGTCCCTTTGAATTTGCACCTTAAAATTTAAATATGAGAGTTTTTTTTTGAGTTTTAGGGCGCAAACTCAACGGGACAGGGAGAATATTTTGATGATTTTTAAATTAAGCCAGTAGTCGTCGGTCATAATCATTTTGCCTCATATTCTTTTGGCCAAAACTAAAGAGATGGATATAATGAGTTAAATTAGTGTGAAATCTAATATAAAAAGAGATAAAATAGATAGTTAAATTAGTAGTCTCATATTCAAAAATAAAAATAAGGTACATTTATTATAACAAACTATTATCGAAAAAGAAACAAATTAAATGTTTTTTTCATTGGAATCATTCTATTTTATTAAAATATTAATTAACTTAATTCAAGAAATTATTCCACTGACTTAAAATCTATGGATATTAACATATATTTAATTCTCCAATGTAATTAACTTTATACATATCCAATCATATTTAATGACATTATTACAACATTTTAATCAATAAAATCTCAGCACTATTTTACATTATTTTATCAATCTCTAATAGAATCTATTTACGTGTAATAATAATTATTTAATTATTTTAATTTCTTTTCAAATTTTAAACAAAAGATTAAAAACGAAGAGAGTAATATATTCTGTTAGAAAAATAAAAACAAAATTGATTAGAAACAGAGAAAGAGAATCAGAAAAGATACATAACAATAACACTATTCATTTATTATATTTTTGTCAAATTCTTACACTATTCATTTATTATTTTTTTGTCAAATTATTAACACTATTATATTATATTTTTGTCAAATTCTTAACACTATTAACTTATACCTTGTGGAATAGGTTAAAGAAACCTTAATAAATATTTAAATACTAGTTTATTTTTTTTGTGCATTAAATTAAATAAATTCCATTATTTTTATTAGTTTCTTATCCATAAATTAAATTAATATTATATTTTAATACTTTTGTTTAATATTGGTATATTTAGTTTCTTATCCTAGAGAATACTTTTGTATATTTATATATCCTGAATATCTTGCTTAATATTAAAGAAAACAAATCTTAATTTATTTGTTTAATATTTGTTTTTTTACCATTAAAATTTTAAGTGGACAAAAATAAGTATGATTGTGACATGAGTCATTAAAATTAATGACTTTAAGTATATACAAAAAGTATATATTATAGAAAGATAAATAAGTACTATTTTAATATAAATACAAATTGTGTAAATAATTATTAGATTCTTCTTTTTCAATACACTAAATAATGAGAAAATTTCCAACAATGCAAAATTAATTTTAGTGGAAAATGATTAATTAGTTTTCCTCTTTCAAATGAATAAACTAATATTCTTAATTTCTTCTTTTTGCTTGTCCATAATTCTGAATACAATATTGACCGAAAAATAATTAGTTGACCCAGTGAATAATCCGCCCACTAAAAAATTAATATATATATTTGTTGTTGGTAAATTGAATTTTAATTATTATATATAATTAATATTTACTAATAATATGTGTGGACATGTGGTTTACCCATAATGATAAATAAAATAGTGTCCTTCATTTATTAAAGAAAAAAACATGAGTTGTTTCTGACATTTCATCATATTCATAGAGACAAGCAATCAAAATTAATCATAAAAGATCCACTTTTTAAAGCAAAGCATAATCAATTTATGTTCAATAACTCATCACAATCTCTAGCATATGTATGTACTATACTTATATATAACCAAACCACTCCTAGAGATCTGAGTCCCTCTTATTGCACTCCACACCAAAACCTAAAAATATGCAAATGAGATCTCTAAATTTTCTATTTATCTCCTTAATAATCTTGTTTTCCTCTATAGCTTGTACCTTCTCTAAATCCTTAGAGCATGATGTCGAAGACGCTCCCATCGATAGCATATCCGAATGGTGTGACACTGTTCCTTATCCTAAACCATGTAAATACTTTGTGGCTCGAACACCAGGCATGTTCGACCCAAAAACAAAGGCTGATTTTAGGAAAATGATTGTAGAAGCGGCCTTGGACCGCACTTTAGCAGCCCAAGGCCACTTATGGATGTGGGGTCAACAATGTGCAAACCATAGGGAACGAGCTGCTTGGTCCGATTGTATTAGTCTCTATAGCAACACAATCTATCAACTTAACAATACTCTTTATGGGTTAACCAGTAACTCGAGTTTCACTGATTTTGATGCACAAACTTGGTTAAGTTCTTCACTCACTAACCTTGATACATGCATGAGTGGGTCTCAAGACATGAACGTTACAAAGTTCATTTGGCCCCACGTCTCATACAATGTATCCGAATTAATATCTAATGGGCTATCAGTCAACGAAGGTCTAATCGATGATTTTATCAACTCAACTAGCAATGGTACAGGCACAACCAACGACTATCCTGTTTGGGTTAGCCATGACGAGAGGAGGTTATTACAAGTTTCTCGAAAATTGGCTAGCTCAAGGGCGATGTTCGTGGTGTCGAAAGATCGGTCGAGCCCTTACCGGACCGTTCAGTCAGCGATCAATGCTGCGGCAAGGAGTCGTATTAGAGGGAGGAAAATAATACACGTTAAAAGAGGGATTTATAAAGAAAATATATATGTTGGTCCATTTAACAATGATATTATGTTGGTTGGTGATGGAATGAGGAATACTATAATTACTAGTAGTAGAAGTGCTCGATCTGGTTATACAACTTATAGCTCGGCAACTGCAGGTATATTCATCACATATTTCTCCTTTTTTGGTTTTGATTAAAATTTAAGGAATATTCAAAATATAATTAAATGAAATTAGTGTTTAAATATTAATTTTTAAAAATATTAATAGTATATAGTTTAAATGGATGGGGTAATATTGTCGAAAATTCATATGTTAACCAACTTAAACAATACACTTATCAACGTATTTAGAGATATAACAAATTAAATATGGTCAATTGACAAAGACATTGCACAATGTTGCATCCGTCAGTGCATTCATGTGGTGATATGATTATTAGATCAGTATTACATATACTTCTTATCGTATGATTTTTATGGTCAAAACTCAAATGTAGGAACAAATGAGTAAATTTATTGCTCGAAAAGTGATTAGACATATGCATCATGTTGTTTTGTATGTGGGTAATTCTATACACAATTATCTAATTTTAACCATTAGTTATTACATCTGAGTCATATATTTTTGACGACTTATAATTAAAAAAATATTTAAAAATATTTTTGCATAAACTTAATTACTTCTAACTAAATTGAGAATAATGAGAATTGTAATGATTATTGTGCATTAATTTTTAAGGAAGACCAATTGTATTTTGTACCCATGCTGAATTATGTCATGAACTAAAGTGTGTGGGAATGAACTACATGAAAGTCACACGGCTAAACTAGGTATTTCGTTAAGGCTTCATATTCAACATTTTACAAGTAAATGTCCAAAATTAACCTTATTATATACGTATTTCACAATCTATAAATTTATTCGAATTCACAATTAATTTCAAAAATTATAAATTTTTTGTGAGCTTATCTTTTCTCCAAGTTAATATTTTTAGGCACTTTTAAATTGATTCCATCTGAACCAAAATGGTCGATTTAAACACCCACATGAGTAGCTATGTAGCATTTAGATCTACGGCTATTATATTTTATCACCCTAATGTCATTAAGTGTATCCCTCCTAGTTAAGGTGGAAGTTGAGAGTATCTAATGTATGTAATATTTTTCTTATTAATCAATGATAAGACTAACAAAATAATTATGATGACCCTTAATAACAAACAACATGTATAACCGCACGTAAATAAAAAATACACATAATTTAATATAATCACTTTTAAACATTATTGGTATTATATGTATGATCCATCATTGACTTATCTTTCTATTACTTGAAGCAACATCTTCCTAAGTCAGATTTTCGCATATGTACTTAATTATTACTCTTTGTAATCATTTTCCATTTGATTATTTCTTAAGTCAGTAATTGCTTGACCATTATGGACGGTGGGCCTTGTGCCAAGCAACAATTCATGCATACTAACACTAACATTGCTACTACATTTTCTCTGTTTTTTCTTGCCTTATAGACCGTCTTTAGTAAAGACGTCTCTTAAAAGCTCAGTTCAATTCTAAATATATATTGTTTTTACTCTAAATATAGATTTATGCTTAACTTTTGAGAGTCGTCTTTACAAAAGACAGTGTCTCAAGAGAGTACATGTATAATGTTTCATTAATATTTACTAAAAATATTAGGAAAAATTACCCAGAATAATACGACCTTTCACTGATTTTCCAAGAATAATACGAACTTTCAATTAACCACAAATAATACGAACTTTGACATGCATTTTCCGCTGGCATACATGACCTGTTTATAACCGGTAGTACAGGTCTTTTTTTGACCGTTGCTCAGCAGGTTTCAACCGATAATACGAACTTTCAATTAACCACCAATAATAAGAGATGAAACCTGCTGAGCAACGGTCACAAAAAGAACTGTACTATTGGTTATAAACTGCTCATGTATGCCAGCGGAAAATGCATGTCAAAGTTCGTATTATTGGTGGTTAATTGAAAGTTCGTATTATTCTTGGAAAATCAGTGAAAGGTCGTATTATTCTGGGTAATTTTTCCAAAATATTATTTACTCAATTTCAAATATGAATCATATACTCCATGATCTATTACCAAAAACTATAATATGAAACAAAGGGGGAGACTGGTCGGTTTGGCAATTGGCTAGAGCTGTTGGCTATAGCTGAAATATTGTCTGATGAATTAGTTGTATAAACTTACTATTTAAGTCTGTTGTTATAGGTATATTTGGTAAAAATTGATCATTGGTTATTGGTAGATGATTAGACAACAAGTTGGTACCAAGCCAAAAGTCAAAGTAACTCCCAGGAGCTTTTTTATTTTGACTTAAAATCTAGCTCAAACTATTATCAAATACACATTTTATATTGTTTGTAAATTGTAAAAAACAAAAATGAAAAAAAATGTATTTGCCAAATACTCCCTATTATTGAGGCATTCCATAAGGAAAAAATCTAACAATTTGATTTTTTATTTTAATTATTATTTATAATGTAGGTATTGATGGGCTTCGATTCATTGCCCGTGACATCACCTTTCAGAACACAGCTGGGCCACAAATGGGCCAGGCTGTAGCCCTTCGTTCAAGCTCGGATCTTTCAGTTTTCTATAGATGTGCATTCCTTGGATACCAAGACACACTTTTTGTACACTCTCAAAGACAATTCTACAAAATGTGTTATATTTTTGGCACCATAGACATTATATTTGGTAACGCAGCCGTTGTGTTTCAAAGTTGCATGATCTACGCTAGGGTACCCGTTTATGGCCAAGCTAATGTCATAACAGCCCAAGGTCGAGCTGACCCGAATCAAAACACTGGGATAGTGATCCATGGGTGTCGGATCATGGCCGACCAAGACCTTAGGGGTAAAATTGCATCCATTACGACTTACTTGGGTCGTCCATGGCAACAATATTCACGTACCATTATCATGAGATCGTATTTGGGTGGGTTGGTGAACGGTGCAGGTTGGATGCCTTGGAAGACTGCTGGGTTTTTAAGAACCTTGTACTATGCAGAGTATGGAAATTTCGGGCCTGGAGCAAGACTACGACGTAGGGTCAGGTGGCCCGGTTACCATATCCTCACTAGGCCCAATGCAGTCTCGCAATTCACCGTAGAACGCTTTATCGCTGGTCGAAAATGGCTTCCAGCAACTGGCGTGCCCTTCAGTCCGGGAGTTTAAGCCATTAAAATTGTGTTTATTATTTTGTTTGATGATTAATTTCTCATTGATCATAATATTGGTGGAGCTACTCTCTAGGGATTATTTTTTACTCCTTTTCCTAATTGAGTAATTATTTAAAGATTTATTAGGTAATTATTATCAAATTATGTTGATTTATACATATTTAATTCATGTAAAAATGAGGGATTGGAGGATTTATAATTAGGGCAACATTCTTTCCCTTTACAAACCTACATTTGTATTTCAAAGCATGACTGAGTTTGATTTATTGTTTTGATCATTTTCTATTCTCTTCTATTTAAGCATTGTACCCCTATATTTTGTACCTATACAACATACATCATCATCATCATCATTATCAACCCAATATTCCGCTCAAAAACAGGGTACCCTGAAAAGCCTGAGGAATGTGGTCAATTTTAACCCAAAAAGTTAAAGCCCGACATAGAGTATACATAACCCGGTCAAAAATGGACACCATCAAATACTTGAGTTGGCTTGCAACCCGATCTCCAACTGAACAAGCTCTTCCGGGCTTATTCTCGGGCGTATTCAGGCTGAACTCTTGGTGCAAACAACCATCAATAAACACTCATGCAGGAAATACCTTGCTTACAAAACTTGATACCTTAGTAATGAGAAATCATGTATTCATATCAACTAATTGTTTTAAGTGTACAGAACTTTGAGTTTCTTCGATTTCGTCGGATATATGAACTAGCAAAACTTCGAATACAGGTCATCATCCTAATGAGCAACGCTAAATTTATAACAGAATACTAACATGAGAAACTGCACAGATGCCTAGCGGAAGAGCCTCGAAACTGATCTTTTAGGTACTTTGCCTTCGAGCTTCAGCCTTCTATACGATTCTCTAATATGGCATGGCCTGATGGGACCAGTATCCTTTCTTTCAGCCATCACTATCTTGGCTGCAAAAAAACGCAATACTAATCAATAGGTATATGAGCAATATAACTAACAAGATCATCAATATGACACTGTGACTTGAACTGTCAAGAGTCTAGTTCGTTAATAATAATTGTTTCGAAGTATACATTGATTGAACATTACACGATCATACCCAAAGGATGAGAGTCTATGAGAAGTGACGACTTCAGACATCGAAGTTCTTAGACTCAATTGTGTTTAAAAAGGGCGTCCTAAAAACACCAAATTTTAAGCATAGAATTGTTAAGGATGACATATTAGCAAAACATTTAAATCAGCTACCATAACCAAAGAGTAGCTTTTTCCAAATATTTCTTCCATCATCATCATCATACCCAGTGTATCTCATTCATAGACAATCTATGTTCAGGGTCTGGGGAGGGAAGATAGACGGTGTCTCATACCCATAGGGAGAGGGCAGTCAAAAGAGTCTCCCGGCTCAAGAAGGGCCAAATATTTCTTCCCTAGTTTGAAAATAAGAACATTGCTCCATTATCCAACAAGCACAAAAAAAAAAAAAAAAAAAAAAAAAAAAAAAAAAAAAAAAAAACCCTTTAAGTCGATAAATAACTAATTAAGTATACAATAAGCCAATGGTTGTCTTATATTTAGTGCCCTTTCTAGTATTTTTCTCAAGAGTTATGCCTCACAACCACAAACCCATTTTCATTCTCTCCTTCATCACTGTGAGTCTGTGACACTTGCAAATGCATAGTTAAATACGAGACAAATGAAGTTCTATTCTCTAGAGCTAGCCAAATCAAAGTACTATTCTTAAGATCAGCAAAGCGAAATCCATACCTGTCTCGACAAGTTCCCCAACAAACATTTTTGCAATTCCAGACACTACAATTGTCATAGGTACAGAAATCTTCTGACTGCCAGTAACGCTCACTAGTAACTGCATTTAAAACACAAAAATAAGTTGCAATACGAAAGTAACTTGAAGTTGACATATAAAACTTCCCATTGTTCAATGCTCACTGATTCCCAATAATGATCTATGTTACTTGGACTCGGTACTGATGTCGAATACTGGTATGTGTCCAGATGTCGAATATGTCTAAATATTCAATTTTACGCCTAAAATGAAGTGTCTAAGTGTCATAACAATGTCCAAGTATCAAGGATCGGACACGGGTACGTGAAGCCAAATGAAAGAGTCCGAGTAACATAGGTAATGATCTTCTTAAAACTAACAGATCAATTTGGGAACAAATATCATAATCGAGATATCAACATGAGAAAATATACCCTTTTCATGTTGGATTTCTGGAAACCAGATCTACGGTAAGATTCATATCTGCTCATCTGTTCTTTTGTAAATTGTGATAAGATGGCCCTGAAAATAATCATCAAAATACAGTCACTTGTAAGGATTTCAAACAAGCACTGAATCTAATACTAATGAGGTGTGATATCAGTAAGGACAAAGGAAAAAACTCATTCATGATCATCAAACGTTTCAGTCTACTTAAGAGATAATACTAATGAAGCAACACAAAGTTAACGAAAAAATTCCAACCTGGATACGTGCCTTTTCCGGAAGATATATGTATTGTCAATATTAACACAAAAAGATATGTTGACGCAGGTTTTAAAACTTAAATTTCAAATAGTTGATCATATATTCCCCCACCCCATGAGTTAGCTATAACTTCTTTTTGTTTATTCCACCTAATTTGCTACATTTTTATAGGAATGATCCGCACACTCTTATTCTCATCCATACATTTCTTATCTCATTAATGTCATCCACACAATTCAAATTGTTGACTTACTCTCCCAACAACTAAAACTCCTTAATATTAGTTCCACTGTCACATGATTTACTAATCTCCTTGCAAATTGCGAATCAAAAAAGCAATTTATGGTCAATTTTGCGCTATTTCAGGGTTATTTTGAGCAAATCGCAAATTCAAAAAGCAACTTAACAGACAACTTATGTTCCACAGATTCGTTCCAATCCTCTAAGTAGCAAATTAAGGTGTAGAAATGATATGCTAAAAGAGTTTTAAAACATGCAACTATACTAAATATGTAACTAGTTAGCGTTAAAGCACTGAAAATCACATACTGCATCTTGGCCATTTTATCAGGGTCACCAGTAGTAGCTTGTAACTTTCCAAGCTCAACATCCATGTTCTCTTCCTCCTCTTCCTCCTCTTCATCTTTGTTCTTGTTATTGGGCTGTGCAGTCGTTGCAGAAGCTAGAGGAGCACCCGAAGTTGATGCAACATTAGGATCCGTAACAAGATCCATGCCTACCTCATCTTCAGGTTGATTAACATCATTTACAGGTACAGCAGCAACTTGGGTTTCAATTTCATTAGCTGTAGGAGACTCGGGTGGTGTTTCGTCTTGCTCTACAAATGCTGCTTCAAATGGATCTTGAGATGGCTTCATCGTGTGCACTTCTAAAGCCCAAAAAATAATTTATAAACTTTTCTTGATCAAACAATGAAAAAACTGAAATCAAAATTCAAAAACCACCTAGGAAGAGTGCTTTCATCACAGAGCAATGAAACAGAAAAAAAATCCTATATGCTAACTACAATTCAAAATAACCCAAATATAAATGCCAACTAAAAACCTAGTAGATTATGAATCAAACAATTATGAATGATGAGTAAAAGATTATAGTATCATACCTAAATACAAATTTAATCAGATAAATTGAAACAAGTATGATTGAATCCTTCAATGTAAGTTTAAACAATTATCCTGGCACCGAGCAAGTATAATTCAACCACCATTAAAATAACACAAAAGCCCTAAATTTTTAAATAAACCCTAATAATGAAAAAGCCCTGAAATTGAAAAAATCCTTAGTTTTTTAAAAGAGAACCTTAGTCAAACGAAATCAATCACCATTGAAATAACTTTAATTCAATTCACCATTAAATAACTTTAATTTACCATTAAAGAACATAAAAGCCCTAAAATTTTGAAATAAACACCCTAAATTATTGGAGAGCCCTAATCAAATGAACATTATAAGGGAACCCACTAACAAAATTAACATAAAAAGGCAATAGACCCAACAATTTAAAGAAAATAAAGACAAAATTTGGCTTCAAATTATAAAAATGATGAAATTTACCAACCTAAAGAGATTAAAAGAACCCACGGTTCAAGCCTCCATTTGTCGAGTGGCAGCAGTGAGGTGTCGTCTGAGGCAGCTGGGATCTCCGGCGGGCGCCTGCGTGGTGAGGGGAAGGCGGACTGAAGAAGCCAGACGGGAGTGTAGGCGGTGGGCTACTTGGTTTTGTGAAGATGTAAAGGGTGCAAAGGAGGAGGGAGAAAAAACTGGTGAATGTTGATTTCTCATTATTTCTGTTTAAATTGAACCCAAAAAAATAGGTTTAGAAGGCTCGAACTGTGGACCAGGCGTTAAAAGACGATCACTTTACCCATTGAACCAACTTAATCTATTTTTGGGGTTAAATTATGATTAAGGTTTGGAAAGGAAATATAAGCGAAAAATCATATTTATAAAAATAAATGTGGTTAAAGACTCTATTAACTTGAAAAAGACATCGAATGAAAAGTAAAAGGACGATAAAATAAGACAAGACAAATAACAAAATAGAGAAATAAAATAAATTAAGACTAATAATATATCCAAAGATATAAATATGAACCATAAAAAAAAGTAACTATCTATAATCAAAGACACGTGATAATTAAATGATAGCTTTGAAAGTCTAATATAGTTCCTTAAATGATTATTAAAGTGTGCCACAAAATTAAAACAAAGTTTATTATCAAAAATAATTTTCAAATTAAGTTTGGGAAAATTTTGATTTTCATGTCATCACCATTAACAAAAAAATGGCGATGACATCGTGGACGAACAAATTCCATCGCGTTAACTAGAGATGTTTATTCAGATTATCGGTTTGTTTTCGGGTTACGTGTTTCGGGTCGGTTCAAAATCGGATTTTATGCTCACATTGGTTTTTACATAATTGTAGATTCATTTTTAAGTCAGGTCAAATCGGATTCGGTTATAAAGTTTGGTGTCTATCAGATCATCGGGTCTAGTCTTATGGTGACCAACACTTTACCATCGCCCGTTCTTATTCATCGCCAAACAATCGCTCTTCCATCGCCATTGACGACGATCAAGGTGTCGTCGGTCGTCCCCATTTATACGTTGCTAATTTCAAGTTGTTTTTGTGTGCAAGTAAACAACTCAAACGTGAATAAATACTCTCCCATGTTAGATCCAGCTCCTTAATCCAATTCCCAATGGCCTATACAACTCAATAAATAATAAATAAAATAATACTCCTTCCGTCCCTATGATTTTCCACTCATTAGATTTTGGGTGATATTTAGTGGAAATGAAATTTGGTTGGAGAATAAGACAAAAAAATAAGTGGATGATAAAAATGAATGGTTAAGATGAAGAGAGAAAATAAATTTGTGGATGGGATTTAAAGAAAGAAAATATGGTCACTACCAAAAAAAAAAGTACAAAATAAATAGAACAAACTAAAAAGAAAAGAGGTGTAAATTGAAAGGGACAGATAGAGTACTAATACTTAAACATTTCTACACATAATTAATAAAGTCAGCCACAAAAAGTCAAACTCCAGCTCATTGACCCATCCATATAAAAAACCTTGTAAATTAGTCACAATTCACAATAACATTACAAAAATAGTAATACACAAACCCAAAAAAAATGTCACAAATTCACCTTATTTTCCTCTTATCAATATATCTCCTAATTTCCCCTTCATTTTCCTACACCAAATCAAATAACACTACTTATAATTCCTTTGTAATATCAGCTTGTAACACCACTAGATACCCTACTTTATGCACCAAAACTTGTCGTCCTTACGCCACCAAAATCGATAACGACCCTCAAAAACTAGCGGGTGTTTCCCTCTCTGCCGCTCTAACAGCCGCCACCACCGCCTCCACCGCCCTCACCGAGCTCTCGAATCGAGAAAACTTAGGTGAGTATGAAAATGGGGTTGTACAAGACTGCATTGAGAATGTAGGAGACTCTATTGATGATGTTAAGAAAGCAATTAAGGAGGTTAATGATCTTGGAGAGTATGGTAATAAGGAGATTAGTAATAATAAGTATAGGTTTAAGGTGTCTAATATTCAAACATGGATGAGTGCTGCTTTGACTAATTTGAACACGTGTAGGGATGGGATTGGAGAAGGTGAGGTTAGTTCTTTTGTTAAGACTAGGATTAAGAAGATTACTTTGAGGGTTATGAGGTTAACTAGTATTGCTCTTTCTCTTTGTAATCATCTTCAAATTTGATTAATAAAGTAAATAATTTTGATGGGGAATTTTTTAACATGGTATTAAGTATTAAAAACAGTTTGATTCTCGTCTACTTCGGTTATTTCGGTTATATGTACGTGTGTAAAGAAAAAAAGACAAGTAAATAAAAAAAACGATTTATAGTTGCAAAATTGTATGTATATAATATAACTGATCAATGATTGTTCAATTGTTCTTTTAAAACCCAATCAGCACAACATGGGCGCATACGGATCCACTATGTGGTCATTAAGGTCGGTTTAAATTGCTTAAATTTAAAATAAAATTAAATTAAAATTGCTTTACATTTTTTGAGTGTGATTTGTTTCATAGTTTGTCAAATGATGATATTATGCGTTGCTTTTCAAAATACAAAAACACGAC
Source organism: Amaranthus palmeri (assembly GCA_019776075.1). Classification (NCBI taxonomy): domain Eukaryota; kingdom Viridiplantae; phylum Streptophyta; class Magnoliopsida; order Caryophyllales; family Amaranthaceae; genus Amaranthus; species Amaranthus palmeri. The sequence goes on from JAAKBH010000398.1 coordinate 15,782, forward strand.
ATGGAGATTTGTCTTAACTTTTCCAATAATAATTATAATTTTTTATTTTAAATTATTAAAATCACTTATTTTTCCTGCATCGGCCACTAGAGTTTTATCTTATTCTAAGTTCAGTTGCCACTAGACTTATAGAACTTTGGCATCATTATTGTAACACATGAATTGCTAAACAATCTAGATCAAGCTGGATTTTGGAGTGTAATAATAATACATACATGCTTTAACATAGCTGAAAAAATCTTGATCAATCTCGATTTAGAGTATAAAAATAGTTATTATATCCTTAATAATTAATAAATACAAACACAAAGTTAAAAGAAAAATTATATATGGATTTATTTGGAGCAATTATTTGCCAATTGGGCCACAACTATACCATATTTTAAATTCTCTTTCAGTCTCTTTTAATTTTCACCTAAAATAATTGGAAATTTTGAAATGAATAATATTATTTATAAAAAAACATACAATAAGATCATAATCAAACTTATTTTAAATATAAGCGCCTAATACCGCAGAGCACATGTCCGGGTTAGTTCGCATTTATTAAGTGCGAACAGAAGCAAACTGGTAAAAAAAATCAAGTGGCTGTTCGCACTTAGTAACTGCGAACATGTCAAATATTATCAACATGCTGATTTTAAGACAAGAAGTTGTTCGCACTTAGTAAATGCGAACAACTTGAAAAACAGAAACAGGCTGTTAGCACTTAGTAAGTGCTAACCGTCTGTTCTAGTTTTTCAAGCTGTTCGCACTTACTAAGTGCGAACAGCCCAAACCTCAGATTTGGGAATTACACGCTTAGTTTTGGAATAAGTTTGATTATGATCTTATTGTATGCTTTTTTTTTTATAAATAATCTTATTCATTTCAAATTTTCAAATAATTGTTAGCGGGACAATGGGCCGTCAAGTACTAGCAAAAACCAAAAATCTCCCATAATGTGGTCTACTTCAATATTAATTCTCTTATTACTAGTTGACACTTCTTGCATCTATCTGTTTATTATTACTATTTACTATTATTTGAATGTATGAACTTGATTTCAACTCTTTTTTTTTTTCAAAAATATAAAATACAATCTTTTTTTTTTTGAGGTTCAAGGTGAGGCTTAGATTAATGAGAAATGTCAGAAAATACAATGTTGGAGATCCAAGTAGGACCACCATCGAGTCAAACCTCTGAACAAACACTAGAGACTGCCCACTTAGCTAATCGATGAGCTACATTATTAGCTTCACGATAACAAAAATTAAAACTAACAGACTCTAGAGCCGACGTGGACACGAGAATATTGTTAATCAAAACTTGATTGTGGAGGCCTCTGGACAATTTCTGATGAAGAGCCTCAATGACAAACTTAGCATCCCCTTCAAAGACAACATTGCTCCATTGTTGATCAAGAGCAAGCTTTACAGCCCATTGAAATGCTTCTAGTTCGGCACGTTCCACACCCATGTAAGGCCATTCTGATTTGGAAGCCGCCAGCACAACTCGACCCGTATCATCACGAGCTACTATTCCCAAACCAATCCTATCATCCGTGACATTCACCGCAGCATCGACGTTTATCTTTATAACAGCTTGAGAAGGCAGGACCCACTTCGAAGCTTCTCTACGTTGCTTTAAAGGAGGCGAATCAGAACAGGCTTTCTTGTACTCATTAAGAAGATCATGAGTACGTTTGACACATAAATCCGGAACAGTAGTAATCTTTTCAAAAACGAGGTCGTTCCGAGCACTCCAAATTAGCCACGCGCCAATTGCAAAAAGCTCCACTTGATTATGATTATGCTCCAAGAAGAAGCCTATCCACTCACGCACAGATGAGTAAGAAGGAGCCTGTGAAACCCCAAACAATTTGCTCCAGACTTCCTTCGCCCAAACACAGTCCTTTAGAACATGGGAGTTTGTTTCCAGAGAACCACACCGTTTACACCGATCAACCTCACTGATACCTTTTTTCATTAAATTAGCACCATGGGGAAGAATATCCCAAGCTGCCCTCCACAGAAAAGATTTGGCTTTTGGAGGGAGTTTCAACTTCCATAATTTCTGCCATATCGAATCATGACCACTCGAACTAGACGCTCCGTGATCAGCATTAAGAGCCAGAGCAAAAGCGTCCCTAACACGAAAAACAGCATCATCACTTGCTGTCCAGACCCGTTCATCACCACCACTCATAGCATTGATAGGGATCTTCAAGATACGCTTAGAGTCAATAGGGAGCATAATATCATTAATAACATTCACCTTCCAGCTTCTAGTATCAGTATCCAAAAAGGTATCAACAGTAGCATTCTCCTCTAGGCCCCTAATGGGTGAAATGACTTTACCAGTACCCTCCTTGCCTATCCAAGCGTCCTTCCAGATACGAACAGTTTTACCGTCACCGATACGCCATCGAACACCCAATTCAAGAATAGGGCGAGCACCCCAAATACTCCTCCAAGCATAGCTTGGATTGTAACCCACCTTAGAATCCCAAATGGTTGAGTTCGAGAAATAGCGAGCTTTAAGAGCCTTGGCTAACATAGAGGACGGGAATTGATGGATACGCCACAATTGCTTAGCCAACAGCGCACTATTAAAAGAATACAATCTTAGTCTTATGTGTCACCACAAATTCCGACTACTTAACTTAAAATTTCGACTAATAAAATGATCGAAATTATTTGATTTGGCCAGAACGTAGTACACTCTGATACTTTATTAGTGTAATTTATAAAAAATAAATATTAAAATTGTAATTTACAAAAGTCTTAAACTTTAACAAAATAATTTGTAAATTATTCAAAATTAAATTAATACTTTCAATAGTATGCAACATCAAATGGGACATTAATATAACGTAAGATAGAGTAGATTTTTAGACCTCTTAAACAGTTAAACTAGAAGAAAGACAATCCAATTTCCATAAGGAAATTATTCAAAAGAACATGAAACTTCAAACAGGACATAACTACGCCACAACGCACAAACATAATTCAATTGCTCATCAGAGAAATTGAAGCTTGTTGCTCGTTTGATCGCGGACCGTTCTTATAGAGTATATAACATTTTTTGCGGCTTCATTCAAAAATATAAGCTTTTACTAAGTTAGTTCCTTGATATAAGTCCACGTGACAACAAATCTGCAATTGGAATCTCATCAACCCCATATTCTTTGTAACCTAATCTAAAGACGTATGAGGAGGCGTGATAAAACATATTACGTATTCTAGATTTTTAACTATCAGCTTAAGCTTTTAGTTGAGTTAGCCTCTTAATATGTTCTTTCGAGTAATCGGTCACCATAATATCTGTTGCTATGTGGAACAAGTACTGCATCTGTGCATCAGTTCCTTTATAGAACTGTTGTTGTACCTTGTGAAAACACTACACATACACCTCACCAGCATTTTGAGATAGAATTTACAAGTTAAACTTAGACACAAATTCAAAATAGTTAAAAGAATATTATTATTATTATTATTAACTAGATTTCTTAGAATTAGTAAACTAGAGAATTACCAAAGTAATTAGAAGTAGCATACTGTATTAATTCTAAAACTAAAGTATTAAACAATAACAAATAGCATTCTGTATCAATACAACAGTTTGGTAGAGCTACTAGTATACCAGGAAAGCTTGCATGTGTACCAATTGAAACTTTTAAGCATTTCGCTTTCTCGGTTTAGCCTGAAATAGTTGTCAATCACAAAAGTCTTGCACAATTCAGTGCACAAATCTGAAACTTCTTACTGCTGAGCGCTGAGTAATCTATGCAGTAAGCGCTTTTAGGCTCGGACTGATGGATAGAAGACGAGGGAAGCAATTGAACACACCAGGGTAATTTGTAGCCTGAATTTAATACAACCCTGAAATGAAACTGAAGTGTGCTGCAATGTGGTGTATCAAAAGCGGTACGCAGTTCTAAAAGTCGACTCCAGTTTCTTGTTCTTCTAAAAGTAGCAAGCTTGTATGGAAAATGAATTTGTTTTCCATCTGGTGAATAGGTCATGACAAAAATAAACCATTCAGTCATACTAGTTAGTATTATATGACTAATCCAAGTTAAGAATACTGGATATAGGAAGTGACAACTTACAAAAGACTAATAAAAGGTAACTTCTTCTCACATTAACATCATAGAACTCACAGGAGTACTTTTGATGTGCAACAGTTGGATTGGGAGTAGGTGTTACCTGCACCAGACCAGCAAATCAGATGTATAAAATGTTGCACCGAGTTCAAATGCTAGCGGCCATAAGGGCTCCAAACAGAATTTGCTGACTTAGGGTCATATGTCTGATCAAGGTAAACAATGCTGGAAATTTAGTCACTCGATCACACCTTAAATAAGACCTATAAAAGAGTCTTTAAAGATACAAATACAAGGCTTTTTGTTCCATTATCTGTTCTAGAAGACATTTATGGAAAGTGAAAACTTAAGAAAAGTTAGAAGGAAACTCATGCAAGGTTTTTCCGCCTTCTAACTTTGTTTTTTGGTTGGCCCAAAAACAAGGTCGATGCCCGGCACTCACTAGCATCAAGATATGAGTGTATATGCAAAGAATGAAAACTATATACGAGTATTACCGAGATAAAAACTATGAATTGAGGCTTCGTATTGGGTAGAATTTCACCTTGCACCTGCACAAATTAGAGAAAGTTCAGTATCTACACAAAGAAAGAGGGTGGCACTAGAAAGAAGGTATACAAATTTATATTCTGCAAAAAGAGGACATATACAATGCATGAATTCTAATGAGTTATAAGGTGCACACACACCATTTATTAATTAAATCAAGAGAAATAACATGAACTTAGTAACATAATAACATTAACACTATGTTTGGATAGCAAATTAGGAGAGAAAAGAAAAAAAAGGAAAGGGAGGGAAAAGAAGGGAAAGGAAACGAAGAAAAATACCCCATTGTTTGTATAGGAAGGAAGGGAAGGGGAAAGAAAGAAATTTTATTTTCCTTCCAAATCTTTCCTCTTATGGAGAGATTTGGATGTTAACAAAATGAAGGGACTTAATCCCTCTAAATCCTTTCCACCCTTTTTGATATCCAAACAAGAGATTTATCATCCCTTCAAATCCTTTCTTTTCTTTTCCCTTCATTTCCCTCAATTCAAACAAGGCCTAAAATAGTATGATCTACGAAATTACTAGCCTAATCAAAGCCACTAATTACAAGTACTAATGAATCCACCAATTTTTTGAATTAATTTGTAGCAAAATAAGGTGAATTTATTTAAATTTAGTTTACCATTTGACAACTAACCTTCATAGCTGTGGAATAGTAATTCAATTGTCTTCTAAAAATATAAATCTAAAAGTTTACCTGACAATTGGCTAGGAGAGCTGTGGGGTTATTCATTGTCTTCATCAGATTCGGAATATCTTGTAAATTGAATGTTGGGGATGTGTTGAATGTAAGGCCAGTCTTCTCCTGGTGGATCTTCTTTGCATCTTCTCTCCAGGCTTTTTTTAACAATAATCAAAGTCAAGTTGCTTGAGAGAGGTGAGTTTGTGCATCCAATTCGGGATTGCTTTCAGCCCATGACACCTACGTATTTGAAGAGTTTGGAGGGAATGCAAGAATTGCATCCAGCTTGGCCAATTCTTCATTACTGGGAGATGATACAATATCAAAGTATGAAGAGAGGGAAGAATGGATGGATTGTATCCAACACCGCCATTTTCCTCTTCTTCTTCTGACAATCCCATATTGCACCTTGTTATCTTTAATATCTTCAAAGCAGAGAGATGTTCCAATCCTCCAGCTATTATACACTTTAATTTCCAGCATGCTTCAATCTCCAGACATCGGAGAGAAGAAGAACAAGCGCGGAACACCTTCTCAGCTTCTCCCAAATTCTCCACTTTTGTATCCCAAGATATTATTAGGGTTTCAAGACGTTGAAGAGCCTGAATAGGCAGTGAATTCAGCCATGCCACATCATTAATTTGCACTTTTCTTAAATTTGAAGATTCCAAAACAATGACTTCTCTTAATTCTTCATCATCTCTTTCTATTCTTATTACCCCTTTCAATCTTCTATTGAACTGTTTTAAAAACAATTCCTCCAATGTGGGACACACCGGAAAACACGTCAACTCCTCACATTGTTCTATATGTAATTTCTTCAAAGAAGGAAGACATAATAAGGAGGAGTTGTTATCTTCCACCCCAACCCCTCCTCTCCTCCATCCTTTCAACTTTGGTAGCATACGTAACTTAAGTTTTTTAAGGGAAGGTAGGAATGACGACCTTTCATCTACATTTCCAAAGCATTCAAGGTACTCCAACTTGTAACAATTATGAAGATCAAGAACTACAAGGTTTGGGAGATGGGATGTCCACTCTGGTATTTGCTTACCAACGTAATAGGACATCTGAAAAGTCTGAAGACTAGAATGTGGGTGCAGATCTTCCATTAATTTTATTGCTCCCTTATCATCCAATACTCTTCTACAATCTATCTTAGGATCAAAATAAATATGAATGTGTTTGAGATGTTTTTTATCCCTCAAATAAAAACTTTTTTCCTCCCAAACTAGATCTTGACTTACTATTTTAGGCCACTTAATTTCAATTCTAAGATGACCATAGAGATTGTTAAGACTTTTCAACTCTTCTAACCCCAAAAACCATTCTGACCAACTTGAACAACTATCCTCACCACCCACTATAAAATGACTCAGTCTACAAAGACATGTCAACTTATGCATACCCTTGGGCATATAATTCAACTCAGAACAATATGAAATATCTAATACCCTAAGTTTTATCAACCTACTCAAATCCTCTGGTAACTCTTTTAAATTATTACAATAACGTAAAATTAATATTTCTAGATTACATAGTTTTGTTATTGATTTAGGGAGCACTTGTAATGACTTTTGGGATGACAAATCTAAATATCTTAGATGCAATAATTTACCTATGGAAATTAAATTTGACAAATCATTGACTCCTAATATTCCTAATTTTAATGCCCTTAGAGACCTACAACTTTTCACTAATTTCTCCACAAAAAAATTATCCACCTCCTTATCATTCCTATAGTCAAGATAGGAACGTAAATGAGTGTTACCCAAAGAAGAAATTTCATGATTAGTGTCCTGGAATAGTGAGAGATGGCGAATTTTTTTATCTAGGTTTTCACTTACTATGGTTCTAGTTCCTGCAAAAATCTCCTTCCTTGAGACACCTTGAGCAATGTCATGCAAAAGATCGTGAATCTTAACCGAATCTACCTCATCTGTACGAAAATCTTTTTGAATATCTTGAAAAAAACACCTTCTCAACAATATTAAAAAATGTTCCTCACCTGCATCTTCAATGCTCTGACCTTTGTGTAACGGAACAATATAATTGTGTGCCATCCAAAGGCTTATCAACGTGTTTTTTTCCATTCTATAATCTTTCGGAAAAATGGCACAAAAACTAAAACAATTTTTTATTGAGAATGGAAGATGATGATAACTTAGCTTCAATATTTGTGTGATATCCTTATTGCCCATGTTGGCCACACCCACTTCCTTGACTGCTTCCCACTTCTTGTCTTTGCCAGATACAAGACTTCCTGCCACTTTTATGGCAAGAGGAACACCACCACATGCATCAACAATCTGTTGCCCGATTTCGACCAAGTCATCACGAGGATCGTCTGAACCAAATGCTTCTTTTTCAAATAAGCTCCATGACTCTTTCTTGGCCAAGCCTTGCAGCTCATAAATTAAACCATTTCCAATGAGTTCTGCAGTCTCTTGTGAACGTGTAGTCACAAAAATCCAACTTCCCCTATGACCTACTTTCAACGAACTTACAAGATTTTTCCATTGAAAAGAACATTCAGCCCATACGTCATCTAAAACAAGCAAATATCTCTTATCGGATAATAGCTGTTGAAGTTGACTTTCAATAGTCTGCTTGGATTGTCCTACATGGTCGGACTTGGTAATTGAAGCCAAAATGTTACGTAAAATACCAACAATGTCTAGTTGTTTCTGATCTTGATCAGAGACACAATGCCACAACCTCAAATCAAATGCTTTTTGAACCCTTTGATCATTGTACACAAGTTGTGCAAGAGCAGTCTTTCCTAATCCTCCCATACCCACAATAGAAAGAAAAGAAACATCAGTTTGAACCTCAGAATCAAGCAACTTACCAACAATATGCTCCAAGTCGCCTTCTCTTCCAATGATATGATCAACTGCATTCACATTAGAAGATGTCTCGGGCAAGCTATATTTCATAGGCTCGTGCTTACAAAACTCCATATCGATAAACTGCTTGTTGTAAGTAAAAGCATCCAACTTCTTCCGAATCTTGTCCACCCCTTTAGACATCTTGAAAGCAACAAGAAAAGGGTTAGAACGAGAAAGGAAGCGCTTCATCTTCTTGGATATTGTAATACCGTCAGCCTTCAAGTGCTTGTTCTGTTCTGCGAGAGTGACAAACTCATCGAGCAAATCCTCCGCTTCAAAAACGACATCTTTGAGTTCGTCGATTAAATGTTGGGCTACATTCGAGAGCTCCTGCTTTGCATCGGCATCAAGTAACACACTGTTGATGGTATTAACAGTGCTTTGAAGTTCAACAAGTTTGGATTCATAGCCATAGATTGAAAGTATTTTTTTCAAGTGAGGAGATTCCAATGCAGAAAGAATAGTTTCTATAGCAGACAAAGCTGTTCCTGCGAGTTCCATAATTTATCAGATTTGAAGGGATAGAAAGAAAGAAATAAAAGGTAGGTGTTTGGTTATGGTGAATAAAGAAAGGGAAAGAAAGGAGTAGATTTATAATAGAACTTCATCCTTCCTAGAAGGAAACTACTTGGTGCCTTCCTGCTTTCAACACAATTATTGAATCTCAATTTTCAGTAAAGGACTAATGTCACTGTGTATGCATTGTCATAACTGTTGATGTTTCTTGTTCCCCACATACTTCCTCCGTTCCATAATACTTGCTACATTTCACTTTTTTACGCAATTCAATGCACAATTTCGATCATTAATATCTTAAACTATATTTATCTAAAAATTATAAAAATTTAATATTATGAAAGTATGCGATTAGACGATTCAAACAAGATCCCACTTGACTATATTTTTACTTACACATTAGTCGCAATATGTAAAATGAACTTGAACGATGAATAGTGCACAAAATCGAAATGTAGCGAGTATTTTGGAACGGAGGAAGTACTATTATTGCATTGCTTTGCGTTGATTATTCAATCTTTTTGAAATACTTTCTCCGTTCCATTTTAGTTGCACCATTGGAATTAGCACGTTTTTAAGAGTTGTCAAATCAGTATGGTAAAAGTAAGAATAATGTATGATTGATGGTGATATATGGGGTAGAAATAAAAAAAATTATTATAAATACATAGTGGTTGTTAACTTGTGTGTATATTAAATAATTAATGAGATGATGTATAATTAATGGTAATAGTGGGGTAGGAATAAAGTGAGGATAAAATAAGTATAATATTTTGCCAAAAATAGTAATGTTGCAAGTAATATGAAACTTTCAAAATTCGTAAGTGTTGCAAGTAAAATGGAACGGAGGTAGTACTTGCTATGTTAATCATGTTGACGTTATTCATAATTTAAACTTTTTTTATATATTATGGCTAATATGTAAAAAATATAGTCAAGTTTGTTTTTTCGTCGAAAGTCCTTACCATAATAAACAAGAGATGAGACTTTTTTATTTTTAAAGTCTCAACTTAAAAGTCCTATCGTTAAAGTCTCACAAGTCCCATTCTTTTATGTCAAACACCCTCTTAAAGTCTCAATCGAAATCAAAATTCTCATTCCCTCCCTCAAATCCCTTCTACTAAGCACCCCTTATTGTCAACATTCTTGGTTCCACTTCCACATCACTAATTGTTGGTTGGGAATTAGGACTGGGACTATATTTTCTGGTAAGTTTTTATAATTTGAGTTTTTATTTCTATGTTAAAGGTCTAATAGAATATATTGGATTGGTCCTATTTTAAGCTTTTTTTAAAACAAAATAAATTTCCTTAATTTTATTTTTTGATAAAAAAATTAGTAATAAATTATTAATAAAAACATCAAGACTCATTAAATAGACCCAAACTGACTGAATACGAAAATGCAGATTTGAAAAGTCTAACTAAAAGCTTAAGTTTTTATTTGATTTGATTTTTTGACATGATATCAGAAAATCTATAACCTTAAGCATTATGATCAAACCCCAATATATATACTTGATCACTTGTCAGTTGTCACCAAAAGTGTTAAAAAAAAAACGCAACAATTCAACAGTTATTTGACCTTTTAATCGAACTTAATTTAACCCGACTACAAATATTGAATAATAATTATGTATAAACTAAATAAACACAAGATTCGATTATAAATTGACTCAAAATTATTAGTCCGCTGAAATCGACCTCATAAACTGGGTGAATACCTAGGCGCGATATTTAGAAATTTTGTTTGATTTTTGATATTGCAAGGTGGTTTTAATGAGAATGTGATATTGGATTACCCTTCAGCTGAGATAATAGACAACGTACAACACATGCATGGTTGGTGAAAAATGAATATTAATGGTGAAGACCGAAGACTAGAGAGCTTGTTGATTAATCACACCGTTGGTAGTTGCTTACTTCTTCTCTTTTCTGGATGGTCTCAATCTCAATAACTGCATTCCTATCCTGTAGTTGAGACAATTCTTCTTCTATAACACCATTTAATGGTGAGACGCGTTTATACAAAAAGCTCATTAGTATGGGCTTATTCAAATGAAATTGTCTCACAGCGACAACCTTAATAGAGAATTGGTGATAGTTGAGAGTAAAGGTACAAGTTGTTTTTGGCCATTTAAATCTTTTGTCTAGAAGCAAATCACGGAACAGTCTCCGCTAATAAGGAAAATGTGAAAATGAAAATGAAAATGCAAATGTAGCTTTTTAATTGGATGGGTTCAATGAAAAGAGAAAATGTGAATGTGAAAATAATTAAGTGTCTATTTGTTATTCTTATGTGAGTTGTCTCATATTGAAATGAATATATTAATTACAAATTAGTTTTAGTATTTGCAAAAAATTCTAAATAGTTCAAATGTTGCTGCATTTATAAAAATTCATATTTTATATTTAACCCAATTGATTAAACCAATAAAAAATATATTTAAATAAAAATAAAAAAAGTTGAATAATAACATCAATCTGTAGCAAATTAAGAAAAAATATAAAGTAAATAATTGTATTATCAAATAAATTAAAGAAGATGGAAAATATCATGTTATAGGCTAATAGCCCATATCCACACGTTAATTTTTGTTGAATAACAAAAACATTTTCAATAATAATAATAATAATAATAATAATAATAATAATAATAATAATAATAATAATAATAATAATAATAATAATAATAATAATAATAATCCAATTATATACTCCTAGCAAATTGTTTGAATTTATTTGAAAAAGAAATATTCAAATCACTAAGTCGGTCAATGATAGAGAAACCTATGGATGGCCTACTACATGAATAATTGAATATATGTTTTTTTTAAAGGAAAAATTGTCGGTAATAATTCGTACTTTTAACATTTTTCTGTGAATAACCCTTACTTTTGATTATTCATAAATAATCTAAACTTCACACTCTTTTTGCTCACAGCACCCCCTCCTCAAAAATGACTGGTTGTAGCAAGTTCAGATTATTTATAAATAATCAAAAGTAGTGGTTATTCACAAAAAAACGTTAAAAGTACGGATTATTCCCGACAATTTTTACTTTTTAAAATTATATGTGCCGATTGTGGGAAGGGAAAAGTAGAAATGGAAGGAAAGGACTATCTAGAAATAAACTCAGAACTCAGAACTCAGAAGTTAAAGATAAAATGTGTTAGAAAAAAAATTTGACGATTTGAAAATTACTCGACTTTATAACTAAATTCAAAACAAAATTTAAAATTGACCGTTTACTTTTAGTGTTTCCTCTCAATTGGAAGTACGGGTATAGATCATCCGTAACCTATTTCCTCACCCTGACTCTGTGTTCGAGCGGGATATTGTGTTGATGATGATCGACGACACTGTTAATAAGAGTATATTAATAGAGCTTCAGCCTTTAGAGAAGAAAAGTTGTTGGTGCCTTCCTGCTGTCAACACAATTATTGAATCTCAATTATTTTCAGTAAAGGACTAATGTCACTGTGCATAGTCCTAAAGGCTAAATGTTGATGTTGTGTGTTCCCTACATACTATTATTACACTTGCATGCTGCTCCATTCATCCTCCCTCATTATGAAGTACTGGTTATATTATAATATTAATTTACTTTTATAATATTAATTTTTATTTTTACAATTTTTAGATGTGCATAGTCTAGTATATTAATAATCATAATAACAAATTAGATTGCATGCAAAAATCAATTGTAAAATTAGTATGTATTAGTGTGTAGTGCATGTAAGATCCAATATGGATTTTGAAGCCTGGTCACTTATGTATTAGACCATCTCATATAAAATACGTTTACATATACACACATTCTCATATGAAATAGTTTTATAATGAGATCATTTAATTGAGTTGGGCCAATATACATTTTTTTAAGCGATGAAATTTACATATACACTGTACACACATTCTCAAAATACATTTATTGAGTTGGCCCAAATTGTCAACTTTCTTAGATTCCACATCACTAATTGTTATTTGTTGGTTGGGAATTAGGACTCTATATTTTCTTGTAAGTTTTTGTAATTTGAGTTTTTATTTCTATGTTAAAGCTCTAAACTAACATATTGGTCCTATTTTTATGTTTTTTTAAAAACAAAATAAATGTCCTTTTATTATTTGATAAAAAAATTTAGTAATATAATATTAATAAAAACCTTAAGACCCATTAAGTCGACCTAAACTGACTGAAAAATAAAAAATAACGCATACGAAAATGCAGATTTGACCCAAAACCATACCCAAGGATCGTTTTGATAAGTCTAACTAAAAGCTAAGTTTTTGTTTGATTTGATTCTTTAACATGATATCAGAGGATATATAAGCTTAAGCATTATGATCAAAGCCCCAATATATAAATGGAATCTTTAATGGTAGTGAGTATTATTTTAATTATATAGTAGTGGGAGGGAGTAATAATTATGAAGTTAGTCTACACAACGCTTCGTAACAAAATGAACGATAGTTATTTATTTATGTTGCTAATAGTTTAGTAATATATACATTTAGAGGACAAACAATAAAGATATATATTGTCAATGAGATTATAGACAATATTAAAGTGCTAAAAATTCGTCGAGTTTTATTTTGATTCTAAATTTACTTTATAAATTTTGGTTGTATTGATTGGCTATATTTTAGTTGAATTTAATTTTTTTGTTAATTCCGTCCCCTTAACATTTTGTTTAAGTTTCGCCATTGATTGTTCTTAAATCATTTTCTTATCATTAGAAACTTTTAAATGTACATAGAAATTTCATTTAAATATTGGTAATTTCTTATTACCTAATTCTGTTTGGATTCATTGAAAGAAATTTCTTTTCTTGATATAAAAACTAATAATAATATCTTTTCTTAATATTAAGATTATTGCCTTCATTGGGACTTTTAAGAAGTTGATTACTATTACGTTTTTGTTTCTTGGCTTTTCTGGGTTTCTTGAGTTTGTTACAAAGAGAAAAAATGGTGGCTAAAAAACAGAGATTTATGGAGGTTGAAGATGTCGAAGATATTAACATTTTGGTGGGAAATACAAGGGATCTAAAATGATAAACAGAAAACAAAAATTTCAAAAATTAGGTCTAAAATTTCAAAAATTAGGTCTAAAATTTCAAAAATTTCAAAAATTAGGTCTACAATTTCAAAAATTGGTGGGAAGATATTAACCTTTGCTCGAGACTGACGCCCAAATCACAAATCAATTTCTGGAATAATATGTAAGAGAAGCTTCGACCGAGAAATCGGGGTTGCGACCGAATTGCAGGCTCCTAAAAGTTACTGTGAGCTGCCATTCCAAACCTCGCGCGAGATTGTATGGCTTCGACCGAATTAATACTGCAAAAAGCTTCTTAAAAAACTCAAATAAACTTCTGGAAAATTTCATTGGAAGCTTCGACCGAGATTGCATAAGCTTCGTTCATTTCGCCCAAATTATTCAATTAGGGGAATAAAAGCTTCTGGAAAATTTTTGTTAGGTTTATGAGATACATAAACTGAATTATGAACATATTACCTTTTTAAGAATGAAAATTATATATGTCAAGCAAGAATTTGTCTGAATTATGAGAATCTCGCGGTCGGTACCACTTATAGGAAAATAGAATGCAAAATAAAATAAATATGAGAATAAAATAAAGATTTTTTTTAGAATATTATTTTTTAAGACGTTAAGATCGTTTTTATTATTTAGGATATTAAAATTATTTTTTTTCCTTATTTTAGTCTAAGTCTCTTGTATAAATAAACCTCACCAGCATACACCTCACCAGCATTTTGTGATAGAATTTGCAACTTAAACTTGGACACAAATTCAAAATAGTTAAAAGAATATTATTATTATTAAGTACTTTTAAGCATTAACTAGACTGCTTAGAATTAGTAAACTAGAGAATTACCAAAGTAAAAAGTAGCATTCTGTATTAATTCTAAAACCAAAGTATTAAACAATAACAAATAGCATTCTGTATCAATACAACAGTTTTGTAGAGCTACTAGTATACCAGGAAAGTTTGCAAGTAATACCAATTTAAACTTTTAAGCATTTCGCTTTCTCGGTATATCCTGAAATTGTTGTCAAACACAAAAGTCTTGCACAATTCAGTGCACAAATATGAAACTTCTTGCTATACATAGGGAAATATGTGCCGAGTATTCCAAGCAGTAAGCAGTTTTAGTCTCGAAGTGATGGACAAAAGACGATGGAAGCAATTGAACACACCAGGGTAATTTGTAGCCTGAATTTACAACCCTGAAATGAAAATGAAGTGTGCTGCAATGTGGAGTGTCAAATGTACGCAGTTGAATAAGTCGACTCTAGTTTCTTGTTCTTCCAAAGAAGGATAATACAGTAGTCTTTGATTCCTTGTTCAAGTTCCTTCCACGGTTTTCCTTCAACATAACGAGCAAGCTTCAACTGAAATGACAAAAGTAAACCATTCAGTCAGAGATTAGTTAGAAATAAATGAGTGCGAACAACTATTCTTATGTATCAGAAATTACATGTAAAATCAAATTTCCTCTTTCAATCCGAAATGATTGAGAAGAACAAAGATATTGCAGTGGAATACACAATGCACAACATCCGCAAAATCTTCTATATTTAAGATAAGAATGCTGAAAATATAGGAAGTGACAACTTACGAAAAACTAATGAAAGGCAGTGAGATAAAATATTCAGGTACCGAACCATCAAAGAGATCGAATAATAGCAGCACTGAGTATGAAAACCTCCTTGTTTCTTCAAGTCAAAAATATTCTGAATAGAGAGAAGCTGTGTAGGTGCTTGAAACGGGATAATCTTGTAGCGCCAAGCTCCTTGATATCGGACCCTTTCCAGTTCTCTCTCAACATGGCAAACTTGATACAAAATCAACTTTTTCAGTCTTGTGAATAAAAATCCCTGAGTGATGAAACATAGTACACTATTATGAATATCATCATATAAATATTTAAACACGAGCTGAACATACTCTATAAGCTAAGGTGATACCATCCGACAACTATATGGCTATGGGAGGAAGGGCTCTAATAACTTATAAAGTGTGCACACCACCTTTAATCCATCGATGTGGGATAAACCATCCCAACAATATACTACAAAAATTCATTTCAATCTGCTTAAAGTAAGGTAAAGTGAAGTTAAATACACTTGTACTTTAGAGGGCCTCTGCTGATCTGAAGATCATATGTATGATACTATGATCAAGGTAAACAATGCTGGTAATTTAGTCACACCTTAAACAAGACCTATAAAAGTGTCTTCAAAGATACAAATACAAGGCTTTTTGTTCCCTTATTTCTTCTAGAAATCATTTATATATGGAATGTGAAAAATTAAGAAAAGTTTGCAGGAAACTCATGCAAGATTTTGTGCCTTCTACACTTGTTTTTTGGTTTGCCAAAAAACAAGGTCGATGCCCAGCAGTCTAGCATATCAAGATATACGAGCGTATGTAAAGAAAGAAAGCTATGAGTATTACCCGAGACAAAAGCTATGAATTGAAACTTCGTTTTGGGTAGAATTTCAACTTGCACTTGCAGAAATTAGAGAAAGTTCAGTATATACACAAAGAAGGATGGTGGCACTAGAAAGAAGGTATACAAATTTGTTTTATGCAAAAGAGGCCATATACAATGCAAGAAGACTCTAGGGACCAAAGTCAGATAGTTCATTGCAGCATCGAAAAAAACAGTATCATACAAAGTTGAGTTATATTGATGATCAGTATTACATGATTTGCTAATCTTCTCGCGAATCGCAAAACTTGAATTATTGTCATTTTGGGCTATTTTTGGGCTATTATGAGCGAATCGCGAATTCAAAAACGGAATTAACTAGTGAATTATGTAACAACGTTGATGATCATTAATAGTTACTTATATTGATGAACTTCTTGCCTGTTAGCTAGGCTTCTTGTGTTGAATACAGGTATATTCAATGTAATCGGAAAAACACGAGTTGCTCACACTTTACAAACCTAGGAGATATCATTCCAAAACTATAACTATAAAAGTATGCACATTATCTTTAATTCATCAACGTGAGACATACCATTCCAATATTATGCACATTAGCTTTTCCCAAACCAGAATTTTGTGTTCCCTGTATAGAAAATCAGATTGAAAATGTTAGATGAGTGTAAGAACCAAAAAAACTAAATTATGAAAATTATACACTTGAGATAGGTAGCTATATGCCAATTTTATTTGTAAACATGAGTAATTTTTATTAATTAAATCTAGAGAAATAAAATGAACTTAGCAACATAATATCATAAAAATAGTATGATCTTGAAAATTATTAGCCTAAGAAAAGTCGTTAGTTTACAAGTAGTAATGAATCCACCAATTTGTTGCAAAATAAGAAGGTGAATTAAATTTAGTTTTAGTTTACAACTTAACAACTGACGATGATGAGAGTTGTGGAATACTACTGATTTGTCTTCTAAAAATATAAATTTAAAAACTAACCTGACGATGGGCCAAGAGAGCTATGGAGTTATTCATTGTCTTCATCCGAATTCTCTTCATTACAATACTCTTCATCAGAATTATCTTCATCAAAATTATCTTCATCAGAATTATCTTCATCAAAATTATCTTCATCAAAACTATCTTCATCAGAATTCTCATAAAAACATTTTATAAATTGAATGTTGGGAATGTGTTGAATGTAAGGCCAGTCTTCTCCTGGTGGATCTTCTTTGCATCTTCTCTCCAGGCTTTCTGAACATTTTTCAATATGAAGTTGCTTGAGAGAGGTGAGTTTGGGCATCCAATTCGGGATTGCTTTCAGCCCAACACAGCCACTTATTTCAAGAGTTTGGAGAGCAGGCAAGAATTGCATCCAGTTTGGCAGATGCTCTATCTCTGGGAGGTTATGCAACGTCAAGGTAAGAAGAGAGGGAAGAATGGATCCAACACCGTAATTTTCTTCTTGTTCTTCCGAGAATTTCAGAATTGTACACGATAATATAGATAATTCCTTTAAAGCAGAGAGATGAATGAAAGATTCTCCAGCCACTATACTCCTTAAATTGTAGCAAGCATGAATCTCCAGAATTCGGAGAGAAGAAGAGCAAGCACGGAAAACTTCTCCCAAATTCTGCAGATCCGTATCCCAATCTATTGTTAGAGTTTCAAGACGTTGAAGAGCCTGAATAGGCAGTGAATTCAGCCATGCCACATTACCAATTGTCACTTGTTTCAATTTTGAAGATTCCTGAACAATGAATTCTCTACCATGAAATCCTCTATACATTAAATACAATTTCTCCAATTCGGGACAAACCGGAAAACACATCAGCTCCTCACAATCTTCTATATGTAATTGCTTCAAAGAAGGAAGACATAATAAGGAGTTGCTGTTTTCTTCCACCCCAACCCCTCCTCTCCTCCATCCTTTCAACTTCCATAGTTTATATAACTCAAGTTTTTGAAGAGAAGGGAGGATTGACCTTTCTACATTTCCAAAGCATTCAAGGTACTCCAAATTGTAACAATGATGAAGATGAAGATTTACAAGGTTTGGAAGATGGGATATCCACTCTGGCATTTGCTTACCAACATAATGAAATATCTTAAAAATTTGAAGACTAGAAGGTGGGTGCAGATGTTCAATCAATTTTATTGTTTTCTCCTCAAAACTACGATTATGTAAAGTTACCGCTAAACGACTATAAAAATCAATAAAAATGTAATTGAGATGTTTTTTATTCCTCAAATAAAATCTATTCCCCTCCAAGATTAGATCTTGACTTATTAAATTTTCTGGCCACTTTATTTTAATACTAAGTCGACCATGGAGGTTATTAAGATCTTTCAACTCTTCTAATCCCAAAAACCATTCTGACCAACTTGAATAACTATCCTTACCACCCACTATAAAATTACTTAGACTAGAAAGACGTGTCAACTTATTCATATCCTTGGGCATATACCACAAGGAACCATGGTAAATATCTAAGACCCTAAGTTTGATCAACCTACAAAAATCTTCCGGTAACTCAAATAAAGTGTCATAAAAATCTAAAATTAATATTTCTAGATTACATAGTTTTGTTATTGATTTAGGGAGCTCTATTTTGTTTGATGAGAGATATAAGTATCGTAGATGTGATAATTTACCTAGGGAATTTAAATTTCCTAATGCTCTTAATCTTAATGCCCTTAGGTACCTACAACTTTTCACTAATTCCTCCACATGAAAATTATCCACATACTGCCTATAATCAAGATAGGAACGTAAACGCGGTATATCTAAAGAAGAAATTGCAGATTTATTGTCCTGGTTGAATAGTGAGAGATGGTGAATTTTTTTGTCTAGGTTGTCACTTACTATGGTACTAGTTCCTGCAAAAATCTCCTTCCTCGAGACATCTTGAGCAATGTCATGCAAAAGATCGTGAATCTTAATTGAATGTACCACACCTGTATCATCATCTTTTATAATATCTTGGAAAAAACACCTTCTCAATAATATTAAAAAATGTTCCTCACCTGCATCCTCAATGCTCTGACCTTCGTGTGATGGAACAATATAGTCGTGTGCTATCCAAAGGTTTATCAATGTGTTCTTTTCCATTCTATAATCCTTCGGAAAAATGGCACAATAATTGAAACAATTTTTTAATGAGAATGAAAGATGATGATAACTTAGCTTTAATATTTGTGTGATATCATTATTGTCCTCATTATTGCCCATGTTGGCCACACCCACTTCCTGAACTGCTTCCCACTTCTTCTTGTCTTGACCAAATACAAGACTTGCTGCCACTCTTATGGCAAGAGGAATTCCACCACATGCTTCAACAATCTTTTGCCCGATTTTGACCAAGTCATCATGATGATTCGACGACTGCTCTGAACCAAAAGCTACCTTCTCAAATAAGCTCCATGAATCTTCCTTTTCCAAGCCTGTGAGCTGGTACATTGAATCATATCCCATGAAGTTTGCTGTCACTTGTGAACGTGTAGTCACCACAATCCAACTCCCCTTTTGACCTACTTTCAATAATCTTACTAGTTCAAGCCATTGATTACGATTTTCAGTCCAAACATCATCTAAAACAAGCAAGTATTTCTTATCTGATAATTTCTTTTGAAGTTCACTGTGCACAGTCTGCAAGGAGGATTGTTCTGTACATTTCTCATTAGGACACACTAAAGCCAAAAGCTTTCTAAGAATCCCAACAATGTCCAACTGTTTCTGATCTTGATCAGAGACACAATGCCACAACCTCAAATCAAATGCTTTTTCAATGCTTTGATGATTGTACACAAGCTGTGCAAGAGTAGTCTTGCCTAATCCTCCCATACCCACAATAGAAAGAAAAGAAACATCAGTTTGAACATCTGAATGAAGCAACTCACCAACAATATGCTTCAAGTCGTCTTCTCTTCCGACGATTTCAACAGCATCCACATAATCACAAGTCTCACGTTTTCTAAACTTGATAGGCTCATGATTAAACTTCATCATAAACTGCTTATTGTAAGCCAAAGCATCCAACTTCTTCTTTATCTTCTTAACCCCTTTAGACATCTTGAGAGCAACAAGTAAAGGGTTAGAACGAGAAAGGAAGAGCTTCAACTTCTTGGATATTGTAATACCGTCAGCCTTCAAGTGCTTGTTCTGCTCGGCAAGAGTGACAAACTCATCGAGCAAATCCTCCGCATCAAAGACAACATCCTTGAGTTCGTCGATCAAATGTAGGGCTACATTCGAGAGCTCCTGCTTGGCATCGGCATCAAGTAACACATTTTTGATGGTGATAACAGTGTGTTGAAGTTCAACAAGTTTGGATTCATAGCCATAGATTGAAAGGATTTTTTTCAAGTGAGGAGATTCCAATGCAGAAAGAATAGTTTGAATAGCAGACAAAGCTGTTTGTGCGACCTCCATAATCAGAGTTTAATGGATAAGAGAGAGAAAGAAATATGGTTGGTTATGGTGAATAACGAGTGGTAAACAAAGGTGTGTATAAATAGAGCTAACTTCAAGGAAGGAAAGTGCTTGGTCCCTTTCCTGCACTCATTATCATCATCATCATACCCACTAATCCCACTCTTAGAAAACTATCACTACAAAAAAATTGCAAACTAGCGACTGCGAGATATAGTCGTAAATTGGTCGGTATTTGTAAATACCGACTACCCACCGACTAAAAACGATTAGTCGGTATATAATGGTCGGTAAAATAATTGAGTCGTTAAGTTAGTCGGCGTACCTACCAAATATCATTTAGTAGGTGAATAGTCGGACCGCCGACTACATAGTTTTGTCGGTACATAGTCGCTGCTACCGACTAAATTTTAGTAGCTAATTAGTCGCTGTAAAAATAAAAGAGATTTTGTTTTTTTTTTTATTTTTTTTTTGAAAGATGTATTTTAAATTGTACCGACTAGCTGTCGACTCAATTTTTAGTAGGGAATTAGTCGGTAAAGTCAAACTTCAAATTTTGACCATATTTTTACCGACTAACCTGAGACTACTCATTTGGTAGGGAATTAGTCGGTAAAGTCAAACTTCAAATTTTGACCATATTTTTACCGACTAACCTGAGACTACTTATTTGGTAGGAGAATAGTCGGTAAAGTCAAACTTCAAATTTTGACCATATTTTTACCGACTAACCTGAGACTACTTATTTGGTAGGAGAATAGTCGGTAAAGTCAAACTTATGTTGACTGAAAAGCGTACCAAATTTTGGCGGTTATTTTTACCGACTAACCTGAGACTACTGTATTGGTAGGAGGGTAGTCGGTAAGGTCAAACTTATGTTGACTGAAAAGCGTACCAAATTTTGGCGGTTCTTTTTACCGACGGTTTTCCTACAAATGTATTAGTCGGAATCTAGTCGCTAGATTTTAAATATTAAAATAATAAAACTGGTCAAATGTGGTCAATTGTAAACCACATTTGACCAGTTTTATTATTTTATTACTAAAATAAATTGTCGCACGAATATAATAAAAAACGTAATAAAAAACGAATATAATAAAAAACGCAAAAATAAAATTAATAAAGAAAATGTTCAAACAAATAAATGTTTAATCATACAAACATAAAAAAAAAACAACCAAATAAATGTTTAATCATAAAAAAACACAAAAAAAAATGTTTAATCAACATCATCATCATCAAATAAGTAGGATCAGTTGGAGGGTGGTGGAGGTGGAGGAAAACCTCTTTCGATAAATATGCCGCGCATAAAGCCGAGAAAGTGGTTTAACTCATCGCTCAAACGCTTATGCTCCTGCACTAGATGCTCAAACTCCTCCCTCGAAATGTTGGTGGACATGTTTTGAGTTACAGTGTTCAAGGACTGCTGTAGCTCATCCAACCTCTCGTTCACTAGCTGAAGGGGGGGAGGAGTTTGCTGAGTTTGACTCTGTGACGCCGCACTATCAGAGTAATAAGTCTCTGCGGCTTCACCAAGACCAAACACAGCCTTGGAGGACTTCTTTGTCGGATCCTGCGCTTCGACAATTCTGACGGCCTCAAAGTAGGCGTCATTTTCCTTCTCCTGAGGAGCATCTACCGGCAGCTCGGCATGGAGGCGTAAATACTCGTCCTGAACAAAGCATAAAACTATATAAATATTTCGGGCTTGGACATAAAAAACTAACTACTATGATTCATGATTACTTATAAAAAAAAACATCACTAATTGCACTTACGTTCACCGCCTTGGACTTCTCGTTGGCCCACTGCAACCCATCTTTTGTTTTCACCTTATGAGTGTGTAGAAACAACTCATAAGGGGTGGGGTCACGTTTCTGCTTTTTTTCCTGTAAAAAAAAAATGATTGGTTTAATAAAAATAATGTATAAATAATTTTTAAAAAATAAAATTTAAATTAATAAAAAGTTAATTATATTACCAATATCCGCCGTGTCCTGCGGGCCGACACGGAGCCGCCGGTATGGGTGACTTCTGCGACACCCGATGAATCGCCCCGGCGACGGTTTTTTTTTCCCTCGCTCCCGCCGAGCCTGGTAGTCAGGAGCTGCCCAGGCGCGTGTCCACTCTCGCCAAGCTTCTGCCGACACCCAATCAGGTTTATACTCATTATCTGCTTCGAGACTTTTTCTCATTGAGTGAACCATGTCCTTGTACCGGATCTTGGCTCTCTTCAACCATTCCCTGCGCACCGTGTCGGTGATGGAGGGATCCCAAGACCATTGCCTCTGAAACGACAAAAACAATCAGTATTAGTACAATAAACAAGTCAGTTAAAAATTAATCAAATAATGAAATAATGTAGTAAATATACTTACTTGAAACTGATCCCAATAGAACTCGATCGTTTCCTTTGATAGGTACTTCCAAGCATACCCATCAGGATCTTGGTAGGCCTCAAACGTCCTACGAATGGACGTTGATACTTGGTTGCCATCCACGTTGGCAAACGTGCCCTCGATGGGCAGCCATGGAAGTGGAGGTGGTCGGTGTAGGGGTGGAGGTGGAGGGTCCTCGCGTGGCGGGCCCTGGGCTGTATCATTATCCGGTGTGGGTGCGTTACGTGGCGAAGCACGTGATGACACCGGAGAGCGATCGACAGTCCCAGGTGCCCTCCTAAAGTCTGACCGGAGAAAATGCTCCTCTAAATCCGCAGAGAGCGGAACCGCTTGGGTGCCCGGGTCAGAACGGGCAAGCTGTCGAACCGGTCGCGAATCAGGGTCATATGCCTGACCGGTTCGAGGGTCGATGCGCTGGTTTAAATGATTTCGCATTCTAGGCATCTAAATTTAACAAATTATTTAAACAGAAAATAATATCAAAATAATATCAAAATAAACTAAGAAAATTTTAAAAAATGAACCAACAAAATTAAAAAAACAAAATAAACATGTAAAATTTCGAAAATAAACATGTAAAAAACGAAATAAACATGTAAAAAACGAAATAAACATGTATTTTTCGAAAAAAAAAACCAAAAAAAAAAAAAAACAAAAAAAGATATGAACAAGTATAATTCATGTAAATCCTAACATATAAACCTAAAATAATATTGAAAAAAAAGAACCATAAAAAAATAAACAAGTAATTTTCGAAAATAAAAAAAATGAACCAAAAAAAAAAAAAAACATGTAAACCCTAAAAACATATGAACAAGTATATTTCATCTAAACCCTAAAAAACATAAACATATGATAAAAAAAAACATAACATATAAACCTAAAAACATATATTTTTCGGAAAAAAAAAAAATGATACAAAAAAAAACAAAAAAAAAAGAGGAAACATGATTCGAAAAAAAAAAAACTAAACCAAAAAAAAAAAACCATGCAAACCCTAAAAACATATGAACTAGTATTTTTCATGTAAACCCTAAAAATATTAAGCTATTGAAAAAATTCGAAAAAATGAAAAAAGAATCATTTAAACCCTAAAACACAAACATGTAAACAAGATCATACACATGTAAACATTCTTAAAATCATGATCATAAACATCTAAACACATAAAACAAGATTATAAAAAACCGAAAAAAAACCTTAAAAACAACATAAATCATCCGAAATAAACATGTAAAATTATACAAAAATCATGAAAAATCATGTTCATGGAAAAAAAAAAACTTAAAAAAAGACAAACCTTTAAAACTTGGAAAAAAAAACTTGGAATCTAGGAAGAAAGTGACGGTTTGGAAGAGAGAAAGTGACGGTTTGGAAGAGAAAGAATGAGAATGATGAGAGAAAGAATGAGAATGATGGATGAGAATGATGAATGAAGAGAGAATGAGAAAGAAAGTGACGGTTTGGAAGAAGAGAGAAAGAGAGAAAACGAGAATGGAAAGAAATGAGAATGAATGAAAATGACGGAAAAATGGACTGTTTAGGGTTTTTATATAAAAGTTCTAGCGACTACCCTGCGACTCAAACCGAGTCGATAAATAGTCGGTGATATTAGGGTAAATTTCAAACGTTTGGGTTAAAACCGTAAATATCACCGACTACTGGGCGACCCTGAATTAGTCGGTGGCTAGTCGGTGATAATTTAACCGTTTAACCTCCCGTATTTATTGCCTCAGTTAATATTTGAAAAGACGGTTGAAAAAACCAAAAAAACTGTTCATGTCACCGACTATCCGCCGACTCACATATAGTCGCCAAGTAGTCGGTAAGAATGTCAACATCCACAATAATTACCTGCAGTAACTTTTCAGAAAACGTGTAAAAGTGAAAAAACTTTTCAGTATACCGACTACCTGGCGACTGAAAGATAGTCGCTGGCTAGTCGGTATACTGAAAAGTTTTTTACCTTTCCAATGCACCTGTCAATCAGAGAAGCTTCTCTGTGAAGCTACGTGATTCAAACTAGCGACTACCTGGCGACTGAAGGATAGTCGCTGGCTAGTCGGTATACTGAAAAGTTTTTTACCTTTCCAATGCACCTGTCAATCAGAGAAGCTTCTCTGTGAAGCTACGTGATTCAAACTAGCGACTACCTGGCGACTAATCGGTAGTCGGTAGTTTAGTCGGAGATTTGAATTTGGCGCCTCTTTTTTAATTGTTTTCGTTATTATTATTATTATTATTATTATTATTATTATTATTATTATTATTATTGTTATTAATATTTTTCTTTAATTAATAATAATAAAATTTTAAATACGATATTAAAATATACAAAATTTACGACCCAATGTAAAAAAAGAACTTTAAATAAACATATAATTATTAATAACATATTATTGGGTTACAAAATCGTCATCGACATCCTCGTCGTCAGATAATACAAGGTCTTCGTCGTTGTCTTCATTTTCCTCGTCATCATGAACCGTTTCGTCTAAGACTAAAAGTTCTCCAGCGGGATCACGCAACGGCTCGACTTGTGCGTCGGAAACATCTTCATTTACCACAAAATCCGGTGATTTCTCTTCCAGTTGAAAAGCAGTGTCCTCGAATTGCTTTGATCTGACTTTGCAAACGGCTCGCCAATCTTTCATGTTTTGCCTTAAACTGGGATAGGATAAGTAATAAACTTGGGAAGCTTGAGAGGCTAGCACAAAAGGATCGTATTTTCTATAGGATCGACCAATATGAACGTCAACCAGCTTATAACGCGGATGGATTCTCGTACCATGGCCGTATCCGGTGGTAGTCTGATCAAACCAATGACATTTGAATAGAGTGACCCGTTTCATTGGAAGTGCTCGAAACTCGAGGTCAATAATATCTTCTAACTGTCCGTAAAAGTCGGTTTCATCCGGACTGTTATCATCGGATTTCACGCACACCCCGCTGTTCTCAGAAGATTTCTTTTTTGAGGAATGAGACATAGTGTGAAATCTATAACCATTCACGTAACAAACATCATAGCGACGTGCCTTGTGCAAAGGTCCCTCGGCGAGGTCCTTAAGAATATCGGCATTATCCACACCGTCAAGAAACCCGTCCCTGGACTGAATATAAAAACAATAATTCAATGTAAATACGTAATATTATTTAGACAACAAGTAACGATGGTTAACGTGTACTCACAATCTGTTTAAACCATGCGGCAAACTGGTCTTGGACCACATGGTCAACTTGCTCTGCGTTTAGATTAGGTTCGTACTTTGTGATTAAGTGTACGAACTGATCATAAAATTGATTCACCTCTGGACAGTTTCGCAGAATATAAGTCTGAGCAATTTTGAGATCTGCTTCATCCAACATAAGAGCCAGGGACGAAGTATAAAGTTCTGCCTCTTGGATACGTCGTACGTCTGAATCCCATCTTCCCACAACAGCTGTAACTCATGTATCAATGGCTGGAGGTACAAATCAATCTTATGTTTTGGATTGTTAGGGCCAGGGACGATCACCGTTAAGAACATGTACTGCTTTTTCATACACATGAAGGGCGGGAGATTGTATGGAGTTAGTATTACGGGCCAGCATGAATATTGTTGACCCGAGCTGCCAAATGGGTTGAAACCATCTGTACACAACCCCATTCTCACATTTCTTGTCTCCCGTGCAAAATCCGGATGTGTCGAGTTGAAATTCAACCAGGCCTCACTGTCCGAGGGGTGACACATCTCTCCATCTTCTGTACGATGCTCCGCATGCCACCTCATGTGGCTGGCAGTGGTCGCAGACGCATACAACCGTTGTAGCCTAGGACCAATGGGAAAGTAGTGGAACTGCTTTCTTGGGTTATTATCTGATTTCCATCTAGAAACACCACACTCACCACATTGGGTCATACTAGCTGTGGGGCCCCAATAAATCATACACCCATTAACACAACAGTCAATCTTCTCTACCGGCAATCCAAGAGCCGAAATTTGTTTCTTCGTATCATAAAAACTTGTTGTCATCCGATTATCTTTCGGCAACAACTCAATAATAAATTGACATAACTCATCATAAAGTCTTTCTGGCATACGAAAGTCTGTCTTCAGGCTAGACATCCTTCCTATGACCGACATTTGAGTATGCGTTTCACAGCCAGGGTACAGAGGTAAGTTGGCGGCCCTTAACATTTCAAAGAACTGTCTGGCTTGAGGATTCGGCTCTTCATCATTTTGAACGGGCGAGTATGGTACATCATCACGATGCGGTAGAAATTGATGATGTGTATCCGGAAAAGCACTCGCTGCTGCATCGTATACCATTTGTGCATACGGATTTTGAACCGTGTTCAGCTGTGGCTCAACCGTAGCCCAATCAGTACAAATAGGTGCTCCGTCGTGACATTTGTGCATGTACCAATCGTAGTAATTTTCAACAAACCCCTTTTTTAACAGATGCTCTCTTACGACATCCGGAACCCACACTCTACGATTACCGCACTTTTTACACGGACATCTAACTTCATTTGGATTTTTTTTCATTGCAAATTGCATAAATTCTTCGACCCCTTCTAAATATCTCATATTATAAATTCCTTTAGAACTTCGTTCGTACATCCAACTTCTTTGGGCTCGTAGTAAGTCCATTGTTCTGCAAAACAACAAAATACTTCGTTGGTAAATTATATTTAATACAAAAAAAAAAAAAAAATAAAGACGTGCAATTTCCTAATTTTAAAATACCGACTAGTTAGCGACTACCACATTAGTCGCCAGCTGGTCGGTAAAAAATTTAAAAAAAAAAATTAAAATGAGCTTTTTTTCCTGTCATTTTGATTTACAATTATTAGTACTAAATTGAAATTGCGTTTTTCCTTACTTAGTTCGTCGTATGTACTATAAAAATTGATAACGTTAAAAGTATGTTTCTCAAAATTGTAGACAATGAGTAGCTTCTGGGGTTTGATTTACAGTCGTTACTTTCATCTCATATTTTGAAGACCTACGTGATATTGGACCAGTAACTTCTATTTCCTCACTTTTCTTCATAGCTGGTAGTGTTTGTCTTAAAAGATTGTTAATGTTATGTTCTAGAAATGACTATAAAATTAAAAATTTTTGAAAGCAAACACTACCAGCTATGAAAAAAAGTGAGGAAATAGAAGTTACTGGTCTAAGACCACGTAGGTCTTCAAAATATGAGATGAAAAGTAACGACTGTAAATCAAAATATGGAACCTCAGAGCTGCTCATTATCTTCAATTTTGAGAAACATATTTTAAGCGTATATAACACATTTTTATAGTAAACATACACGATAATAAGTAAGAAAAACATATATTTCGATTAAGTACTGATAATTATAACAACAAAATGACACGGAAAAAAAGCTCATTCAAATTTTTGTCCTATACAATTGAAACCGTAAAATCTATATTAATCACCTTGCCCGTAACTTTCCACATCCGTACTGTATTGAAAAAACTCGCGTACGAATGTGAGGAAGAGAAGGGCAAAGTGAGAAACATAGCAACGAGATATTGAAACCGTAAAATACTAATATCATACCTAAATATTTTTGATAGAATGAAATTAAGAGAGAATTGATTGATATGAAATAGAATAGTAACTATCGATGAAGGTTTTTTTTTCTTTGAAGAAACTGTCGATGAAGGTTATTTATAGGTATTTCTGAACGTATGGAGAATAAGTTACCGACTAATCACCGACTACCCATTAGTCGCCCGGTAGTCGGCGTAAAAGTTTACCGGTTTCACCACCCTAATTTATTACCGCAGTTAATGTTTGAAAGACGTTGGGAAGACAAAAAATTTTGAATTCAACGACTACCTGGCGACTAGCTTATAGTCGCAGGATAGTCGCTAACCACACAGAAACTTTAACCGTCCCACCGCCCTAATTTATTACCGCAGTTAATGTTTGAAAGACGTTGGGAAGACAAAAAATTTTGAATTCAACGACTACCTGGCGACTAGCTTTTAGTCGCAGGATAGTCGCTAACCACACAGAAACTTTAACCGTCCCACCGCCCTAATTTATTACCGCAGTTAATGTTTGAAAGACGTTGGGAAGACAAAAAATTTTGAATTCAACGACTACCTGGCGACTAGCTTTTAGTCGCAGGATAGTCGCTAATAACACGGATATTCATGTAATAAGTGCTTTTTGACCGTTTTGACACGGATACGCAGGTAATAAATAACTTTTGACCACATTGTACCGACTAGTTGGCGACTTAGAAAGTAGTCGCACAATAGTCGGTAAATTATTAAAAAAAAAAAAATTAAAATGAGCTTTTTTTCCGGCCATTTTGTTTTAAAATTATTAGTACTAAGTTGAAATTGTGTTTTTCTTTACTTAGTTCGTCGTATGTACTATAAAAATTGATAACGTTAAAAGTATATTTCTCAAAAGTGTAGAAAATACGCATCGTAACTTTACTTATGATCATTCTACTAAGAAAATTTTTTTCATTGCATGGCGTTAGCTGCCCAATAGTGGACTTTACAACCTATACTCCCTCTAATTCACCATTAAGTGGCTTCTATATGTTTCTTGACATTGTTCATATCTTAAAACAAATGGAAGCCACCAAATGATGAACTAGAGGTAGTAGAATATGCCGTAAATACCACTATCGGGCACACCAACGGCTTGCAAATCAAAATTTATTCTTTTTCAGTAGCAAATATAAGTAAAATAATACGTTGCGCATTTTCTACAATTTTGAGAAACATATTTTAAGCGTTTCTAACACATTTTTATAGTAAACATACAAGACAATAAGTAAGAAGAACATATATTTCGATTAAGTACTGATAATTATTACAACAAAACGGCACGAAAAAAAAGCTCATTATAATTTTTTCTACAATAAAATACTACATTAAGTTTATATTAATCACTACATCCTTCCCCTATATCATCACGTACACCGATTGAAATTAACCATGTACGAGATGAATAGAGAAAGGATATAGTGAAGAAAAAAACTCATTATAATTTATGTAAATCACTACATCCTTCCCCTTTATCATCACGTACACCGATTGAAATTAACCATGTACGAGATGAAAAGAGAAAGGATATAATAAAGAACATATTTTAATAGCTTTTTTCCGGCCATTTTGAAATTGTTCTTTTTCTTACTTAGATACTCGTATGTACTATAAAAATTGATAACGTTAAAGTATGTTTCTCAAAATTGTAGAAAATAAGCATCATTTCTAGAAGCTAAAAAGCAGTAACTGATGATTCTAACATAACTTGTTCACAAAGTGCAGGTTTGAGTTTCTTGGTTTCTAGTGTTTGATTCAGGCTATCATCATTAAAAATATCGAGATTGTAGCAATTGTGTGAACTCCTATGGCATCGCCTTTTATTCTTGACGTGATGGACATCGAAATACTAAACATGGACTTACGAACTGAAAGAAGTTGGATGTAATCGTAGATGTCGTAGAGTATGGGGTGTACATCCACCTTCTTTGAGTTCGTAAACCCATGTTTAGGATTTTCATGTCCATGACGTCAAAAATAAAAGACCATGCCGTAGGGGTTCAAACAATTGTTACAATCTCGATAGTTCTAGTGATAATAGCCTTAGGCAAAACACTTGAAACCAAGATAACTTAAAACTACACTTTGTGAACAAGTCAAGCCAGAACCGTCAGTTACTGCTTTGTTAGCTTCTAGCTAGAAATAATACGTTGCGCATTTTTTTCAATTTTGAGAAACATATTTTAAACGTTTCTAACACAATTTTATAGTAAACATACAAGATAATAAGTAGGAAAAAAACATATATTTCAATTCAGCACGAAAAAAAGCTCATTAAAATTTTATTAAACAATATTTCGAATTTTGTGATTAAGTGTACAAAAATATAATAACGTTAATCACTATATCCTATCAAATCTCCATCCGTACACCTATTAATATTAATCATTTCACCGATTTAAATTAATAATGTACGGATAGAGAGGGATAGGATACAGTGAAAAACATTAAACAACTTTTATACAATATTTCGAATTTTGTGATTAAGTGTACAAAAATTTAATAACGTTAATCACTGGATCCTATCAAGTCTCCATCCGTACACCTATTAATATTAATCATTTCACCGATTTAAATTAATAATGTACGGATAGAGAGCGATAGGATACAGTGAAAAACATTAAACAACTTTTATACAATATTTTGAATTTTGTGATTAAGTGTACAAAAATATAATAACGTTAATCACTATATCCTACCCCGGTCTCCATTCGTACACCTATTAATATTAATCATTTCACCGATTTAAATTAATAATGTACGAATAGAGAGGGATAGGATACAGTGAAAAACATTAAACAACTTTTATACAATAAATATAACCATTTAAATTAGAGTATGTTAATCACTATATCCCACCCTTCTCCACGCGTACACCGATTGAAATTAACCATGTACGAGTGGAGAGGGTGGGATACAGTGAAAAACAAATCTGAGGCAAATCTCATTTGCTTAAAAACAACCATTAAATTTGTGTTAATTATCCAACCCCGTCTCTACGCGTACACCGATTAAATTAACCATGTACGCGTGGAGAGAATCGAATACAATAAATTCATGTTAATCACTATATCCCACCCCTTTATCCACACGTACACCGATTGAAATTAACCTTATACGAGTGAACAACAACCATGTACGAGTGGAAAGGGGAGGGATACAGTGAACAACAATGAAAAACAAATTTATGTATGTTTATAAGCAAATATGATTCATACCTTTAATATCAAAATTTTCCATATTTTTGATACGATTGAACTGTTAAATTTATGTTTCGCAATTTGTCCGGTTCTTCCCGAACCCATACTTAAGTAAACAAACTCGAGTATGGGTACGAAGAGAACGGGGCAAGTGAGAAACATGATAAAGTTGAAAGGTTTATTTTGAATGAATCGTTTTATTAATATTTCGAGACCGTTTATTTTTTTGTTTTTCAACTTCTCGCCGTCCACCTCCACCCCTACCTAATTCTTCTCAAGTAGGAGAGTTAAATAGGGGTGGTGGTGGATGGCGACAAGAGAAGAACAGATAAATTATAGAGAGAAGAGGGAAATGGCCGGATTGGGGCGAGTGGAAAATGACGAAGGGGGGGGGGTATTTATAGACAAAATCAGGATATTACCGACTACCTAACGACTCAGACTAAGTCGGAGTTTAGTCGGCAGAAATAAAACGTTTATTCCCGTATTTTTTTTCCTTTTTTCTTTTTTGGCGACTAACTAGCGACTACCTTTGTGGTCGGCAAAGTAGCGACTAAAACATAAAGTCGCAAGTTGGTCTGCAAACGGCGACCAAAGATTTTTTGTCTCTGGTTAGTCGGTATTACCGACTAAATTAGAATTGTCGGTATTTTAGTCGCTGTGTAGTCGGTAATACCGACTAAATCTGTCCAGTCGCTAAGTTGGGTCGCTGAATTGCAATTTTTTTGTAGTGTATGATCAGGGTCTAGAAAGAAAGAAAGACGACAGCTCATATCCGTAAAGGAGAGTGCGGTCAAAGAGTTCTCTCAAATCACTCAATAACTGAATCTCAACTTTCAGTTAAGGACTAATGTCATTTATGGCCATCTATATCTTATCTTTAGTCTAGGTGCAAATTATGGAAGAGTCAACAGTCCTCACTTGTTGTTTCTTGGAAAAGTCTGAATTCTCAAATTGTTTATATATGGTCTATAATAATAATAATTCTACTTACACTATTAATTAAAAAATTATTCCTCAATATTTAACAATAATCACTAATATTAAGAGTATTTGCAAATATTCTAAATATTTCATAGGTTGCTACATTTACATATAGCATTTGTTACATTTAAT
Source organism: Amaranthus palmeri (assembly GCA_019776075.1). Classification (NCBI taxonomy): domain Eukaryota; kingdom Viridiplantae; phylum Streptophyta; class Magnoliopsida; order Caryophyllales; family Amaranthaceae; genus Amaranthus; species Amaranthus palmeri. Next base: position 48,701 of record JAAKBH010000398.1, read on the forward strand.
CCATTAAATCCCATGGATTAAACCAATAAGAAAAATGTTAAAATAATTTATTTTAAAAAAAGATAAATATAACATCAAAAATGTAATAAATTTTTTTTAAAAAATGTAGCAAATAAAGGAAGTTGGAAAGCTTATGTTATAGGCTTATAGCCCATGGTCATATATCAACAAATTAATTTTTTTTTAAAAAAATGCTCATAATATTTATAATAATTATAATAATTAATTAGAATCCCAATTATATATTATATCGTTTAGATTTATTTGCAAAAAAAATATCCAATTAACTAAGTCAGTCAATTAATGATACTATAAATGACCTACTAGATTAATACTAGTGGGCTAAGAAAATTACAGGTATAGGTTGAAGAGGGAAGAAAAGAGAAGGAAATGAAAAAGAAGGTCAATATATATAAGAAATTAACTCAAAAGCTAAATTCTTTGCCTAAAAAAATAATATATGTTCCAACTAATATTAAATAGTCTTATTGAAATTTTATTGAAAGTTTAATATATTACACCAAGGTTCTGTTTGGAACCAATAAAAAATATTTATTCTTGATTTAAAAGCTAATAATTATATATCGTATTCATAATAAAATGTTGAAAGTGTAAACATAATTTGTGGTTCACCTGTTAAAGAATTTATTCTTGATTCGAGTTTAATAAAAAAAAAATTAAAGTCTAAGTAAGTTCAGAAAAATGATGTTCTCAATTCTCATTCAAGCTAAAATGCCTCATCTCTGAAAGAGTGTTAAACAATTAATTTAATATTATATCGAAGTATTAAAGAGAGAATGACTAAAATATTTTTTTATACTACCCACTTTATTTTAGAATATTTGTGAGGTTAATATTGGATTGAGAAAGTCTTGGTAAATAACGGTTATTTGTGAGGTTAATAAATTATCTTTATGTCGTAAGATGTGATAAGGTGAGAGTTTTAATGTTTGAATTCATCTTTTTTAATTTTGTTTATTTTAATATTATTTCTGTATCATTGTTATTGATTATGAATTTTTATATTGGATTTAGGTGACATCTATACTAGTAGTCTAAATGTTAAAATTGTTTATGGCCATCTATATCTTATCTTTCGGAGCAAATTATAGAAAAGTCTCCACTTTGTTTTCTTGAAATTCATTTTTCACATTATTAATTTTAGTTGTACTGATAAAACATATTTTTTCGTTCCTTTTTATTTGTGCACTTTGAATTTTTTCATATTAGGAGAGAATTTGAAATTTGATTTTAGAACTATATATTGATCGAAGATAAAATATATATTTATAAGGTATTTTGTTAGATTTGTCTTGATGTGATTTTTTAAATATATAATTTTTACAACTTTTATAATGCGTATTTAAAGATATTAGGATTAAGTTTGCTTTAAAAAACTATGATCAGAGTCTGGGGAGGAAAAAAAGACGACAACTCATACCCGTAGAGAAAAGTACGATCAAAGAGTCCCTCCTCCACTCAATTACACAATAATTGAATCTCAATTTTTAGTTAAGGACTAATGTCATTTATGGCCATCTATATCTTATCTTTAGTCTAGGTGCAAATTCTGAAACAGTCAAAACTCAAAAGTCCCCACTTGTTGTTTCTTGGAAAAGTCTGAATTCTCAATTGTTTATATATGGTTTATAATAATTCTACTTACACTATTAATAAAAGAATTATTCCTCAATATTGAACAATAATCACTAATATTAAGAGTATTTGCAAAACTTATGAATATTTCATAGGTTGCTACATTTACATATAGCATTTGTTATACATTTAATCCATTAAATCCCATGGATTAAACCAATCTGAAAAATGTTAAAATAATTTTTTTTAATAAAAGATAAATATAACATCAAAAATGTAATAAATTTAAAAAAAATTAAATTTAAAAAATGTAGCAAATAAAGGAAGTTAGAAAGATTATGTTATAGGCTTATAGCCCATGGCCCTATATCAACAAATTAATTTTTTGTTTAAAAAAATGCTCATAATATTTATAATAATTAATATCCCAATTATATATTCTATCGTTTAGATTTATTTGCAAAAGAAATATCCAATTAACTAATTCAGTCAATTAATGATATAGATTGATATTGAATTTAGGTGACTTGACATCAATACTAGTAGTCTAAATTTTAATATTGTTTATGGCCATTCATATCTTATCTTTCGTCTAGAGCAAATTATAGAAAAGTCTTCACTTTGTTTTCATGAAATTTATTTTTCACATATTAATTTTAGTTATTACACTGATAAAATATATGTTTCTTTTTGTTTGTCCACTTTAAAGTTTTTTACTTTAACAGAAAGAAATTTAAATTTAATTATATATTAAAGATAAAATATAGTATTTATAAGGTATCTTGGTTAGAATTATCTTGATGCAAATTTTATTTAATATATAATTTATAATTCGTATTTAAAGATATAAGGCTTAAAATATTCTTTAAAAAACATATTAAAAGTAAAGTGGACAAATAAAAAGAAACGAAGGTGGTAGTTCAAAACTATAATAACTGCTAAGGAAAATATGATAAGAAAATGTAGCCTTTTTTGATTGAATGGGATTGGTTCAATGAATCGGGACAATGTGAATATGAAAATACTGAAGTGTTCATATGTTTTTCTTATGTGAGTTGTCTTATGTTGGAGAAAACGAAAAAGTATACCTCATTTTATAAAATTAAGATGTAACTCTTATTAAATTGGTTTTAGAAATAAAAAAGTAGAAAATATACCAAAAGGTTATAATCCAGGTTGAAAAATATATAGCAAATAAAGGAAGATGGAATGAGTATGTTATAGGCTAATAGCCCATATAAAAACATCAATTTTATTGTGAAGACACAAAAATTTTGCTTTAATATTAAAGTTAATATTCTAAGTATATACCAATTTCTTTGGAATTATTTGCAAAAGAAACATCAAAATGTCATAGTCTAAATTGAAAGTTTTTTTATGGCCATCTATATCTTATCTTTTCCGCTAGAGCAAAGGAACAATCCCCACATCAGATGTTTACTTGTACTAGGCTACTAGCATTCTAGCATTTTGATATCATCATCATACTTAGTGTATTCTGCATTCTGCATTCTGAAATATTTCTTCGAATTATTAGGTATGTATTATTTCCATCATGTAAAACTAGAGCTGATTTACGATTGATTTAGCCTGCACATCAGTAATAGGACTATTACAATACAATAAATATTCATAATCAAAAGAATCCACATTTAAAAAGGTGCATCAACCAAATTGTTCAATTCTTTGCACAAATTTTAAGTAATAGCCCTTCAAATTTGGCCTGCACATCAGTAATAGAGCTCGATCATATTTTGATTGTCTTATAAATTTGTATTAGTTGGGCTTATGGGCTAAGTAGTCGAGGATTCGTATGGTTTCATATCAAGTACAATTTGTGTTTTACGGTTTTACATATTAGATCATCAATTACTAAAATGCTTTGGCAAGGTCTCTGCTCATTATTTGTAACATGGAAATACAATTCAGTTCTTAGGATGTCATGAATATTCAGTCACCGACAAAAATGAAGCATTCAATCAGACATAACTATTGAGAAGTAATGTATTTGCTATCGTCAATTAAAATAATGACCTAAAAATTACATCTTCCAAACTGTTGATTTGATTTACAAGTGCAAATGGATTTAGTTTTTGCAGTTAAACAATGAATAAACAATTAATTTAACAACGTAAGAACTTTATAAAAAGAGCAAATAGTTTGAAGGAGAGAAATATAGACCTGAAAACTGGCGAGAAGAGCTGTGGGGATGATCAATTGAAAATACAGCGACAAATTTGAATGTTGGAGATGTGTTGAATGTAAAGCCAATCATCCCCTGCTGGATCTTCTTTGCATCGTTTTTCTAGGGTTTTGGAGCAATACGAAACATTAATTTGCTTGAGAGAGGTGAGTTTGCACATCCAATTCGGCATTGCTTTCAATCCTTTGCAAAATTCAATACGAAGGATTTGGAGCGCAGGCAAGAACTGTATCCAATTTGGCAAATTCACCATCTATTTCAACTTCTCTTAATTTTAGAAATTCATTAACTTCTACTGATTTATCATCACTTTCTGTTTTTACTATTCCTTTCAAATTTTTATTAAAATGGAATAAAGACAATTGTTTCAAAGAATAGCAACCCATAAGTGGATACAACAGAGGTCCAGATACAGCTGCAAAAAATACATCCTACAAAAATACAACAATTGAGATATTAGAGACCAAAATCTAAAATAAATCAATTAAAATAAACAAAAATAAAAACGAAACTCATTTCAGCGGAAAACAAAGCACAATAATTTCCTGCAAATAGAAGAAATGAAGGTGTTTGACAAAATATACCCAAAAATGAAAATGAAATCAACAATACGCCTATACTAGAGTGTGATTGTAATGCCATTATACAATATGCATCACACCGCTTATCATCAAAAATGAAAAATTAGGTCTAAACTCTAAAATGATATGGAGTACTTCTTACTTCTATAATTTGCAATTGTGTATACTAAATCAAATCAGCAGCTTTGCTTTGATTAAACTGACTTTTGTGAATTTTGATGATTGTTAAGTTATACGCAAACTTCCTCCAAATCAATGAATCTTCGCTCGAGACTCACGCTCAAATCCCAAATCAGTTTCTGGAATAATATGAGTGAGAGGCTTCGACCGAGATTTCCGGGCTGCGACCGAATTGCAGGCCCCTAAAAGTTACTGCCAGCTGCCATTTGAAACCTCGCGCGAGATTTTGTGGCTTCGACCGACTCCATTAATATTGCAAAAAGCTTCTGAAAACACTCAAATAAACTTCTGGAAAATTTCATTGGAAGCTTCGCCCGAGATTGACTAAGTTTCGTTCATTTCGCCCAAGATTATTCATTTGCTTTTTTGCTTGATTAATTTCTTGATTTGCTTCAAATCAAATCAACAAATTAAAATTTTGTTTTCTTTTTTGTATTACTAATTTGCTTTTTCTACCTGATTATTTTTAATGAGATGTATCTATACTATATACTAAAATCATTATTTAGAAAGGACACATGTCACTCCCATGTTGATTGTTTTTCCCCCAAAATACATTCAAAGAATTTGACCCATTAAATGTTAATCACATTTAAATAATGAGAATCAAAGGAATAATTCAAGTAAGAGAATAATGCAAAAGAAAGACAGTTAAAAATATTTGACATAAAAAGATACTTTATTTAAAATAAAACAATACTACAATTATATTTGACATAAAAAATATTTGATATAAAAAATATATTCATATTACGAGCATAAGAAAATGTAAATTGATCGTTTAATTTCTCTTAGACTTCAAATATTATTTTCTCTATATTTATTATAGTTAACAAATAACAAATTAATATCATGATAATTTAAATAAAATTTGTTTAAAATTTTCCGTGCTTGGCACGGGATTCAAGCTAGTATATAATAGTATAATTTGGATGACATCGATATAATAACCCTATTACTAACATATATTCAAAGTTCAAACCAATGGCTTCAAAGTCATACTTAATCCGTTTCAAAATACTTGCACCAAATACATTTTTGTGCAATCCAATATGTTTGTCAAATCATTTATATATAGAGTTATACATATTTAAAAATCATAAAATTGGATTTTTAAATCTAGAAATTGTCCGTTTAAGTCTTAAAATTATATGTCAAAATATTCTAAAAAAGCTTATTGGGTCTGGCTAATTGCATGGATAAGACGGTCTCACATGAGACTTTCCGAATAGAATATATTGGTCCTATTTTTGAGATTTTTTAAACACAAAATAAATTTCCTTTTATTATTTGATAAAAAAATTTAGTAATAAAATGTTCACAAAAACGCGAGAATTCGACAGCTATCCGATCTTGTAATCAAACTTCATTTAACCCAACTACAAAAATTGATTCATAATTATGTATAAACCAAATAAACACAAGATTCAATTATAAATTGAACCAAAAAAATCGACCTCATAAACTGGATGAATATATATCTCTAGGTGCGATATTTAGGAATTTTGTTTGGTTTTTGATATTGCAATTTGCAAGGTGGTTTTAATGAGAATTCGATATTGGATTGAGATAGACACCAGCACATGCATGGTTGGTGTCTTGGTGAAAAATGAATATTAATGGTGAAGACCGAAGACTAGAGAGCTTGTTGATTTTAATGACACCGTTGGTAGTTGCTTGCTTCTTCTCTTTCCTGGATGGTCTCAATAAGTGCATTCCTATCCTATAGTTGACGCAATTTGTCTTGTATAACACCATTTAATCATGAGACGCGTTTATACAAAAAGCTCATTAGCATGGTCTGACTCAATTGAAATTGTCTCACAGCGAGACAACCTTAATAGAGAATTGGTGATAATAGAGAGTAAAGGTACAAGATTGTTTTTGGCCATCTATATCTTTTGTCTAGAAGCAAATTACGGAATAGTCTCCGCTAATAAGGAAAATGTGAAAATTAAGATGCTTTGACAAGGTCTCTGCTCATTATTTGCAACATCGAAATATAATTCAGGTCTTAGGATGTCATGAATATTCAGTCACCGACAAAAATGAAGCATTCAATCAGACATAACTATTGAGAAGTAAGGTATTTGCTATCGTAAATTAAGCTAATGACCTAAAAATTACATCTTCCAAACTGTTGATTTGATTTACAAGTGCAAATGGATTTTGGTTTTGCAGTTAAACAATGAATGAACAATTAATTTAACAACGTAAGAACTTTATAAAAAGAGCAAATAGTTTGAAGGAGAGAAATATAGACCTGGAAACTGGCGAGAAGAGCTGTGGGGATGATCAATTGTAAATACAGCGACAAATTTGAATGTTGGAGATGTGTTGAATGTAAGGCCAATCATCCCCTGCTGGATCTTCTTTGCATCTTTTTTCTAGGGTTTTAGAGCAATACGAAACATTAATTTGCTTGAGAGAGGGTGAGTTTGCACATCCAATTCGGCATTGCTTTCAATCCTTTGCAAAATTCAACACGAAGGATTTGGAGCGCAGGCAAGAACTGTATCCAATTTGGCAAATTCACCATATTTGGGAGATATTCCAGTTTCAAGGATCGGAGACAGGGAAGGAAGGATGGAGAAGTGATGATGGCCATTTTACAATAATTTCAGCGGAAAACAAAGCACAATAATTTCCTGCAAATAGAAGAAATGAAGGTGTTTGACACAATATACCCAAAAATGAAAATGAAATCAACAATACGCCTATACTAGAGTGTGATTGTTATGCCATTATACAATATGCATCACACCGCTTATCATCAAAAATTAGGTCTAAACTCTAAAATGATATGGAGTACTCTTACTTCTATAATTTGCAATTGTGTATACTAAATCAAATCAGCAGCTTTGCTTTGATTAAACTGACTTTTGTGAATTCTACTACAATGAATTGTGAATTTTGATGATTGTAAAGTTATACGCAAACTTCCTCCGAATCAATCAATCTTCGCTCGAGACTCACGCTCAAATCCCAAATCAGTTTCTGGAATAATATGAGTGAGAGGCTTCGACCGAGATTTCCGGGCTGCGACCGAATTGCAGGCCCCTAAAAGTTACTGCCAGCTGCCATTTGAAACCTCGCGCGAGATTTTGTGGCTTCGACCGACTCCATTAATATTGCAAAAAGCTTCTGAAAACACTCAAATAAACTTCTGGAAAATTTCATTGGAAGCTTCGCCCGAGATTGACTAAGTTTCGTTCATTTCGCCCAAGATTATTCATTTGCTTTTTTGCTTGATTAATTTCTTGATTTGCTTGATTAATTTCTTGATTTGCTTCAAATCAAATCAACAAATTAAAATTTCGTTTTTTTTTTGTATTACTAATTTGCTTTTTCTACCTGATTAATAAGGAAAAATTCTAAAAAACCACCTTATCTATACACTATTTTGTAAAAAACTACCTTATATAAAAAAACTTGCAAAAAACTACCTTATCTATACATTATTTTGCAAAAGACTACCTACTACTAAATTTTGTTAGTTGACTGGTAAGACTAACGGTTGACTTTCACGTGATAGGCACGTGAGCAATGAAAAACTCTACTGTCTTCATTGTCTTCTTCAATTAAAAACCCACCTCCATTAATATCCATTTTCTTCCTCCCCTACTCTTGAATCAGTAGAATCAAGAACAAAATCAAATACCAAAAAAAAACGGTACCAGCAAATACCAAAAAAAACGGTACCAGTAAATACCAAAAAAACCAAATACCAAGAACAAAATCAAGAGCAAATACCAACAAATACCAATTCACATTGATGATATTCTTGAAAGTGGTTGCTTAAACTGGAAAATGGTATTACATCATTTCATTCCATCTCACTCATGGACCGTTTGCTAAAATGAAAAATGGTATTACATCATTTCATTCCATCTCCCCTACTCTATACTGTTTGCTTAAACTGGAAAATCTTGACCTTTATCTTACCCCATATAGAGTCTTAGCAACTGGGCAAGATGAGGGCATCATGGAATTCATTCCACCTCGTTTTTTAAATTGATTTTAATTGGATTCGTTCCAGTAATCTTTAAATTTTAGAAAGATACCAATCCCGCCTAATATTTTTATTGATTTTTAGTTGTTGCCGTTCCATTTTGGATCATCCTTGAATTGGATTCTGATACTTCTCATGTGGTGCTTTTGGTTAACAACTTGAACCATTCTTTATTTTTGCAGCCCATATTTCACAAGATTCAAATCTCCTTACAAATGGAGCACTACACCCACATTTCTCGGGCTTCGATGTTGAAGAAGACGAAAACATTAGTGAGCAATTGAAATAAATATAACTTGAAATAATTTGGGAGAAATGATGAAATGGGTGAGATTGATTTTAGGATTTTATATGTAGAAGATAGAAGAAGTGAATTGGGATCTTTTGGTGCTCAATCCTGATACACGACATTTTAAGGAAGGAGAAGCTGGGTTTTTCATTGCTCACGTGCCTATCACGTGAAAGTCAACCGTTAGTCTTGCCAGTCAACTAACGGAATTTAGTAGTAGGTAGTCTTTTGCAAAATAATGTATTACATAAGGTAGTTTTTTGCAAGTTTTTTTATATAAGGTAGTTTTTTACAAAATAGTGTATAGATAAGGTGGTTTTTTAGAATTTTTCCTATTTTTAATGAGATGTATATATAATAGTATAATTTGGATGACATCGATATAATAACCCTATTACTAACATATATTCAAAGTTCAAACCAATGGCTTCAAAGTCATACTTCATCCGTTTCAAAATACTTGCACCAAATACATTTTTGTGCAATCCAATATGTTTGTCAAATCATTTATATATAGAGTTATACATATTTAAAAATTATAAAAATATGATATTATGAATACATGCAATGAGACAAATAGAATAATATCCCACATGACTATGTTTTTTCCTTGCAACATGAAAATACAATTCAGTCTTAAGATGTCGTGATACTCGTGAATATTCAGTCACTCACAAAAATGAAGCATTCAATCAGACATAACTATTGATATAAGCCAACGTAACAAAAGATTCGCAATTGGAATCTCATCCATCCCCCATTTTATGAAGTGAAATATTTAGGATTATATGCATGCTCATAATATGTGTTGCATCCAATACTCTAGTTTGAGGAGGCGTGATAGAAAATACTATTAATTTCAACAATAAGCTTTAACTTTTAATTGAATTAGTCTTTTAATTGTTTCGTTCGAGTAATCGGTCGCGATAAGAGATGCTGCTATGTGGCTCAATCTGCTCGAATAAGCACTACATCAGTTGCTTTATAGAAATGTAATTGAACCTTGTTGTGAAACACTACACATATAAGTATACAACTCACCAGCATTTTGTGATAGAATTTGCAAGTTAAACTTAGACACAAATTCAAAATAGTCAAAAGAATATATTATTATTATTATTATTAAGTACCTTTAAGCATTAACTAAATTGCTTAAAATTAGTAGATTAACTAGAGAATTACAAAATAAGAAGTAGCATTCTGTATTAATTCTAAAACCAAGTATTAAACAATAAGAAGTAGCATTCTGTATTAATACAACATTTTCATACAGCTACCAGTATGCCAGGATAGGTTGCAAGTAGTTCCAATTTAAACTTCAAGAATTTCGCTTACTCGGTCTACCTGAAATAATTTTCGAAAGTCTTGTACAATTCTGTGCACAAATCTGCAACTTGGTCTTGCTGTACATATGAAAATAATTCTGCGCTGAGTAATCTATGCAGTAAGCAGTTTTAGTCTCGGGCTGATGGACAGAAGACGAGGGAAGCAATTGAACACACCAGGGTAATTTGTAGCCTGAATTTACAACTCTGAAATGAAACTGAAGTGTGCTGCAATGTGGAGTATCAAATGTACGCAGTTGAATAAGTCGACTCCGTCAGTTTCTTCTTCAAGTAAAAGCTCTGGTGTTCTTCCAATGTAGGACAATACAGTAGTCTTCGATTTCTTGTTGAGTAACAGTTAGACTGGGAGAAGGTGTTACCTGCACCAGACCAAGCAAATCAGATATATAAAATGTTGCACCGAATTCAAATACTAGCTGCAATAAGGGCTCCAAACAAAATTTGGTAAACACAATTTGGGATAAGGGCTTCCTTACCTTCTAAAAGCAGCTTTGAAGATTTAAAGAGCAAGCAAGATTTAGCCGCGTTCTACACTTGTTTTTTGGTTGGCCCAACACTCTGTAGCATCAAAATATATTAGTGTATGTGCAAAGAGTGAAAGCTATGAGTATTACCCAAACAAAAGCTATCAATTGAGGCTTCGTTTTGGGAAGAATTTGACCTTGCACCTGCACAAAGTAGATAAAGTTCAGTATATACAATTTATACAAAAAAAGGATGATGGCACTAGAAAGAAGATAAACAAATTTGTATTCTGCAAAAGAAAATCAGATTGGAAATACTACATAAGTGTAAGAACAAAAATATTACGTATACTGGATTTTCAACCATAAACTTATGCTTTTAGTTGAGTTAATCTCTTGATATAGGTTCGCTCGAGTAATCTGTCACCACAATATCTGTTGCTATGTGGAACAAGTACTGCATCTGTGCATCAGTTCCTTTATAGAACTGCTATTGTACCTTCTTGTGAAAACACTACACATACACCTCACCAGCATTTTGTGATAGAATTTGCAACTTAAACTTATACACAAATTCAAAATAGTTAAAAGAATATTATTATTGTTTAGTACTTTTAAGCATTAACTTGATTGCTTAGAATTAGTAAACTAGAGAATTACCAAAGTAAAAAGTAGCATTCTGTATTAATTCTAAAACCAAAGTATTAAACAATAACAAATAGCATTCTGTATTAATACAACAGTTTTGTAGAGCTACTAGTATACCAGGAAAGCTTGCAAGTAGTACCGATTTAAACTTTTACGCATTTCGCTTTCTCGGTATATCCTGAAATAGTTGTCAAACACAAAAGTCTTGCACAATTCAGTGTACAAATATGAAACTTCTTGCTGTACGTAGGGAAATATGTGCAGAGTAATCCAAGCAGTACACATTTTAGTCTCGGAGTGATGGACAGAATACGAGGGAAGCAATTGAACACACCAATTTATTGCTCCCTTGAGAGAGGTAGCTATATGCCAATTTTATGAAAATTATGAAAATTATGAAAATTATTCGCTTGAGAGAGGTAGCTATATGCCAATTTTATTTGTAAAAATAGTATGATCTAGAAAATTATTAGCCTAAGCAAAGCCGTTAGTTTACAAGTAAATAGTATGCTACATCAATTTGTTGAATTAATTTAGTTTTAGTTTACAACTAGACAACTGACCATGAGAGCTATGGAATAGTACTGATTTATTTGTCTTTTAAAAAAATCAATCTAAAAACTAACCTGACGATGGGCCAGGAGAGCTATGGAGTTATTCATTGTCTTCATCAGAATACTCTTCATCCATATACTCTTCGTGAAAACATCTTATAAATTGAATGTTGGAGATGTGTTGAATGTAAGGCCAATCCTCTCCTGCTGGATCTTCTTTGCATCTTTTCTCCAGGCTTTTTAAACACCAAGTAACATGAAGTTGCTTGAGAGAGGTGAGTTTGGGCATCCAATTCGGGATTGCTTTCAGCGTACAACAATTATCTATTTTAAGAGTTTGGAGGGCAGTTAAGAATTGCATCCAATTTGGCAGATTCTCCATCATTTGGAGCGTACAAAATTTCAATGTAAGAAGGGAGGGAAGAATGGATGGATTGTATCCAACACTCTCCTCTTGTTCTTCTGAGAATTTCAGATTTTCACATTCTATTATCTTTAATGTCTCCAAAGCAGAGAGATGTTCCAATCCTCCAGCCTCTATACTCCTTAAATTGCGGCATTCACTAATCTCTAGATTTCGAAGAGAAGAAGAGCAAGCACGGAACACCTTCTCAACTTCTCCAAAATTCTCCACTTCACTATCCGCATATATTATTAGGGATTTAAGACGTTGAAAAGCCTCACTAGGTACTGAATTCAGCCATGCCACATCATCAATTTCCACCACACATTCCAAAACAATGCCTTCTCTTTCTGTTCTAATCATCCAATTCAATCTTCTATTGAATTTTTTTAATACCAAGTCCTCCAATTTAGGACACACCGGAAAACAAGTCAACTCCAGGCACTCATATATATCTAATTTCTTCAAAGAAGGAAGACATAATAATGAGTTGTTGTTATCTTCCACCCCAACCCCTTCTCTCCTCCATCCTTTCAACTTTGGTAGACTATTTAACTCAAGTTGTTGAAGAGAAGGAAGGAATGAGCTTTCTTCTACATTTCCAAAGCATTCCAGGTACTCCAACTCGTCACAATCCCAAAGCTCAAGTTTTATAAGGTTTTTAAGATGAGATATCCACTCTGGTATTTGCTTACCAACATAATTCCACATCTTAAAAGTCTGAAGATTAGAAGGTGGGTGCAGATCTTCCATCAATTTTATTGCTCCCTCATAATCCAATACTCTTTTATAACCTGACTTACGCTCAAAATGAAAAATAATGTGTTTGAGATGTTTTTTATCCCTCAAATAAAATCCTTTTCTCTCCCAGGGTTCTTGAATTACATTTGTAGGCCACTTTATATCAATTGTAAAATAATCATGGAGATTGTTAAGATCTTTCAACTCTTCTAACCCCAAAAACCATTCGGACCAACTTAAACAATTATCCTCACGGCCCACTATAAAATCACTTAGTGTATTAAGATAAGTCAACTTATTCATACCCTTGGGCATATACTTCAAGCTATGACAACCTGAAATATTTAAGACCCTAAGTTTGATCAACCTACTTAAATCTTTCGGTAATTCTTTTAACTTGCTGCAATAATATAAAATTAAACATTCTAGATTACATAATTTTGTTATTGACTTAGGGAGCACTTCTAATTTATCCTGTGATGACAAATCCAAATATCGGAGATGCAATAACTCACCTATGGAATTTGACAAACATTTGACTTTTAATGTTTCTAATTTTAATGCCCTTAGGTACCTACAACTTTTCACTAATATCTCCACATGAAAATCATCCACAAGCTCTAAATACCTATAGTCAAGATACGAACGTAAACGCGGTATATCCAAAGAAGAAATTTCATATTTAGTGTCCTTGTTGAATAGTGAGAGATGGCGGATTTTTTTATTTAGCTTCTCACTTCTTATTGTACTAGTTCCTGCAATAATCTCCTTCCTTGAGACATTTTGAGCAATGTCATGCAAAAGATCGTGAATCTTAACCGAAGGCTCACCTGTAAAAAAACTATTTTCTATATCTTGGAAAAAACACCTTCTCAACAATATTAGAAAATGTTCTTCACCTGCATCTTCAATGCTCTGACCTTCGTGTAATGGAACAACATAGTTGTGTGCCATCCAAAGGTTTATCAACGTTTTCTTTTCCATTCTATGATCCTTTGGGAAAATGGCACAAAAACTAAAACAATTTTTCAATGAGAATGGGAGATGATGATAACTTAGCTTTAATATTTGTATGATATCATTATTGCCCATGTTGGCCACACCCACTTCCTGGACTGCTTCCCACTTGTTCTTTTCTTGTCCAAATACAAGACTTCCTGCCACTCTTATGGCAAGAGGAACTCCACCACATGCTTCAACAAACTTTTGCCCAATTTCGACCAAGTCATCTTGATGATTCGACGACTGCTCTGAACCAAAAGCTACCTTCTCAAACAAGCGCCATGAATCTTCCTTTTCCAAGCCTTGGAGCTGGTACATTGAATCATATCCCATGAACTGTGCTGTCAAATGTGAACGTGTAGTCACCACGATCCAACTGCCCTTTTGACCTACTTTCAACAATCTTACGAGATCATTCCATTGATTATGATTTTCAGTCCAAACATCATCTAAAACAAGCAAGTATTTCTTATCTGATAATTCCTTTTGAACTTTACCTTGCACAATCTGCAAGGAGGAATTATCTGTACATTTCTCATTAGGACAAACTAAAGCCAAAATTTTTCCTAGAATCCCAACAGTATCTAACTGTTTCTGATCTTGATCAGAGACACAATGCCACAACCTCAAATCAAATGCTTTTTCAACCCTTGTATCATTGTACACAAGCTGTGCAAGAGCAGTTTTGCCCAACCCTCCCATACCCACAATAGAAAGGAAAGAAACATTAGTTTGAACCTCAGAATCAACCAACTTACCAACAATATGCTCCAAGTCGTCTTCTCTTCCGACGATTTCAACAACATCCACATACGAACATGTCTCAGGCTTTCTAAACTTGATAGGCTCACGATTAAACTCCATCATAAACTGCTTATTGTAAGCAAAAGCATCCAACTTCGTCCGAATCCTGTCTACCCCTTTTAACATCTTGAAAGCAACAAGTAAAGGGTTAGAACGAGAAAGGAAGCGCTTCATCTTGTTGGATATTGTACCATCAGCCTTCAAATGCTTGTTCTGCTCGGCAAGAGTGACAAACTCATCGAGCAAATCCTCCGCTTCAAAGACAACATCCTTGAGTTCGTCGATCAAATGTTGGGCTACATTCGAGAGCTCCTGCTTGGCATCGGCATCGAGTAACACACTGTTGATGGTATTGACAGTGCTTTGAAGTTCAACAAGTTTGGATTCATAGCCATAGATTGAAAGGATTTTTTTCAAGTGAGGAGATTGCAATGCTGAAAAAATAGTTTGAATAGCAGATAAAGCTGTTCCAACGACTTCCATAATCAGATTTCAAGGTGGGATACAACTTAGAAAGGAGAGATAGCAAGCAAGAAATGAAATAATTGAAATGTTTGGTTATGGAGAATAATGAATGCTATGAAAGGTGCATTTAATGAATAGAGATTCAGGGATGGAAACAGGAAAGTGCTTGGTCCCTTCCTTGAAATCTTAATTATTAGTAAAATACTTCAATTACTCTTAAACAACTTTATTTTCCGAGATTCTTGGTCCCTTCGTTCTATCAACACATGGAGTAAAATTATCAAAACAATTAAATCAGCTAACAACTCCGTCTTTTGACCAAAAATTAAACAAACAACAATCATTTCCAAAATAACATGGAGTATTATTCTAGACCAAAATAATTCCAGATTTTTTGGCCATCAGCCTTGCAGTACTTATTCATGAATATATTTGGAAAAATTAAGTATTAGATAATAATCATTTATTGGACCAACAAGTCAGCAAAGCAAAAACTAATGAAAAATGTCTAACAAATTAATTTTTTCATTTTGCCTTATAAATTGGCTTTTATCAAGTCATTTTTTTAATATTTTGACCAACCTCGAGCAAGAAGAAAAAAAGTTAAAATAATAACAATTCATCTTATATAAAATCGTCACAATAAGGCAGACCTATTTAATTAATTTATTTTTCTAATAGATTATTTTAAAACTGTAATTGTTTTCATCTTAACACACTAAATATAGAAAAATTTACCCTGAATAATACAATCTTTTACTGATTTCCCAACAATAATACGAACTTTTAATTACAATTTTAAACTTTGTATTATTTAACCGGTTATGGGTAAAAAATTATACAAGCGAAAAACACAGGTTAAACTTTGTATTATTTGTATTTAGTGTTTTCCCAACAAAAATTACCCTGTGTTTTAAACTTTTACAATCATACGACTTATTTAACCGGTTATGGGTAAAAAACTTATACCAGCGGAAAACACAAGTTAAACTTTGTACTCCCTCCAATTCACTTGTGTTGTCCCATTTGGTTGGGCACGGTTTTTAAGAGTGGAACGGTGGAGTATTTTAATTGATTAAATTAATTGTAAATGTGGTAGTTGGGTATTGGGAATTGGAAAAGTGGGGTTTTAATTTGATTAAATTAATTGTAAAGGTGGTAGTGGGGTATTGGGAATTGGAAAAGTGAGGGTATCTAGGTAAAAAAAGATAGACAAAAAAGGAAATGAGACAATTGATATGAATTTGCCAAATAAGAAAATAGGACAACACAAGTGAATCGGAGGGAGTATTATTTATGGTTAATTCAAAGTTTGTATTATTGTTGAAAAATCAGTGAAAGGTCGTATTTATGATTAATTCAAAGTTAAACATTCTCACGAGACCATCTTATTTTAAGAATTTGTGAAATAATTTTACCAAAACACCCTTCAATTGTTCTCTACTCCAAAAAAAAGTTTGCAAGTCAATTTGCTTGGAGAAAAAGAAAACCAAGCAAAATAAACATAGTAGAGAGCAGTGAACTGAACAAAAGCACCATCGTCCATCTCCATCTCATTTCTTAGTCTCATTGCCTTTCTCTCTCTCGAATTCCTCGCCTTTGCAAGGTCAGTTTCTGCTTTTTCCCTCCTTATTCTCCGATCTTATCATTCAATCAAGCTTATCAATTTTGTTTCCTTTTCAGTTTCGTGTTTGATCCTTCATTTTGATGCATCGATGATTAAATTGTTGTGTAGTTGATTCATAGGATTCAGTTTTTAGGATGTGTGCATACATTTAGTGGCTATTACAGTCTAGGGTTCAACTTTGCTTCTTTGATGCTGCTTTTAATCTGCGAGTTAGGGTTTTTATTGAGTTTTCTGCAATGGATTTTTTTGAACATGGAGGAAAAATTGTGATGAATATTAACTTTAATTTTGTTAGGGTTAAAGATCGTCTAATATTAGTGTGAAATCTCATAAGAGTATCTTGCTGTTAAAATGTGTTTTGTGAAACATTTTAGCATTATAAATATATTTCTAAACCCTTTTAATTTGTTTATCAAGCAATCTCAAATTCTCAATCTCAACCATGGATTAGGTAACAAACCTCTATTTCTTTGAGGGAATGGAGAGAATCCTTACTTGGTTTTTGGTGTGGCATTTGGATAAGTAATCATCTTGTGTACTTAGCTTTTTTTAAAATAGAAGTTCTGGCCACTCTCGGAGTCAAGTCCATTTTGACGGGTTTTATCATATGAGAGAGAGAGAGAGAGAGAGAGAGAGAGAGAGAGAGAGAGAGAGATTCTGGAAGCTTAGAGCTGTCAGTAATCAAATATGAATGAAAGTAACGGAGAACTATAGGCTTTTATGTTTACTACTCCTAAATTATTATGATTTGGTTAATGGTGATTTACTGATATGCGGCTTGTACTAATACTATAGGTTGGTTAGCCTCCTAGTCTTTGATGGATACAGGATAGTATGATGTGTATAGGTTTCATGATCATTGCTGCTCTTAGTTACGAGGGTAATTTTCTGGGAGATAATGAATTAGCCAAGTGGAATTGTATTTGTTTTAGAATTGCTTCCCAATGTTATTATTGTTTGATAAAATGTGTGTGGTATATTGGTATGTGATGATTGATGGAATTGAGAATCTAGGTGCTAAGGTGTATGCCAAATGATACGACATTGTTTCAATGCGCCTAACTGAATGAAAATTTCCTGAAGGTGTAATTTGAATGATTGAATGCAAGGCCTGTTCTTTGTGTTGCTCTCTTGCTTACTAATCCTATAAGCCATATTCTTTAAAGATTAATATAAAAGTAATTTACAATGTTGTGAATGAGAATAATCGATTAAGTGGTTGACACACCAATGTTTAGATTTGTATTATGTTGATTATGAGCTAAAGGCTATAGATTTTTTGGGTTGGGTTTATTTTGATCACATGTATTTGTGCAAACTGTTGTTGAATTTTCGGTTTGTCTTAAACTCTTATATGATTACATTCTATAAATATGTGGGTAGATGAGCATTTATTAGATTTTTCACGTCGAATGAGAAAAAGTTATTTAGAAAACAGTTACTTCATGTACAAAATGCCAAATATTAAGGTGCTTATAGGTCTTTCCTTTTGTTTTCCAGTATTTGTAAACAATGTTAGTGCTCTGATCCTCACTTTGCTTATGATTGCAGGTTGTTGTCACTTCATCACTTCATAGATATGTTCCTCACCAGGTACGAATGTCCTCTGTCTACAAACCATTTTTCTATCGCTTAAACAGTACCAGTTGTCTAAAGTATTTTTTATGTGTGCTTTGAATGAAGGACCGAGTATGACAGAGGAGTCAATACCTTCTCACCTGAAGGCCGATTGTTTCAGGTTGAGTATGCTATTGAGGCTATCAAGGTATAAAACTCACCTTTCAACGTTATTTTATGTGTGTTTCTTTTCCTGTTGGGGAAGGAAGTGTTGAGCGAGAGAATGTTGTGGAGGAATTATACTCTTATGTGAAACTACTGAGATTTGATGCTGATTTTCTCATCAAGTCTATAACTATTTGCAGCTGGGTTCTACTGCTATTGGGATAAAGACTAAGGATGGTGTTGTGCTTGCTGTAGAAAAGCGTATCACATCTCCATTGCTGGTATCTCTCTCTTCTTAACTGAGCATGTTTATCACTGTGTTTTTAGAATCACATCCGTTTTGCCCGTCTGTCTTTAGTATACTAAAATGTTGTTAACATTATAATCATTAGCAAGCTACTCCCTGCTTCCCAAATATATAGCCCCTTTTGTGTTTTGGTGCTTCTTTAAGAATATTGTTTTTTTGTTCGTTCGTGATAGTATAATGAATGATTTAGATTAGGAGAGAAAAAGAAAAAATGAAATGAGTGATTGAAAATGTGTTTGAATGGTAGGTAGAAGGTGGGGCTATATCATAAAAAGGAAATGTAACTTAAGTTTTGGGACAATCCAAAATGGAAAATATAGCTAAAATTATGGGACAATTTGAGTAGTACCTAAGGCTATTTTTTACCTCCCATAGTTTCCTATCGAATATTTTCTTAGATACATTGATAAGGATAATTGTCCAAGCTATGAAATAGCTGTTTGCAGAGCTGTGTGTGTGTTTTGGTGTGTGTTGGGGGTAGGGGGCAGTCCTATAGGTTGAAGCTAGAATTCAATTTATAATTAGGTTGCTGCCTTGCTGCAGCTGTGAAACTTAGGAACTCTTGGAATCAAGTTGCTCTTTCTCATGGTATTTTGGCGTATTTGATTCGAAGTGTTTGAGTTGTAATGCCACCACTGCACTTCAAAGCAGATAGAGATGAGTCTAGATATAAAGATAAGGAATGGTGCTCCAAGCTGTGAAGTAGTTCTTGGTAGAGCTGCAAGTCATAGGAAGGTTCCACCCAGGTGCTATATCATTTAATCCTATTCTTATTTGTTTGGGAATGGAAGGAAAAGGCTCATATTATGTCAAAAGATGAGCGGATCTGTTAATTCTTTCCCCCTCTTTCTTTAACATGATTCAAATACATAGAGAAATAATCTTTTAGGAGTTGTAGTTTATTTGGTATATAGGGTATTTGCCTTTAGCTTTCTAGTGTTTATGCCTTCCTGAAAGTTCTGGGATATGTTTGCCAATTGTCAACGGTCACCCCTTTTATGAAGAGCATTCTTCTGTTCACTTTCTGACTACATTTTTTCCTTCCTTGAGATGCATACATATTTCAAAGTAAAGAGTGTGAAATTTGTCTATTGAAAGCTATTATTGAAATGCTTAAAGGATAATGTTTTGACGATGCCAGCAATTATAAATTATTTAGCCATAAACGCCAAGTGTATCTGTCATAATTCCATTTTATTTCAGGAGCCTAGCAGTGTTGAAAAAATCATGGAAATCGACGAGCATATAGGATGTGCTATGAGTGGATTGATTGCTGATGCTCGCACACTTGTTGAGCATGCACGAGTGGAGACTCAGGTACTTAGATGCCATATTGTTGCAATGATGTAGCATTGCATATTAGTGCAGTATGGGGTGACTAATAGTTCTTTTTTTGGCGTGTATTATTAATACAATTTGAAACAGAATCATAGGTTCTCTTATGGTGAACCAATGACTGTTGAGTCAACTACACAGGCTCTATGTGATCTTGCACTTCGTTTTGGGGAAGGAGATGAAGAGTCAATGGTAAGTAGTATTTATTTTTCAAACTTTGAAACTTCCTTCTGTTAATGGCATGGAAGGGATATTATATCAGTTTATTATTGCTGGTCCTGGAGAATCTAATTTAGCATTCAGTGAGACATAGTTTTCCTTCTTTAGAGATGGCTCGCTGCTTGCTTCTAATGAAATTAATTGTTAAGTTTTTAATACTTCATAAACATTTTACAGCTAAACTACACAAAATCTTTTGATCTCAGTTCTGTTTCTGATGGATGATTGTGTTTGTGCAGTCTCGCCCTTTTGGTGTATCTCTCCTCATTGCAGGCCATGATGAAAATGGACCGAGCTTGTAAGTGTAAATGCCTCTGTAATTTTATTGCTTCAATAGTTTTCCCTGAACATAATTTACATAATGCCCTAATCCATGTTTCTGGGCTTTTGGCTTTTGAGGTTTCTGTGACACCAACTAACATTATTTTCCTTCTTGTTATCTAGATATTACACAGATCCTTCTGGTACGTTCTGGCAGTGTAGCGCAAAGGCTATTGGTTCTGGTTCTGAAGGTGCAGACAGCTCCTTGCAGGAGCAGTATCGAAAGGTACTTGCCTCATCTATATGGAAGTAAGAGTTCGTCATTTAGGTCGCTGGTAGTCTTGAACTTTCACATACCATGATATCAATTTCCTAATTCATTGATGTTAAGTGCATTGTCAAAATCGTACAAGATACATCTTTATTTTTAAATAAAACAATCATTAAAACGCTCTGAAGCATTTGCTATAGTGAAATAAAAGTTGTTACTCTCCCCCTTATTTGTTTTCTGATGTGATACTGAGCTAAAGGGCCTCTTCCCTAGGTTTGCATAGTCGATACAGTTTGTGCCATAGGAGAGGAAGGCATACCATTCTTTCCTCTTTTCCTTTTACGAAAGATGTGCCAAAACGAATATTGAGCAAGTCAGCCGACCCATATGATTTAGAAAACATTTCACCTCCCAATGTGGCAAGATATATTTGCTAATCTTAGAACGCTATCCATAGCAGAGGCACATGCAGAAGTACAATTATGAGCCCACTTATGTCCAGATTTCATTTGTTTGTAGCCTATCTCCTGAAAATATGAGAAACAGATGTTCCCCATTGTTTTTTCTGCTGCACTTGCTCATGTTATAACTCATTAGTATGCTCTTCTTTTTTGTAGGATTTAACTTTCCAAGAAGCTGAGACCATAGCACTTTCCATTTTGAAGCAGGTTATGGAAGAGAAGGTAGTGATATTTTTATCCCCAACAATGTTCTGTTTGTTGTATGTGCTTCCAGTGAGCGATTCTAATCCTTTGTTTTTATTCTGTTAGGTGACCCCAAACAACGTTGACATTGCAAAGGTTTCCCCAACCTACCACTTATATTCCCCAGCTGAGGTAGAGGCTGTCATCAGTCGCTTGTAAGCATGGCGCAGCTCCGTCTTTAGTGCTACTGATATCTCTGGCACTCTTCTTTCTCCTTTCTTGACGTGAACTGTAGGCTACTGTTTCGGTTTGTTATTTGAATGTATTCGTGTGCATGCCCTATTTGAGGTCCAAAGCGGGGCCTGTTCAGTACTGTATTAGACTGTCTTATCATTAGAGGATCTTGATCGGGTTGTTACACAACTAAGATAGGAACTTAGAAAATTATGGTTTCCGGAATTTGCTTTTGAGACGCTATAAAATTGCTTTCGTTGAATATTTAGATCAAATCACTCTTCCGTTAAACTTTGATCATCAAGAAAATTTTTGCAAGCGCGGTGGATTTGACATGATTGTTGGAAATGTTTGATTTATATACTTTCTCAAATTAGCTTGAGTTCTGTTAAAAGTATGCTTGGATATCAATTATGGAGGGGAGGGAAACAGAGGAAAGGAATGAGTGTTTTTTTCCAAATAATTTCTTTGTTGGTAGAATTTACTTTGTATGAAATGTGAAAGTGTTCACTCCAATTATCTTCCCTTCCTTTTTTAATGAAACAATTGACATCCTCTCCTTTCTCTTTTCTTTATTGTCTTATATTTTCTACCCTCCAAACATAGCGTTCATGAGTATACATGTTCCTTGACCTGGATGAAATCTTTCTTAAGTTAATCTCTATACTATATTGCTGTCTATTTAGTTGCATTTAGAGGAAGTTTAGGATCATTTTGTGGTCTTTCCAAGCGTTTATAATTACCTTGGATCTACTGTGAATATTTGATTTGTCATTAAACTTTGGAAGTTGGAACGAGGTTTCTCAAGACCAATAACTCTTTCCGTGCAACTTCTGGGGTCCTAAGATTTCATATATGCTTGGGTTGAACCCTTTTACTCAAGCTAAATTGATCATACAACCTCTGTTTATATATGTACTAAGACGTAACTATTGGCTCTTTGTAATCATTATGTGGCCTTCCTAGAGTCATTTATGGTTTTCCTCGGGCTTTTATTGATTTGATGAGTTCTTGTGTTCGACACAATATTTTTAAAACGCTTTGAAAGCGTGAATATCCTTTAAATAAGGGTTTTGAGGATCTATCTCGAGTCTCAATTTGAAATTCTACGAAATTCTGTTTATACTACTTAAGCACTCAAAAAGTGATGTATGGACAGATCAAGTCTCTTACTTTAGCCAATTTAAACATCCAAATCCTATCTTTGTTTTTATTTACTTAGACTCTACTTATTGACGTAAGCCAAATTAGCTACACAACTTCTATTTATGTGTGAACCGGATGTACTTGAGGGCATTTTAACACCATTCTCATAATTTGTTGTGGAGTTGCCACATTGTCTTCTCGCTTCCCCTTGAAAGATTTTCAAACTCGAAAAACATGTATATTATAGCTTAAAATATATCCCATGCTTCAACTTAAAAATCATTGGACCTTTGGTGAGTTGCCTTGTTGCCTTCTCTCTTTGCCTTCAAAATTTTTCACAAGCTCCAAAAACATGTATATATTATGGCTTAAAATATATCCCATGCTTTAACTTTCTAACTCCTAACTCCTAACTCATATCTGTTATCTCACTCATTTTGTTATATTTAGATCAAAAAGTTCATTAAAAATTACATTATGACAAATTAAGTGTAACATATAATATCAAGGACAGAGAATGGGAACAATAATATTTTGTCAATTAATATATTAATGTGATATTAAATAAAAAGAGTAATTAAATAATTGTAAATAAGAGGGACAATTCAAAATCACAAATAGATATTGATGCAATATGCAAATTAAAAGAAAACAAGAGTGTGAGTTAGACTATTCTTAAACGTGTTGATAATTTTTGATCCATCCTCTTTACAGAACTTTCCCGAAATTTCCCCCAATTAGGAGAAACTTGCGAAAGGGTACACAATCCCTCACGAAGCCAATTACTCAAACTCCCTCGAACTTCAATTAATTTGAGGGAGGAATAACAAAGGTGAACGTATTTGGGATTCTTGGAAAGATGGGAATTATTAGGAGCTGCTTCTCATTCATGGCAGGCACAATTTGCGGCATATATATTGCCCAGAATTACAAAGTCCCAGATGTTCAAAAGCTTGGTTCAACCGTCTTATTCATGGGTCGTTTAATTGAGCAAAATTATCGCAAACCCAATAAGCCTGATGATGAATAATGACTTATCTTTTGGAGGTGCAGAAATTCATTTTTCTAAACAGGTTGGAAACATTTTTCAAACTTTTATATTGGGTTTTATTTTCTTCTGTTTAGATTAGATACTAGTGAATTTAATTGGTTTTCTGAAGTGGGTAATAATCCATTTTTTGGTAAATTTTTGATCTTTGTAGATGATTCAAGTATATGTAATTCTGAGAAAGCATGTTAAGAAATTTTTTAACTTTATAATTTAGATTATAATTGTGTTGATGAATGGATTGAGATGGCTTTTGCCTTGGTTTATTGGTTTCATTGATGGGTGATTGTTGATATTGTTTTGCTGTTTTAATGTGATCTTGTAGGGTGAATTTTTGAACTGTGTGTTTCAATGATTAATGATGTGTTGTACTATTAGAAGGCTTATGATTTTGATGAGGATGATCAAAGGATCAAAATTCATTTTTGTTGTGAAATTGAGCACAATAAGGATTGTTAAGAGAGGATCAAGGCTTACAATCACATGTAAGCAACTAAGCTAGCAATAATGTGCTTTGAATTAATAAAAGAAAACATAGGAATGGTGGTAGAAAAACAAGTTCTATTGGGTATTTTATGATACAACTTGAATGAAAAATGTTTGTATTTTCTTGTATGTAATTATGCACAATTGCATCTAACTACTAAACTTTCAAACACAAGTGTTTGCCTCACTAAATTCAAATAGCTTCGATGATGTTTCTTCACACGATGGATCACATATCACTCTTATAGTTATCTCTAGCTTTATAGTGTTTATAGTCCTCTAACTCTTGTTTGGGGTTTGGGCACTCAACCTAACTTTGACAAGCTCTTATATTGGATTCCTTCATGGCTTCATCCAACAACAATGGAGTAATCTTCAACATGATTACTTCTCTTTGGTGGTTCTCTCTTCTCACTCTTATTGTACTCTCTAGAGCTTCTTTTAGAGATGGGATGAGCTTCAATAAGCTCATACAATTTCCCACACTTCAGTTGTCATGAAGCATTCCTAAAGACCTCTAAAGCTCATAGGAATCATCCCTTGAACCCCTCAAAGTAAGAAGCATTAGATCAACTTTCTTGACAAAGGACTCTTATTCGAGCAAACATAGTGCTTGTTTGGGCAGTGCACAAAATTCATGCCACAAACCAGGCTCATGTCAAAGGAAGCCTGCTCACACTAAAACTCATCTTGTTCAGACTGTTGTTCGCCGAGCAGAAATACCCCTGCATTGTCCTTTGCTGCTGCTTGTTTTTGTCGGAGCAAATATTACACTCGTCTGAGCATACCTTCGAACATGTTTCTGCCTGATTTGCTCATTTGTGCTCGCCTGAACCTTTTACATTTGTCTAAGCAAGCACACCAACATAGACTCTGTCAGCCATCATTAAGAAGTCTCTACAATGCTTGCCACCCTTGGCCATCCATGCTTCAATGCTTGGTCGGATGAGATTAGCTTGTTTGACCTCCTCCACTTAGGATGGCTTGGCACTTGAATATCATTTTACACGGCTATAAGGCAGCTTTCAATGTAACTATAATGTGAATGTTTATTTGTTTTGGAATACACTTGTGAAATTTATAAAGCACCTATATGCCTGTTTATTGCCTTGAACAAGTTGTATAATGCACCCACAGGCCCCATAAGTTTCTTAAGCATCTTTGAGACTTGTGAAATTCATAAAGTTGATACTTGATAGTCAATCTAATGGGTAAAAGTTCCAGTATGCGAGAGGGCTGAGGGTAATATCTCTCAGTTATGCCTTCTTTGATTCCTTTGTGTGACTCGTTCGAACGAGGCTTAAGTTGATATATCCCTAGTATTAGGGCTTATGTTTGCGCCCATTTGTGAGAGTCACTTACCCCGCCTTAGTTAAATGTTTCTGATCTTGTATAAAAGCACATGAATCTATCAAGAGCAACATCGAAGTTCTAACGCTACCTTAACTAATTTGCACAAGTGAGCTTTGAGAGTGTCCATGGAGCCTTTTATATCTCTTGTGTTGTTAAGTAAAGTTGGAGGGGTATACGGAGCACAAAAGGGTTAAACCAGATGACAGATGCTTTGGTTGTTGATAGAATTAAGGAGGGGAAACAAGCCAAACATGTTACCTGGTTGTCCTGGGTACTCTGCACACTGCAGCTACTGTTTTCGTTCATCTCAATATCTGTTGTTGAAGAATTTGATCAACCCAGCCCTTACACAAACGTACCGGATAAGGGCTCAAAATGGGGGCCCGCCCTGTTGAACACCCCTAAACACCAGTAATAGTCAAATAGCTGTATGCTACTACTACCTTAACTTCTGTTTTTCAGCTATAAGATAGACTGTTGACGCCATTGATTTATCATCTAGATTTTAGCTCATGCATGGAAAGATGCACTCTAGCTCTCAACTCTGGCAAGTAGATCAAAGCCTTCAACATTGTTCTACTCATAGGCGAAGCTACATGGGGGGCGGGAGGAGGCCCGGCCCCCCTTGCCGAAAGTGTGGTCTTTTGTGTATTTTACTTTTGAGTCTTTGACCCCCTTTCGCCTCTGGTTCTACTTGATTTTATCTCACGGGCCTGCAAGCTTCCCTACTAAATCGCCAAGGTTTCTTCTGCCACTTCTTAATCAGCTAACAAGTAACAACTTATTATCATGGACAAGTTCTAAATGCACACACAATTTTTATATGTATGATTGGGATTTGGTGGAATGTATGAATTGTTGAACTAGACAGCTTAGCTAATGGAGTGTAAATTCTAGTATAGGAGTGTGATGTCTCTTTAATGTTCCGTCTTGGCTTACATTTGCGACCCAAATTAAATGCATCATGTAAGCTCTCATATTAAGCGAGTTGAAGCTCAAATTTTTATTTTCGCCTTATTTTAAAAACTTTGATGCAAATATTTTGTTTCAATTATTTTGCAATATTTGAGTTAAGAAGCTTTTACATTGAAATTCGAAATAAGGTAAAATTGTTGTTTATTAGCCTTTTAATTAGATAATGAGAGAACAAACAAGATGTTGGATAAGGAATGTGAATCTCAAATAAAGATTAGAGTCAGATTCAAATTCTTGGATATTTAATTTTATGATCTAGATTCAATGAGAATTTTTAAAATTTTAAATACTAAATGTATCTAATTATTTTAGAAAAAATGATTTTAATTTAGCCATTTGCAATAAAAATAAAAAAAGCTTTTATAATAAAAAGTTTCAAAAATAGGCGTCCAATAAAATATTTTTCAAAATTAACGTCTTTCACCCTAATCTGGGGTAAAGTTAAACTAAAAACTGAGTTAAAATTTTTTCCACATCGATAAATTAAACACGTGCATACTCTATAAGTCATTGGAATCCTTTCTCCCATTGGCATATAGTTTTGGGATGATATCTCTTGGCTTATAGAGTGTGCGGACCTTGTATTTGTCCAATAATATGTTGACATTCCAATAACTTCAACCTAATTTAACATGGTATCCGAGTTGATGGTTATCCACATGTGATCCCACATCGTTGAATTAGAAAAAAGGTTGACTGACATATATAGTTTATGAACTACTCCTAGTCCTAATATTAATTGGTTTTAGCATGGAACCTCATTTGGTTTATGTGTAGTCAACTTTCCTTTCTTGTGGGTCTTGTTGTGTACATGCTTGTCATAGTATTAGAGTCGACGGTTTTCGATGAATTTGAAATAAAAAATTCCGTCCTTTATTAAAAAAAAACTTGCGCGTTCAAAAAGAAAGACGTTCACACCGAATTTAAAGAAAAAAATAGGTTTACAAGTGAGGAAGAATGTTGGAAAAAAATACTTACATGTGATCCCATGTCGAAGAATAAAAAAGATGTTAACATATATATCTGATGGACTACTCCTAAGTTCTTATATCAAATGGTTTTTTACGATATAACGACATTGCGTTTGCATGCAATCAACTTTTTACTTACGTGGATCTTGTACTCTTATATACAAGCCCAAATTTATCAATATTGTTAAAATTAAGATTTTAACATTATTTTTATTCTTCAATCACATCATTTTTAAACTGATTCATTTGAATTATTATCTTAACTTTATGGTTTCTAACATGACGAAAAGAGTTTCACAAATTCTTGCAATAGACGGCCTATAGCATAGACGACTATAATGGTCCAGCCTATTTTTACACTCTTTAAAGAAAACAACTGAAATTTTCTTTGGGCTAGGCTGCTGAGAGTGTCGTCTATGCCATAGACGGTCTCTCAGGAGACCTTCTGAAATAGTTTATATTTGTAACTACTTGATTTGATGTTATGCTTCACTATGCGTAATCAAGGTTAACACTCAAAATTACATTATACTATTAGAGCTAGTAATTATTATATTTAATACATCAATGAGATCATTACCACCTTAATTAGTGGTTAAGACAACGATTAGCATCTAATTTATGGTTCATTTAAGAGATTAAGGTCCGTCAAATTTATCTAATCCCACTTACCACAATATAAAAATATATCTGCCTAACACAAATGATTATATTAAGCTAAATATGGTATTATTAACTTAAACTTTGGAGTATGACTCAAATTATCAATTCCCCAACATGTCACCATGGTCACTTTAGTTAACCCACTATCCATTTTTAATTAATATTTTACTTTAATAAGCATGATTAAGGTAATTACTTAATTAATTAAGTATAGCCAATAAGTGTACTATATATGCTTTACTAATTGATTAAAATTAGGTTTAACTTTTCCTTGTTATGAAAAGACCACTAATTAAGATTGTTTTTTTTTAATCTTTTTTTCTATTGTTTTGCCAACAAGATTAGGAACAAAAAATGTGGAATATCGAAGTATTTTTGGTTGATGCTATTAATTAATTAATAAGATTAAACTGAATTAAAGAAAAATAACGCAACAGGGGCTCTCTTAATCTCTCCTTTATGGATATGAGTTGTTACTGTCCTTCCCTCTCCAGACTCTGTCCACAGTTTTTTATGAGTGCGATACACTGGGTAGGATGATGACGATGAAAGAAAAATATAAGTCATGATAAAAATGGATATGCGATAAATAAAATGGTATGGACTAAAACGAAAAATAGGCTAATTTTTTAGGACAAAGAGAATAATATTCGCAAAACCTTATCATCAATCAAGAAACGTATCCTATGTACGAATTGAATATAGCAAATAGACTCTTTGTTATATATGAGATCGCTTCACTGAGAGATGGTTTCTCACGAGAGTAACTATCAGAATATATAGAGTAACCTTGTCTCCCTTATTTCAAGCAAATTAAACACCTTCAATTAGAAGATAAAGAGCATATAAATTGAGATGCTTAGCATATTCCTAGGAGCCCTAATTATTTAAGACTTGCGTGTTCTAAGTTCATAAGCAAGAGTGAGTTATTTTGTCAAAATAATTGATTTTCTCAAATAAGATAATGAGTAAACCAAGGGCTACAATTATGTAAATATATACATTTTGTTAATTATTAGGAGTTCACACTAAAATAAGTCATCTAATTTCTACTCCACACGTTAATCAACTTTAATTAAACAATTACATATACATTTTTGAATGTTTGTTCTTTGGATGATGATGCATAGATATTAGCATCAACATATTCTATCAAATTTTTTATTTTTTAAATGAAATTATAACATAAATTTAGTTAAAAAAGAAATTTAATTTAGCAAGCTTAAAGTAATAAATAAAGCTTTATTCTAATCAAATAGATAAGTGTATAAATCTACATAATTTTATACATTTGTTTAAAAAAACGTTTTTAACAAGATTATTAATTACATTTAATAACCACTTAAAGTTTTGTCAGTACTTATGAAAGTGCCAAGACAATACACACATTTTTTGTTGCTCTTTGTTTAGAGGTGTAGGAAAATTGAGCGAGTTACTCTTTAATTATATTTAACCTGATCTCTAAAAGTTGTTCTTCACAATTTATTTTGTAGAGAATGACTTTTTAAAAATTTAAAGAACGACTAATATATAGTATAATAAAAGTCAATAAGTTAAATACAAAGTAATGAAAATTAATTAAATATAAATAATAAAGTGACCCTTAACAACTAACAAGCCTTCACATGAGCCCATATAAATATTAATTGAAATTAATTTTAATAATTTAGAATAATGTCTTATGAATTGCACTTAATTAATAAACTAGAAATTAAAACTAAACTTAAACCTATACTTAAAAAGTAAAGACTTTCAATGTGTCCATTAATTAAGCTTAAAATTTTAGTTAGTGATGAATCATCCATAACAAATGTAGAAACATACATCATCATTTATAGGTAGACTTTCTATTGGAAATCTTGTGGTAGTAACAATACGAAGAGTATTTTATTTTTAATTTTCAGAAATTGACTATTATACATATCATCATGGCGGTCGATTAATATTATATAAAAAAATTTATTTTTATGTATATAAGTGATATTTTTGATGGAATAAGTGATATTAATTTGAATTAAATTTTTAAACATAATAACTTATATTTTATGAGTTTTTAGTGTTTTTTATGAAATGGTTTAAATATCAATAATAAAAAATAAAAAGTATATTATATTACTCGTTACGCATTAAATTTTTAGAGGCTTTTTTATTATCTATTGCTCTAGAGAAAAAATAAATGACATAAAAAAGTAAGAAACTTTCCACCAATATTTCTCCTACTCCTCCATTTAAATTTTAAGTTCCTTGGCGTCACATCCTTATTTCTAATACGTTGAAAGATTGCATGATACCACAATTGTTGCTTACATAGTGTGGGCCCTCTTTTCAAACGAAACCCCTTTATCTTTACAAAACGAAACTTGAAGAGGTTAATGATTCAAGTCGAGTCGAGTCGAGTTAAGTTGAATGTGAGGCTTTTATAGTCGGTAAATTATGTATAAATATTTATATTTGTCTTTTTATATCGATAAATAATTATAATTATAGAATTTAACATTTTAATTATAAATTTAACTATATATTTAAACTTTTAAATAAGTTGTATTTTTAACATGATATCAAAAACCATCGTTATAGAACACTAGCTTAAAGTTCATATATAATTTGTCCCTCTATGCAAATGAAATATATTGAGCGCTAATATAAAAAATACATATATTACTCCAAACTTTTAGTTAAAAAATTCTTGTTTAAAGAATATATAACTTGATTTCGCATAATCTATCAATTAAAAATTAAAATATATTAGCAATATAGCAATTTATTATTAAATTAAAAATTAGGAAAAATAATATCGCTCGATCCATCTTCATTATGACTTAGCACATCACTTAATTTTATCAAGTATTATTATCAATTTTTTGGGACATTTTCAACAGTAAATAAAGCCTTGCGTGCATAATGCAGCTAATGAACATGATAGAACATTTATAAATTTTGAGTTTGACATGGTATATATAATATTAATATTAATATTAATATTAATTAAAATAAAACCCATAGGTATAGGTAATAACTAATAAATGCTAGGATGAATACTATAAGGACCTGCCTTTAAATGGACTATACAACTATCCTCTTGTTGGTTGAAAAAGACATAGAACGAAATTTCGCCTATGTCTACAATAATTTTAACATTTCACATCATACATGAATAGGACATGCTCTTTTTTTGAAAATTTACAAAACAATTTATGATTCTACACTTATCAACTAGCTAGCCTAGTAGACAAAATTAGTTGATACTACCTTTTATGATGTTATATACTTAAATGTATGATGTACTCTGAAAATATAGCATTAATTACTTTTATTTTGGGTATATGTTTAATTGTTTATTACGCGCTATATTTGAGATACATGAATACGATCTACTCCATGTATGGCCATTGTTGTGTACATTATGCTGTTGAAAGATCGAATACTAATATAACATAGTTTGCCTAATAAATATGGTATGACATGTTTCGGATTATTTGATATAAGGTGTTATAGAACTATGATACTTTTATAAATACTTATATGGTGTTTTATGATGTACTCGAGATTACTTAGATTATTTGGTATGTGATCATGGTCCATGTGAAGGGGCATATGATTGGCACACGCTACACTCGAGAATATACATGCTCTTCTCCATGCATGCGTTTAGTTTTGTACAATATGTTGGAGGATTGAATACTAGTATAACATAGTTTGCCAAAATACGCATAGTATCAAGTTTTTTGAACCATTGTCTTAATTCAATAATACTTATATGGTGTTATATGATGTACTCGAGAGTATTTATACTACATAATATGTTTACATAAGATACAGATTCTCCTCCGTCCATGCACGCATGCACGTTTTTTGGTACATACATTGCTCGAAGTCTGCATGATCTTGTATATCGATATTAAACATAAAAAAAATAAGACAATATTAGATATTTCAAAATTGTTTTAATCAAGCATTTGTTTACAACGTCAAACAATCTGAAAATAATATACATATGAAAAAAAATTGAGCAAAAGCTTTGTCTCATGAATAAAACATCTCCCTGAATGCCGATCTTAACGTACAACATACAAAGAACTCTGTACAGATGTGATAAATATAATTTACATTATAAAGCTAGCTATTCCTTCCATAATCCCAAATATATAGTTTATGGAAGAAAATAGAAAAATGCACATCTTTTTTTTTTTTTTTCTAAATGAGATTCCAAGAAGGAATTTCTGACCCTTGAATTTTTTGGTCTCAAAATCATCACACAAAGAACAAAAAAAATTTATCCCATATTATTTTTGTGTTTTGGGAATTTTTTCTTTTTTTTCGGTTTAATGTGTTTTTCATACAAGAACATCAGCACTTGACCCTCTAGGAGATCTGAATCCATCGATTTTCCCACGAATTTCATCGATTACAAGCTTAGTAAGTAGCAATCCCGCGATCAATGCTGCTGTCATAAGCATCGTAAAGACTGCATCCCAGCTGATGGCTGAAATATAGCCCGTAAGCAAAGGCCCAACAGCTGCCCCGATTGAGCCAGTACCATCTATGATAGCGGTGACAGTAGCAAGCGCCCTTGAGTTGCCCTTCAACGATTTGTGTGTTCCTAGATCGGCTGATACTGCTGTTGTGATCAACGCGTATGGGCCATTTACAAACATCCCGGCTAGAAACATTAGGGCTATGTTCATATAGATGTTGTAAAACCCATAGTTTCTGTAGATGTACAGAGCTGGAATGGTGAAATATGTGAAGGAAGCTGCTGTTATTGCTCTGGCATCGAGTTTGTCTGATACAAAACCAGCTAAAATTCCGCCAATCACCCCTCCTATGTCGAAGAACGTTGACAAATTCCCTGCTGTCTCACTCGAGAGGTATTCTCCACCGATTTCTGCAATAACACATGAATATTAGTCATCATCCAAAAGTTCGGGTCTATTACTCCGATTCACACGTATACATAACAATCTATTAACGTATTTGGCTGAATTGCCAGTGTGCTTCGACCAAAATTTGCTACTAAAAGTGATAATTTTTCGGGCAAATTTGTTTTCGTTAGGCGAATATCAGGTATTCGAGCAGTTAACAGGCAAAGACGCAAATACAGGACAAAGATTTTACCGACTAAAACCTGTTTTCGTAAGGCAAAAAGATGGAATATTCGAGTAGTTACCTGTGTAACTGAGGTAAAAGGGAAGCCAATACAGGAAAGTGTAAGCAACCAATTTCGCGAAGAACAAGCAAAGAGCGTAAGTAGCAACACCAGGAATCTTCCATGCTTCAATGAAACCGATAGCATGCTCCTCCTGATCCTCATTATGTGTTTCTTCGATTGTTTCCAATGGCATAAACGGTTCTGCATAGTAATCTTTCTTAGGAGAATCCGTTTCTTCATCGCCCATATGCATCCCGACAGATAGGGGACTAACGGGTAACACGAAGAAAACAACCAAGCCAAAGAACGTGATAATCGCACCAGGAACAACCAACGACCATCCCCATCCATACTTCAACAAGGAGGACGCGACTAAAGAGCCAGTAATGTTTCCTACTGATGTATGCGCGTTCCAAATCCCCATAATCAGTCCCCTCCCTCCTTTACCAAACCAATTCCCGACTACTGCGACAACTGAAGGCCAACCCGTAGATTGGAATACACCAGCAAGCATTTGTACAACCAAATAGTAGTAAAAATTATGGATATTAAACCAATACCCAATTCCAAATAATGCCGTAAACAAGCCAGTACCCACCATTCCAATCGTTAAAAACACTCTCAAATTCATTCTATCACCAAGATGTCCTGAAAAGAACATTCCTACAGCATACACTGCAAGAAATGCTACATCAAGGTAACCGAGCAAGGCGGTTCCATTGCTTCCATTAAAGGGTTCCCATCCACCCTTACTCGAACCCAAAAAAGTCGAGTTTTCGTTTGATAAGTTAAGGTAATTTCTTTGCCAAGGATAGGATTTCAAGTCTAAAGAAGATGATGTAGGTGATTGTGGATCAAGGGCACTCTTAACTATACTCGACGTTTTTCGAGTTAGATGATATGTTGTGTATGCTAGAAATGTTACAATAAGAACAAGACCTTGGTAAGTATGGTATGATAAAGATCTTCTCTTTGAATCTTCAATGACTCTAATTACAATTGGTCTTTCATCCTTAATTTCCATGCTATGATATAATTCATGAATTGAACCTATTGATGAACCCATTTTTGATTATGATCAAAGATGAAGAACAAGCCAAAGATTTGGGGATTGAGGATAGAATAGAAGGTAGATCTCTTCTTACAGGACACAAACAGAAGTAATCTGTAAAAAACACCAGAAAAAAAAACATGTTTTAGAGTGCAGTTACACATTTGTTAAATATAATTTCATTAATTAATTATAAATTTTTAATCTGATCAATTAATTATCAATTAATTAATACTATTCTATTAGGATTTAATTAAGAGAACAGAATTTATGAGAAATAAAGAGCTAATTTACCATCAACTTTAAACTATTCAGTAATATTCCAAAAAAATAAAGTCAAAATTTTTTAGAATAAACATTATTGGAGAAGAAATATTAGCATAAACTTCTAGAAATATTAGTGAAAAAAAAAAGAAGAAACTTATATTTCAAATTAACTACAGCAGTAAATTTCCTCTGTTTCATAAACTCCCCTGATTTTTTTTTCATAATTATAAGAAAATACCCCAGAATTTCTAAATATATCCATACAAACAAAACCCAGTATTTCTCTCCGCCATTTTTTTCTATATTATTCATTGATAAACAAAATTATGATTTTTTTAAAAAAATTAAAATTAAAATCCATAATTTTATCTAATAAAATATCAGATAACCCATTTGTAAACTTCTCTTACAAAACACCAAAAATTCTTAACTTTTTTTGACATTCATTGTAATGTATATTTCAATAAATTTATAATTCCCCTCAAAAATAAGGAAAAATAAGAATTTAGATTAAATAAATTAAAATTCTAGGATAACCCAATTGTTAATTCCTCTAACAAAACATCAAAGATTAAATCTTTTAAACATCCATTGTAATTAATCCTTTAAAAAATTTATAAAACATACTCCATATTAAAAAAAAATGAGGAAAAAAAGAAGAATTTAGAGTAAATAAATCAAAATTCTAAAAACCCATTTGCTAATTCCACTTATAGAACATTTTTTTAACATATAATGTATAATTTCATAACATTAACATATACACCATATTACACCCAAAAATACAGTAAGAAAAATTTCAAAAATAAAATAAATAGATAAAATAAATAAAAGAAAATATATACCTTGTAAATGAGCAAAGGTTTTACTAGATTTGTTCCTTAAATCTGTGAAATATGTACCCAGAAATAGAAAATTTCTCTCTCCTATGATAAGACTGAAAAAGAGGGTGTTTGAAGCTTGCTTCTTTTGACGAACAAACAAGAGGGATGTTCGTTTTGAAGCGAGGTCGTTTCTGATCAAAGTGTGGGCTACTTATAAATTGGTTTTCATTTTCTTTTACTTTTTCTTTTTATGTATATCTTTTTTTTGTTTTACTTTTTTTAAAAATCTGTGAGTAAACGAAGTTGGCTGCATTTTATATGGCATACTAAATTACTAATAATACTCCCTCTTATTCAGCTTAAATGTTACATTTAGTTTTTTCACACTTGTTGAGATAATATTTTAACCCTCAATATGTAAAATTATTCTTAATTAAAAATTATAAAAATTTGATATTAATAATCCTTGTATTGAGACGAATCAAACAACATCCCACATGACTATGCTTTAACTTATAGGTTAAGAGTAAAATACAAATTATGAGTGATGAGTAAATAATGCCAAAAATTTAAATGAGACATTTAGGCTGAATAGAAGTTAGTAATAATTTGGAATTAGGTGCGTTCATTAGAGGTTTTAAGAACTGATATTTATTCGAGTTTGTAATTAAATTTAACTTTTGGCATAATTTTAACAGGTGCTCTCTTGAGAGATCGTCTTTTGTAAAGACAACTCTCAAAAGTCCAACCCAAATCTATATTTAGAGTTGTAACAGTAAAATACAAACTATTAAATCTTTAATCCTTGATCTTTATTATAATTTTTCGGTTGTGCTTTTACTTGTAATCATGATTGATTTTGTATGAATTTAATGCGTTAGATTTTTCAAGAATTTGATGATAATATTTAAAAACAAACAAAATGTTTAAATGGTATAGGGACTATATATTTCTTTATCATAATTTAAGTTTGATATTCTATATAGTAGTTATAATTTTCTAAAAAAACTCTCACATATAAGAGAGAAATATAATTAAAAAGAAATAAATGATAGTATTAATTCAATTAATTGGAATTGTTACTAAACTAGAATCAAAATCACAAATTATTTACAATTTTTGTAATTATTATCTTTAATAATGTCAATTAAGCAAAGAAATATTTATTTGTAAAAAAATTGTTATTGTATTTGCATGACAAAGACAACTCTAAAGAAACTAAATAAATGAGAAAATATTAAGGGATTACTTGGTTGAAGAAATTAGAATTATTATAAATAATAATAGTATAATAATAAAATAATAATAATAATAATAATATTATTAATATAAATAATTATTTAGGGTAACACCTAGTTTCTTGTGAGGTGACAAGGAATGCCCATCAAGAATATGGCCCAATGAAGAAAATAGAAGAAAATTAAAAGGAATATGCTTTTGTATTGGTCCGTATCTAATTAGAATATGCCTTTTTGCATTCAAAATTAAACCTATTATTCCACCTTTATAGTTTCCTTTGCTTACTTTCCTACATCCACATTTTTTTTCACAAATTATAGTACACCTCCTATATATTTCTATGATCTATTAAATTCGTATATATTATTGGTGAGTCCTCATGTGGATGTGAACAAATTTTGGGTTATCTCGTAGTAGGTCCTTCAATTATTTCTTCATACTTTCGTATAAAACTGAAACAAGAAAACTAAGATGTTTTTATTTGTACGCTAACTTATTAATATTGTCTTCTTTTATTATAGTTTAAATTTAAAACTCAGTCCATCACATATTTCCATATGAAACACTCATATGCCTTTTTCCTTTATTCCTTTAAATTTTTTGAACATAAAGGATATATTATATAATTATCCCTACTTTACCTGACCTTTGTTGATTGGACTTTGAATAAGGTATTAACCTTGATTTGGACATTCATAGAGGCGGAAACATGTCATGTTTGGAGTTGGATTAATAAGG
Organism: Amaranthus palmeri; assembly: GCA_019776075.1. NCBI lineage: Eukaryota > Viridiplantae > Streptophyta > Magnoliopsida > Caryophyllales > Amaranthaceae > Amaranthus > Amaranthus palmeri. The sequence continues at coordinate 86,519 of JAAKBH010000398.1, forward strand.
CTCGTGTTAAAATAGGTTAGGTCAACAAAGGTATCTCAAGTATCTGGGTTCTCATGTTCTAAGACAAAATTCTAAAATATGAGACTATATGCATGATACGATACACATATTGTGTTGTGTGGATTCGTGTTGATTCAATGATCCTATTGTAAAATTTAAGATCTTTTTTTACACATAAATTTACCCAATTGAGCTTGTGCTGGCTATACTTACAACTTTATGGGGCTTACAAATGATACAATTCAGGTTCAATCTATTATCAATTCTAGAAATTATCATCAAAACAACTAGAACCATCATAAATTATACACTTTTTGGAGTCTTATACAGTGAAATTATGCCTGTTAGTATCAACTTACTTAAGTTTAATTTAATTCAATAAAAATATTATTACAATGTAATTAAACGTCTCATTTAAAAATCTGTATTTAATTTATAATAGATTTAACTCCATTTAGTTTAGTTAAATTGCTTAATTGTTTTCAACGGAAGGACATATATGATCCATCCCTAATGACCTAATTTCTAAAAAAGGATGTTACTAATAAGTAATTAGTAATACAATTTTTATTGAGTTTCACTAACAATGAAACGTATAAAAGATGACTAATGAGATTAGAACTTGATTTTAGAAATTTAATATTTTCAACTATTCAACTTTGATTTTAATTTTTTTCTTATTGTAGGGTAAATCGAGGAAGAAAGATATGGGAGGGATGAAAACGAGAATCAAATTCGGATCAAAATATCTAAGAAAAAATTTACATGTTCCAATAGAAACATATAAATTGATTATTCGATCGTTTCCATCTCAATTTCAACACTCGATTTATAGGAGTATTTGCTATAGATTTTAATTATTGTATGCCTTGAAAACCTATCCGTTGCCCAGGGCCGACCCTAAATACATTGGAGCCTTGGGCGAAATAACACATTGGGCCTTTGCAATTTTAACTTATATGAACCTTCTACGACCATTAATTTTGCTTTTTTGACAAGGGACCCTGGATAACGGTCCCTCTTGCCCACCCTTAAGGTCGCGGTTGCCCTTTTCATTATCTTTTCCATTGCATTGTCCATTTTTTTCTAAAAATCTGTTCTTGTAGCTTTGTCAATAAATGAATTCCAATCCACTAGTCAATTTTCAAATTAAAAATATATATAGTTGTTATATAAGTGTGGTGTGGTGTTGATAATTTATATTTACATAATTTATTCGATTTATGTCAAATTATCGATAATATTACATTTTTTAATAAAATCTTTTATTATAATTATTAATTAGCAGTCAATTTATTCAACAACTAAATAAGAAGACTAAATCCAAGAGATTTGAATTAAATTATGGATAAGAAATAAAAAAATGATGATAGTGATGCATCGATGGAGAGAGCTTATATTATGAATTATAATACATGCATGAAAAAAAAAATGAAACTGAGAAGAAATAAACGTGTGGTAGTAATGCATAGGATGTATAATATTGATATTACAAAAACTTGTATGCATAGTCTGAGATGTGCGACCGAAAAATTTTATACTTGCTGAATTCAACTTTTAAAACACTTGTTTTAAAACTTAAAAAGTCAAATCTAACACTTAAAATCCCTCTTCTGAGTCTGAATCTTCCTTCTCCAAAGACTTAATTTCATTTTTTAGCTATAGATTTCTAACTCTTAAAACGCGTACTCCAATCCTTAATTTTATATTTTACTTACGTACTCCAAATGTAAAATATTCATTTCAAAAATGGTTTAAAGTCGCTCAAATCCAAGATTTAAAATGTTTATTTCAAGGTCCAAAATATCTAATTCTTATTAATTTGATGGTGGGCCTCGGTTCCACACTGATGCAAATAGGTTTTTCCGAATTCCTTAACTTTGATGTTTTGGTGGTTTTTTCTGGTAAATAATAAAGATTTTTATTTGCCAAAAAAATAATAAGAAGAAGAAGCAGCTGTAGTAGTAGTAGTAAATTAGTAATATTTTTATGATGTTTTGGGGCCAAGTAATAATGCATGGCTTGTAAGTGACTAAGTGTTTAACGTCACCTCCAAATTTCCTACCTGAATACTGTCCAAAAGAAAATTTCTTCGTTAATTTTTCTAATTAGTGGGTGAGCATTATCGAACAGTTTGACTTTTATTTTTATTTTAGGGTACTCATCAAAATAATTTACTCCTAAGTCCTAATTAATACATTTAATTAGCTTGCACTTAGGCATCACGTCAAGACGATCTAAACGAGTTCAATTAGCTGTTAGATCTGAGCTATAATTTGACCATAACAAAGTTATATTCATAACAAATTTTTAATCCGACTCAAATTTTAATTTGCTTAAAATTCATGCTTGCAACTTGCAAGCAAATCCGAATTAACCATAGACCAATCATTTCTAATAATCTATACACAACACAACAACAACAATTATATGCTAGAGTTTTGATTTCTAAAGATTGAGATACGCTACATGAAGATTGTCTATATATCAGAAACTTTAAAAGGACGGTCAACACTATGTTGCGCTAAATGTTTAATATTTCAAATATTGATATTCTAGATTATTATTCGACAAAATAATTATTAGAATATAATTTGTTAACTTCTAACTTTTTTATTTATTAAGTTTATACTTATTTGATCTAACTTATTAATCAAATTAAATAGTAATTTGATAAAATTCAATACATAGTTTTCTAGGATAAATTATAAAAAAAAATAATGACCTTAATAAAAGGAAAATAAAAACAATAATGCTAAAAAAGTCTTATATGCATGGAGCTTTCAAACTGATATAACTAATACGATTGAAGAAGATAAAAAGATTCCATTTAGTTAAGTCATAATTTTGTATTATCATTATCATAATTTGAATCCGACTAGAACCTGGTTACCTTAAGCTGTTAAGCACTTAATATTTTGGCATAAAGGTAAGGGATAATGCAAATACATTTTTATTGTAGCTAGAACGATAATGATGTATCACAATACAAAATTATATATGCAATTTCAACATCACAATTTTATACATTTAGAAAAATCATAAATTAGTCTTTGTATTGGTTGGAGGCTTTTTATAACACTTATAATAAAAGCCTGATTCTCATCACTTAGAAAATATTTAATTTTTCTCACCCTTATCGGTAGGAATTCACTAACAACCAACCTCCTTTAACATGTTAGGTATCTAGCAAGATCTGATTTAAAATGACTCAACTTTGAACTCGACTTGCACTGGTCCAACCTACTTAGCAGCCTAACACACAACAAACATAATCTAATCTAATTTTCATTTCTAATTGATTTTATCTCAAATTAACATATCCTTTGATCAATTAACTTGAATTTGACCTGACTTAGTATCATTGTCTTGACATACTCAAACTTAAGTAAATTAAAAAAAAAAATCTATGAACGAACCTCCAAAATGATCACACCTTATATATGATCAATCTCATGTGCATAACTAAACTCGATCTACACCTAATTTTAATGACCTGATATTTACTTAACTCATCAGTCAAAGCATTATCAATTTAAATTGGATCACATGTATTATCCAAATTACATCATAATTAAATCTAACTAACTTAGTGTTGACTCTCAAACACCATAATTCGATATAGCATCGATCTAGCAGGGTGAAACAAATCAGTTCGACTATTACTCGGACCATTAACTTTACTCATCCACATTTTACCACAAACTAATCTCCTAGACTCCAAAATAGTTTTGGATACATATTTATCAAGTACACAACTATACCCAAAAGCATTCTTTCTAAATTATTGACCTAAAGTACCTTAAGATCTTAGACATAGTACAAGATAAGCTAGCTTGATAGTGAGAATAGCATATGATTGTGACAATGTAGTGAACCAATTGATATCACAAGACAATTTAAGGAGTGAAATTGAACAATTCAAAATTGAAAGTTTATTGGCTTATTTTCAATTTTCCAAACTATGCTATGCATGAAAACTTGGCAACAAACATATGATTGTGACTATTGTCTTTGTTTGGTATTGTGAGTTTATATCTCATATTTCTAAGTTAGATAAATCTATAACCATACATTGATTGCCACTTCATAGAATAATATAATCTTGTCCAATTTCCTATTTGTACTTATAAATATCAAGTCATAATTCATTATAGATATCTCCACATTCTTCTCTTTCTAGATCTTACTTTTAATTTTTTATGGAGTAATAATAATAAGTTCAAATTCCAATATATTATCTAGTAACTTCTATCCATAATCTATGCATCTTACACTCTCAAAAGATAAAAAAATAAATTAATCATAACATTATTAAATTGTTACAAAACATATAATTATCGTCTTGTAATTGTGTTTGCTTTGATTTTTTCATAACAATTCAGATTCAGACCGTGTTTTTTATTTTCAAACCAATTTAATTTAATTAACATTATATAAAAAAATTAATTCTCATAGAATAATTAAAATAAATAAATAACATACTACATTGTAGATCAATTTAATGCAAAAAATTGTGTATCATTTGGTGTTAATTATTTTCTCATTATTCACGTTGAGGCAATTTTAAAGATCAAATATATGGAACTTTTAAATAACATAATTATCATTTTTTAGTTAATATATGAAAACTCGCTTTGATATCTAAAAGTTATGTTCAGTTCTCATCCCCAACAAAAAGATTAACTCTTCATAACTACCCTTGCATGTAAGGCATTATTCATATCCATAATTTAAAAAAATCCTAATAATTAATATCTGCAACAACTATAATTCACAAATCAATTTATTATCTTTCACTTATTTGTCTCTTTATAATAGCTACTGATACTAAATTTTTTACTTTCAATATGTTACTATCAGTAGCAATTTCAAATTGACGGAAAATTATTTTAAAGTCAATATATGTCAACTTGTAGTTTGTACTACATCACCATAAAGTTTATTGAATAGGTAGCAAATTGCTAGCAATATACAGTGGGAGTAAAACCAAAACAGCAAGCTAAGACAAGAACAACTGAACAACCCACTTGACCACTAGTTACCTTATTAGTTAATATTCTTAACCTTAATTAACATACCCAAACAATTATTTTTTGTTTTATAAGAAAAATGATTACGTGATTTAGAGGGGTCAATAATGTACCAAATGGAATATGCCTTTTTTAAAAAGAATTATACCTTAAATGGAATATTCTTAATTATATCCCAGCCAGATAAACTGCCACGTGGATTACAAGGTGGACATAGATTTGCTGATGTGGATTCCATATCTGATCTGGATTTCCTGGTTGCTATTCTCCAAGATTTTGATTCTCACATTAATTAATGGTTGCTCCTTTTTTTGTGGTTTGGTGAATTTGGATTTTTAAAAGGCTTAAAGAAGTTTCTATGTCACTCATTTTTATTTTGGTTATAAAGTTTTTGTTGTAATTTATTAATTAGTTTTGTTGATTCTAATTATTTTTAAGAAAATCAAAGTTGGCAAATAAATATTAAATTAAAGCTGAATATTTATATGAAATAGTTGATGTTGAGTTTAAAATACAGAAATGATCGAGATATTTTTGAAAGTAGACTCAATAAGAAAAAACATTATTGATGTAAAGTGTATAAATCATTATATACTCTCTCTAACTCTATGAAATTACACCTAAGTATATTTGATAGAGTATATAACGTATTTAAAGTCTAGGAAATATAAAATAATCTATTAAGTATTATTACTGATATTTCTACTCTTGTTAAAATTTATAAAGAATAAAGATAAAGTAGAATGAGTGAAGTTAGAAGAGACAAAAGTTTTTATTCAATGTTGTATTTTCTCACTAGATAAACTTGCATTTTTATAAACAAGTTCATCTATAATACTCCACACTACAATGAAAAATTGAAATTGCGATGACAATTTTCCGTTGCATTTTTTTTTGACAATTGCGATGGGTTTTGCGATGGAACGAGAGATCATCGTGCACTTTCAAATGTTACGACGGAATTGCGACAAAAACCGTAGTCGTCGCAATAATTTTCGTTGGCGGACAGGGGGAGTACTTATGTATAAATATAGGATGTACTCCTATCATATCATGTACATTGTACTCTTGAACCTAGTACCTACTACTAGTAGTAGTATGTTTTTGATAGCATATGAAATATGCGTAGTGCGTAATTGCGTAAGTGTTGTCGTCAGTGAGTAGTGTGCTGTCTGTGTGGGGTTCAGGGTTCCACGGGAAGCTGCGCACCGAGGAATATATTGGAATGTTAGCTCATCCTACCTTTTTACGCCAAAAATATCTAAACACTTGACTTCAGTCTTACTAAATTAACACATTAGATTTTCTCAAAAAAAAAGTTAAAAAAATAAAATAAAAAAATAAAAAAATTAACACATTAGATGAGGTATATTTGTTTGCTTCACTCAATTTGCTTTTATTTTTTCGTTTTAATGCATTTTAATAAAATTCTCTATTTTTTTATTTTTTAGTTATGATTTTATTAATTTAATTTTTTATTGTTCTATCTATTCTTTCTTAAATCAAAATACTTCACAAGCTATATTAATCCATTATACTCACAACTAAAAAAAAAATCATTACACCTAACTTTTTAATCTCCTCACCTAAAGTTAATTGCGCAACTATTACCGGTCTATTTACCCAAACTTACTCCATTTGCAATCTTCTAAGTTTATAATATATCGTAACTTATTTTGTAATATATGTTACATTTTACTAATTCAAAGAGAAAAATAAATGAATTAGACTTAATCCTTCATCAAATTGACTTTTTTTCTTTTGAAAAGTCATCAAATTGACTTTATTCGCCATGAAACAAGCAACTTAAAAAAATATGACAAAAATGAGAAAAATTTATATAAAGAATAATGAAAATGACCCAAAAAAATGGGGAAGAATATTAAGACTAGGTACAAAGAAAGTAAGCCATTAATTGTGGGCTGGAATCTGGATAAGTGAGTATAGATTATAGAAGAAGCATCTATCACGGATTCCAACGTGCTATCCCTCAAGATTTGTCATGCAGATAACCAAATCAAAGGCTCATGGCAAGGCGGCATATACAACAATTTGTCATACTCAATACATTATTATATTATGTCTACTTCTACTTATAATATACTCTAATATTTGACATACTTATCTATCCTTCTAAATTCTAATTCAGGCCCTCTATTGACAGGTGTCTATAAAGTTCAGTTTATATCTTCCTTTTAACTTACAAAATTACTAATCAGTTTTTTTTTAATTTATAAATTGGATCAGCCCCAAAACTTAAGACGTCTATTGTATAGATGGTCTTAAGTAAGAATTTCTAATTCTATTTTACTCTGTTATAGTCTTATGTAATAATTATTCAATCACAAATATAGCGAATTTAAAGTTAAATATTGTCTCATTCTTTTTAAATTGCTATATTTGTTGTTATGCTTTTTTCCCATCTTTCATTGTGGACGTAATGGTAGAAAAAGATTAAAAGCATTGTTAAATATGCGAGTAAATTGTGTAGATGAGATAAAAAAAATGAATTTAAGAATGATTTGGAGACCACGGAAAAAAAAAAGTGTGACAAACTACAAGATAAATTTAAAACATATATAATTAGTTGAATAAATCATACGTAGGATATTTTTTTATAAATTGAGATGAGAATCATGAGTTAACTTAATGGCTGATGATTATCCTTAGGATAATGCTTTTTATATAAAGTGAAAATCATAAATTAACCTATTGGGTAAAGATTTTTTCTTTCGTTCTTGTGATAAGAATTTGCTTCTCACCACTTTTGATTAATTTTCTTGTAGAAACAAGATATACATGCTATGATAATGAATTAATGTCTTAATGATATATATCTCACGTACATGGATAAATTTCTTATAAATAAAAAATAATTATATGCTAAATTAGCTGTTTTTTGTCAACTAGTAGGGATTTAATATAATAATACCCCAATTGGTAACAGAGATAAGTATTACACTGTACGTCTATGTTCATGCAATAGCACTTTGTTTAAGTTATAATGTCAAAAGTAACGAAATGTTCAATTTTTTTTCGGCCACACTTAACAAATTAAGTATAATTAGTTGATAAAGTTACATGTTTAAGTCGTATTTGGCTTCTGTTTGATGAAATTTTAGTGGAAAGCACACCCTAATTGCACCGTATTTGACGTAGTAGTACTCCAAGTCTACTTTTTTCTGTTGATCATGTGTTGTGCAACTTTCTTTCGAATTTTGCTTGTTTGTTTATAGTGGTAGCGATTTTCTGATCGGTGCATGAAAAAACGACGAAAAAAAGTAATACAGATCGATACGTTAATATTGGGTATAATGAGTGGGATGTGGGTTTCTTGACATACAAAAACCACAAAACACAGTGAGGCCGGGGTGGAAGTCAGGCCGGAGAACCACACTTCAGCAGTACCTCCTATCAGACCGGCCGTGTTACGATCAGTAGGACTCGATGCATTGTTGGAAAAAAAGAAAGAAAAACAGATACTAATTGAGCTGACTTCGGGATGAACACTAACTGATGAAGCACACAAATGATCACCAAAAATTGGATTCACAGAGAAATACTTCAATGACATTCCTAAAATCTTCCAAGTTTTACCTAAAGTAAGCTTGCAATGAGTTATGCGGAATATGACATCAAGTACATGTGATGTACATCTACAATGTGCGGACCGAGACAATAGCAAACAATGTGTGGACCGAGACAATATTGAAAACGGCGCAAACTGTTAGAAGGCAATGGAAATTTGGTTCATCGTATAAAAGATGCACGATCCAAGCTCTATAACGAAATACACCAAAGCATCGATCAGCGGTCAGTCCATACAATTTGAATTACATGAATTCCGAGGATAACATTCTCAGGCAGATTATGAACCGGCAAGAGGCTCTGCACATAGACAATCTAAAGGTAAAACTCCTGAACTGAGCCAGCTTTCCTGCGAAGGAGTAGAACCTATAAACTGCAGATTTATTCAAGTTACCTTCAAGTACAAGCAGATGCCCTGATGCCCCGACCTAGCATTTTGTAGTGTTTGCAGACTTCTATGCGTTCCACACGAAGTGAAACCATGCTCTGAAACAATCCTAATTAAAATGTATGGCAGTTTTTACTCAAGTTACCTTCAAGTATATGGAGATGCCCCGACACCCTGAACTTAAGCATTTTGTATTGTTTCCAGACTTCTATGCATTCGGCACGAAGTGCATCCGTGCTCTGAAACAACCCTAATTAAAATGTAATCTGGACTATCCAGAAGAGACAGCTTCATTAAAAATGTTCCAATACATGTGAAATTTTTCTCTGTTTCCTATTTATTTTTAGAGATCATCTGTGTGATTTATGTCTCAAAAATGTTATGGCTTATGACGAGACATGAGAGTTGCAGCAAACGCAAACAAAGAAGATCGTAATATAAATCAACTTACATAATAAGAATGCATAAAGAAAAGTTACCCACACTAGCTCAGTTTTGAAGACAAAACTGCGTCTGAAGGATCATGAATCGGGATGCACTTGCAGTGAGCTTAATGAAAAGCAGGAAAGGTTTCCATTCAGCTTAAGGAAATCTAAAATCCATTGTCAAAACTTGCCGCCATCATTCATCCTCACCAGTCAACAGAAGTGTACATATACTATGTCTCAGAAAAATTATTAATGTACATGCATGCAAAATTTCATAGGTGAAGCAAAATCAGCACCCATGACACAAAGAACGAAAGCCAACAATGGCACACAAGCCATACAGCATAGTTGCACGTTTTTCTCGAATACCATCCGGAAAAACAGAAATGCAAGATTCAAAATTATTTCAAAGACCAAGTGACCAAAGCATACTTAAACTACAGGCAAAATTACAATAAAGGATTACCTACCTCAATCCCTTTAACCTCTAGAATTGTTGAAAGGAGACAGTACAATCTCAACACTGTTGGAAAATAAAGAAAAGTTTAACCCCCAATAAGACTGCATGTAACAGCTCAAAAACACACACACAAAACATCTTGAGATATAAAAGCATCTACCTCAGTAGTTCAGTAGGTTTTTTAAGATCATGGTTTATCTATACAACCCACTGGCGACTGATCTGCAAAAAGAACTCTTGGGTCACCTCCGTTGTCCATACCTAGCAGGAGACCGTGATCTGCTCCTTTCACGATCTCGACCATGGTACCTACTTCCTCCAGCCCTTCCATTACGATGATCAGTTTGCCTTCTCCGATCCATCCCTCTTCCTTCTTCTCGATAACCCCTATTGTTCCAATCTCGTGATCTTTCACGATCTCTGCCGTACTCCCTGTCACGATCATGAAGACGATCCCTTTCGCTTGAGTGACTTCTTCTGTTTTTGCTCTCGTTTTCCTTCTCTCTTTGCTTCCTTCGTTCTTCTGCTTCTTTCTCTCTTGCTAACTTTTGTTCTTCCCTTGCCTTCTCCTTAGCCGCCTGATATAGCAAGTTATGGAATTAAAAAGCAAGAAATTTTATAAATAAGGCTATAGTGAAAACAAAGATAGAGACAGACCTTGTATTCGGAAAGGAAATCACGGACCATGCCGTAACCAATGTGCTGCTTTCCACTAACATGTGATTGAGTTCTTTCCAAAGCATCATTGGCTACCAAGAATGAACCACAAATTTCACATAGTGCCATCTTTTTCTCCTGAGTCATCATTGTTGCTGCATTCTGAGGCTGGTGAGTTAACGCAGCTTTTTCCATATTAAGAATATCCACCTGAAATATTTGATTCCCAAGGAAAGTTACTGTAGGCTTACTGAAGATATCAAAAAAGTATATAAGAATGTATATGAGAGTGAAGGAGGATAAACATGATTTGGAAAAGGTATGCAAGATTTTAATAAGGCACATTTATAAGAAAGTATAGCAAGCATGATTTGCAGCACCTTGCGCATAAGTGCTTCTGCCTCATCAACTTTGCCTGCTTCTCCCAGTGACTCAACTTGTTCAAGTAAATTCTTTATTTTCTCTTCCAATAGAGAGAGCTGCTCAGCCTTTTCAGCTGAAATAGGAGGGGGAGGGGGAGGTTCAACCTCCTGATCCAAGCGTTCCCTCCCACGTCTGACTTTCCTGTCCAAGTCTGCTACCTGATAGAAAAAACAAAGTCACTACTCAATCTTAAGTAATGGAGTCAGATGCCAGGAAATTGTATATGCAATGTAAGACTCACCAATTTCTCACAAAAATGAGCTAGTTCAGCTTCAAAGCGAGGAACGTAAGAGTCATGTCTTGGAGAGTTCTCAAAGCTGAACACCCAACCACAAGTACAGAATGAGTTGTAAATATAATCCACAACTAAAATAATAGGGCTGAGAAACACAAAATGATAAGACTCGAGAATAATACTGAATCATAAGCATGGACTAAACTACTTAATAACAAGAATGGATTGATGAAAATCAATGGATGATATATCCAAGATGTCAGCTTAGATTCTTAGGAATGATGGAGTCAAAACAGTCTCCACTCTGCACAAATTGAATGACGTCATCACTGGCCAAACATGTTCCTTATACTAACTTCTAATTTCTAAAGTGTAAGTCTTACTACCCTCATCGCGCCTTTACCCTTCAAAATGATTGAGAAAATCAAAGTGTCAATCGCAAACAATTCAATCAACAAGAAATTTAGTATGCAATTGATGAAAGTTAACAGCCAAGCACAAAACATCTAGCTTAAATATCCCTCAAAAGTAGACGGCCTTCACTATACAAACTATCAGCATGTTTCCCTGAATAAAAAAATTATAGGCATCTGATTTGCCTCATCTTCACGAGCAAAAGCCATAACATTATTCTATATTTGATGGACCTTGTCTTTTGATTACAGAGTTATGGTTTCTATATCCTTCTCTTCAAGCAACATACATTAGTGACTGATTCAATAACAAGCCATGGTGAATTGAATAGGAAAAAAACCACGGTTGGGTATGACCAAACTCAAACGAGATTTATTTGGGCAGGAAAGGAGCGAATTTAGTGGACGCTAATCAACTAATAATATCCAACTTAGTTTAGAAAGATATCTAATACAAGATAAACATTTTCTTCTCTCCACAGGATCCACCTGAAAAGTATTTAAAAAGTTACCTCAAAGTGTAAACCAGGTATAATCCAGAACTCCATATGTCATATTAACAAAGCACCTGAGAAACTTCTAATTAAAGTCCATCCTACATCAAATATATATAAAGGAAACAGCTTATTTAAAAAAAGGTGAAAATGTTCCAAATGCCAATGACAGTTTGAAAGGGAAGCCTCAAAGTTAAGTCATTCAAACGGTCATCATTTCACAAAATTAGCAGCTTAAAATTAAGAAAAATAGGTACAATTACATTTCACACAGAATGAACATAAAAGTATTAAGATTACATACACTAAACAAAGACTAAATTAATTACCTCTCCTTCAGCTTTTGGTCATGAACTCTTGGACATGGCCCTGACAAAATCATAAATAGAAAGTACAAACATCACAAACCTTATACAAATAGAGATTTATATATTGCTCAAAATAAAGGGAAGAGAGTAATAGTATATCTCACTTCAATTCATGTTAATCAACTTTAAAAGTGTTGACAATTAATCACGTGGATTAACAGCTATAAACTTGTATGGTTGAGTTCATGCCATCAACATCTAAAAATGTTCAGACAAATTCCATTCTAGAACTAGTACAAAAAGCATCACAATAGAGGTCCAAAACATAATCAGACAATGGGAGAAACAACATTTGTACCCTCAAGGCCTCAACAAGTAGTATTCTTTGTTGGAACTTGGAGAAAAAAGAACTTCATCAAAAGAAAAGTTAACTCCATCAAATTATTAAAAGTTACTACAATTTACATATAAAAGGGCATGTGTCATGAACCCTAGTCAAGCATGGTGCCCGAGCCGTATAATAGAAATTATTGATGTCTAACATAATTTCGCTGAAAAAAAAAAGCATTATAGTTGTTTGACTACCACATTTTCCCATCAGTCAATTAAGTAGGCGCATAAAGAAATCCTATCAAAAACCACTACTCTCTTCTTCCAATGACGAAGAAACAACTTCTAATCAAAATTAGCATCCACAACTAATTTAGTAATCAATCCCACGGACGAGAAAATACATGAATTGAAACTAAAGTGCAATTATTTACAACCCAATAAATCTTACAGTCATCACAAATCTCAAAGATTAGATAACAGTTGAAATACGCATTATCAATTGTAACTATAAAGAATTGATCATTTGAGTAAAAATTAACGCACCGAGATCACTGCGAGTGTTGACGAAAAGATCATGAGGACAAAATCGAACCATATAAGACGCACAAACTTCTTTATCATCCCACTTTAGCTCTTTATACCCTTTTCTTTCTTCTTCAGTCAAATTTCGAGCTGCAAATACACAATAAACAATCAATTTTATCAATCTAATTAACCATTGCAATCGATTCTAATCAAAAACGAGCAAACGTAAGGGGACTGTAAGGAAGTGTTGTATTGGTCACCTGCACCCATGAGTTCGTCGAGAAGAGCCCTTTGAGCATCCATGGCGAAAAATTAGGGTTAGACAAAATAATTGAAGAATTTGTTAGAAGGAGATTTGAGGAGGAACAAAGGTAAAGTTTTAATAAGGATTTTCGATTTTAGGGATTGAGGAGAGACAAATTGAAAGGCAACGTCGTATTTAGGGTTTTTGATTTTTAGACAAGGGAGCGAGAAATTGAAGAAAAGCCTATGATGAAAAACGAAAATAAATTTTAACTAATTATTTTAACATTCTAAGTAATTATATTAATTAATTTCAAATCAAAGTAATTATATTAATTAGATTGTTTCTACTAGTGTTTTGATTAATTTAATTTGTATTTTGATTGATTTATAAGGCAAATTCGTTTTGGACCCATATCCAGTATTGGATCCGCAGTATTTATGGATCTGGATTTGGGTCTTGAAATATTAGACTCGTGGATCCGCGTCCGGATCTAGGTCTTGTTCATGAAAACGGATTTGGATCCGGGTCCACTTGGATCCAGTCTTGGTCCGACCCGTTGCCATCCCTATTTGAGAATTTGTGTGTAAAATAAACTAGATTATTTTAGTTGAGGAATGTAGTACTAAGAGTGATTTGTAATAATTAATTAATTAATGTGGTGATTCATCTCTAATTATTAATTAATTTTTTTCACTTTTTTTTGAATAATGACATTTCTAAAATAAATAGTTTTAAATTATATGTGCATTTTATGATAGTTTATATTTGTACAAAAAATTTAACGTAATATTACCAAGTCATTATTCCTTTTTTTGTTCTTCACATTTCTTTTAGAACTCATATGCATATGCTTTTTTGGTCGAATATTAGTATATCCTTCTATGTATATATATTAGTTATGTGTATAATAATCTCACATATTAGCATTAATATGTTAGTATTTCTTCTCATATATATAAACTTCTAATTCTACACTTTAATCTAAATGACTTAGTAACAAACTTACCAATATGTAATCACTAACAAGTCGTAGTTAATTTAACACTAACAAAGTGACAAAAGTACACATATTTTTAAATCAAATAAACTTACCTACATCAAATCAGATCAAACCCGAAATACATCTTGACACCTTAGAGGATCTATTTCAAGAGGTGGGTAATGCTCCGACTGAGGGTCTGATACATCATGTTTCTTAAAGCTTACAAAGTTTAATTTAATATAACACAACAACGAAGTTTGAACTAACATAATATTGTTTAAGCACTTACACTAACAAAGACACTAAAATACACATATTTCTTAACCAATGAACTAACTCACTTCAAGTCACATCAAACCCGAGATCCATCTTGACACCTTGGGGGATCCAAGTCATGAGGTGGGTACACCACATTGTCATACAAAAGCCCAGCAAGCATTGCTCCGACTAAGGGTCCGATCCAATAGACGGCTTGGTTCTTGAAACTACCACCAACCGCGGCCGCTCCAAATGAGTATGCTGGGTTCATTGACCCGCCTGAGAATGGGCCAGCAGCGAGCACATTTGCACCTACCACTAGCCCAATGATTAGTGGTCCAGTAGGGCCCAATTGCCCATGTCTTGGATCTGTGGCTGTGTAAACGGTGTAGACTAGCCCAAATGTGATTATACCCTCCAAAATTGAAGCCCCGAACCCGGTCATATTCTCGGATATTGCATGGGGGACCACATTCTACAAACAAAAAAAATTTCAATCAACAAAACATAATTACATATTATAATATAGGGACTTAAAAAGTAAATAGAAATAGGCTAATTAAACATAATTTGCATGTATAAAAAATATAAAAACTAATAAAATATTTGAATGGTTACAATTTAAAACATTTATTTATTATAATTCAAATATGGGATTTTTCATAAATTGGAAATTATAAGATGTAGATAAATAATTAAAATATTTTACATTGTTGGACTATAATTTTCTTATAAATGTAAGAAGAAAAAGAAATTATAACTTACTCCACCAAAAATGCGAAGAGTGAACTAATAAATAAATTCATTAAAAAATATTTAGTAAAATAAATTAAAGCATGATTTATTAATATTACTTGATCGTCATTTCAAAAAAAAAAAATATTACTTGATCCAAAGTGAATGTCTTAAGGACAAGGCAAGCCATGACCGAACCAAGAATTTGGGAAATCCAGTAGAAAAGGGCATTAGGAATTGGAATGTGACATCCCACCACCCTTCCAAACGTCACGGCCGGATTTACGTGGCCGCCAGAAGCACTGCCGGAGATGTATACGGCCGTGGCGAGTCCAAATGCATTTGCTATGGCCACAACCACCAAGCTTGATGGGTCTGATCTTGCATCTGGCATTATTTTCCCTACGAACAAAAACATGCTAGTAAATACGTACATACAAATTGTATAGTAAAATCTAAAAATAAATGGGAATTTTGAGTAGAGATTTATACAAGGAAGTTACGGGTCCAATACATATGAAAATGTTACTATTTATAGTAATTATGACAAATTAATTAGTGGGTCAAATTTGATGAAGGCAAGACAAGCGTCATCTTGTCTCGTCACCTTTTCGTAATAAAGATCATCATTATACCCAACATCCCGTTTAAAGGCAGGGTGTGGATATATGAGATGATTCATGATACTGAAAAAAGAAAATGTAAATAGTAAAAAAAAAAAAAAGAAAAAGGACATACTAGAAGACATGGTAGATCCAGCAGCAATGAAGACAAAGATGAAAGTGGAGACAAATTCAGCAATGTAAGATCTCAAAGCATTTGTTGTTAAACATTGTCGAAAATGGGTCATGAATAATGTTGTTCGTGCCATTTTTTATTTTGTCTTAAATAAAATATCTGATAATTAATTTTGTAATGAAAAAGGGAGAAAATGATCAGTTTCTGGATAAATATTTTGTGATGAAAAAGAGTAAGAAATTATATATAAGAGGAAGAAAGGGTTTGGTAATTGAACGTTTTTGAATTAACTAGCGGTTATATTTGGTAGTTAACTTGTTATGGTTGGAGGGAAATTAACTGTTTTTTTTATCTGATATATTTTTAATTTTGAAAATATTTGAAGGCATTTTTTTGTTTGGATTCGAAAAAGAATACAGTTATTGTATAACTGCTCATGTTAAATAATCTAGGATTCTAGGTTTGTGATTTGCCATTTGTTTAATGGACGTGTTGATTTTAAGCATGGAGGTTTATAGGCTCGATTATAAATTTATACTCCTAACATATATATATATATATGTTTAAACTCGAGTTAAATGTCATGCTTGTTTTGTTGTTCACTATGTTAGTGGTCAGGGTTAAATAAAGGATAAATTGTATTTTATATTTGAAGAACACATTTTAATAGATATATGTAGATGATATAAGGATAAATTTTACATTTAGAAATGTCGTTAAAAATTATTTTGTATTAATATTAAGACATTTGCTAAAATTGATTAATCGATGAAATTTGATACATCTAAAACTTATTGGTAAATAAGCGAAATATATGTTCTAGACTGATACTTAATGTCAACTGGAATGCAAGCTTTCACCAAGACTCGAAATGCGAAGAATGCAACTGAATAAAGGCTACTTTTCTCAAAGACTGTCTCTCGATGAGACACGTTAATGCTAAGAACTCATGCCAATAATTCTTATTAGTTGGACTATTTGACCTATATACTTGTGACGGAACAAAGGCACGAGTAGTGCTGAATGTATACTCTTAGTAGAAAGCCTGTGGATTCATTGTACAATATCAAAATGGGAATTTAAACAGTAAATAATTGATAGCATGAAGCATCCCATAAAAGATCAACCAAATACCTTGGTTTGCACTATTTCTAATGAAGTTCCGCTCGAACATTTCTCTTTGTATTTTTCGATTTTCTTACAGTTCGACTTTACGAGAAAGCTATGCAGGAAAACTATAGAGCCTGCATTTCTAAATTGACTCCGTCTCTTTCTTCATTCTTTTCCGAAGTAGAAGTTGTAGATGCCTGGTCTTCCCTGCCGGAATTCATTTCTTGAACGGGTGGAGGGTTAACAACGGTCATGGGCATGGCAGCGTCCTCTGTGAGACGGGATTTCATTTCTCGGTGCTCCTGGCATAATGCACACCAGTGCATGCAACAATGCACTAGGCATGGGTCGCATGGGGAGTTCTGTATTTCACGAAAAGAAAATACAAGTTTCAGATCATTCCCCAACGCAAATACAGAATTATGTCCCTTAATGTTAACGATACAAATGAACATCGGTGAGTTAGGTCAGTAGCAAGCGTGTCGCTCAGTTCGCGACATTAGTTTAACGGTGAAAGAGAAAGCTTTCAACCACTAGGTCAACTCATGATTCACGACAATT
Source organism: Amaranthus palmeri (assembly GCA_019776075.1). NCBI lineage: Eukaryota > Viridiplantae > Streptophyta > Magnoliopsida > Caryophyllales > Amaranthaceae > Amaranthus > Amaranthus palmeri. The sequence continues at coordinate 104,435 of JAAKBH010000398.1, forward strand.
AATACTTTTACTTTATCAACGTTTAAGGGAAAATGGAACATCCGGATCACATTCAGCAAGGGGAGGACGTAAGCATATAATCTTACCTTGAGATGATATTTTCTCTGCAAGGATTGTCGAGCAAGACCGGTGTATATTCCACACATCCACCAGGTGAAAAACAATCCCTCCCAAATCAGGCACGTTGTTCTTGGGTCGATACCGTAGGTCCAAGCAGTGGCCGCAGCCAGTGCCAAGCCACCTTCGACAAATACAGCATGACAGACGCATGGTGTAGTCCATGGGGTATCATCTCTCAGACTCTCCACATTACGTCCGAATAGGACACATGGGCAGAAAAGGCCAGTCCAACCTGAAAGACAGAAAAGACGAGTTCAAGAGCCAAAAGATATGAACAACATTATTTCCTTCAGACTCTCCACATTATCATCTCTCAGATTAGAGAACTTACAACTTTGAGTATCTTCAGTACACCCAAATATTCCACTAGACCATGGTTCATCAGCAGGAGGCTCATAGCTTTCGGGTAAAGGTTGCCCACATTCGCTACACCTATGAACATGCAACTGCGCAACCAAGCACAAGCATAACAGTTACAAAAGGTTAGTTGCAGCTTCAAATACCCGAACAAGAACGTCACAAGGAGTTGGGAAATGTATCACAAAATCTTAAGAAATGGTATGCACAATTTTTCTTAGGAATATGAGCTTCATTATCTATGAAGGAACTCCAAAAATTAAAAAGTTTCATATAGAAGAACGAGTTTCTTTTTGTTCGCAGATGTTATCACTAAAATAACAAACAAGGAAAACTCAATTATAAACATATAATTATCTATTACCTTTTCTTATCAGAAAAAAACTTAAACTCATCAAAAGTGAAATACTAGTTAAATGCTTGTCGTTATACCTTAAGAGAGGCGATTTTCCTCTCAATACTTAAAAGATCAATCAAAAAACTCTAATGACAAGAAGTTACACATCAAAACCCGAATTACATATTAGGTATGTATAATAGAATATTCATTAGAGCTACATGGATCATATTATCCTACATGGTATCAAAGCTACATTTACAAAACTTGATACATATCTAATAATACACACCCACTTAAAATTACAAAAGTCATTTTATATTTTTGGTGTTTTGCCAACTAGGACACAAAAAGGGTGATCAAATTATTGGCTCACCTTGACTGGCAAATTCACAAAAGGGTGATCAAAAGAGTGTTTCACCAATCAATTATCAAGAGTCTTGTTGTTGTGACTTGTGAATGTTGTGATACAACAAAATAAATGGCAAATTCACAAACAACTTAGGCCATATACATATGAACAACTCTTTAAAAAAAATTCCAAATAAAAAATGGTACTAATTATTAATGCCTACTAAATGCCACGGGTCAAAGACCATGCACTAAGGCCTTGTTTAGAGGGAGAGAATGGGAGGGAAAAGAAAGGATATGATTTTTAGGGATCTAGATCCCCTTGTTTGGATAGCTAAAAAGGAGAGAGAGTATTTAGAGGGAAGAGATTGAAGGGATTAAGTCCCTTTATACTATTAACATCCAAAATCTTTTCATAAGAGGAAAAATTGGAAAGGAAAATAAAATTCCTTTCTTTTCCCTTCCCTTCCTTCCTGTATAAACAATAAAGTCTTTGACTCTTTTCCCTCTCTTCCCCTCCCCTTCCTTTCCCTTCCTTCCCTTCCCTTTCCCTTCCTTCCCTTCCGTTTCCCTTCCTCCTTCTCATTCCTAATTTACTATCGAAACATAGTATAAATGTAGCACATCTTTGGAAAAGCCATGAACTTGTTTCAAAGATAACCTACCAGTCTAGACTGTAAAAACTCACCAACAATAAAACTAGTTCGAAGATAAGGCTACACCTTCCTTCTAGTGGCTACCAACATTATGAATAACAATCACATAGTGGGTAAACCCTAGAACAACATCAAATCGCCTTAGCAAACCTCATAATAAGTAAAATTTCAAAATCCTACTATCTACCAACAATGGCAAAGCCCCATACAGTATCAATTGTAAGAAGTAAGAACTTAATATTGCAATATAACATTTCTCCAATTCCAAAGAATGTGTTTTCATAACATTTCAAGAAGGAAAGAAAGGGAAGGGAATGGAATAGAAAGGAATGGGGGAAAGTATGATTATTGTGTTTTCCTTCAAATTCCTTCCGATGTTGGAGGATTTGTTTTGTAAAAAGTATAAAGGAGTTCTCCTTCCAATTCTCTTCCCTCCATTTCCCTTCTCTCCCTTTTGATATCCAAACAAAGGAAACGAGAAACGAAATCCCTCCATTTCCTTCCCTTCCTTCGCTCCATTTTCTTCTGTCCAAACATAACAATAGATTAGCAGTAGACATAAATAGGAAGGATAGAAAGGGGTCAGAAAAGGGAGGAATTTTTCTTTGTCTCCAATGTTAAAGAGATTTGTTTATTCCCCATTTGCTATCCACTCGAGGAAACCTCACCCCTACATTTCCCTTCCCTTCCCTTTCTTTCCCTTCATTTCCCATCATTCAAACAAGGTATAAACATATCCCTCTCTTTATTTGTAACATTCAAGAAGCAAATTCATGGATAAATCGAAAAGATCAGCACTGCAACACACCAACAGACATCAAATTGTGTATAACACAAAAAATGGCAAAGGAAAGAAGTTGGCTCAACACACCAGAAGATGTGTATTCGCCGATCCTATACTAGTATCATGCTTTCGCCACTGAATAAATCAAGTACATAATTCATCAAATCAATTCCGATTCACAGTTCCGACAAACAAACCCAATTAAGGATAATCAAGAACCAGTTTTGTAGATCAAGTTACAACAATTAAAAATTATCCAAATGCCATTAAAATTAACGGAAACTAACAATCAAAGGATTGAAAAAAAGCAAAACCTGAGAAGTGGGTATAGCTTGATTAAGTTCCCCAGGCTTAATCTCTTCATCATCGCCAGAAACCTGAGCTTTAGTCAACTTCACATATCTCGATGCGTTTTCTTCAGTCATCTGTGTAACAATGCAAATTCCATTAACAAAACCCAGAAATCTTAAACAACAACAACAAAAATTAGATGGGAAAAACGAAGAAGAGATTAATAGAGATTACTGTGTTTCTTTGTGTCGCTAGATTCAGAGGAAACTCTGATTTTGGTTAGAATTGTAGAATCTCACACTTTTTTTTCCTTGTAAAATGAGTTAAGTTATAGTCGTAGTTGACTCGTCAATAAGGGAGAAAGTTCGGGGCTGGCACGTAAGGGTTGAGAGTGAATTTGATTGAAATGATTTTAGTTTGTGTCAATTTTAAAAAGTATTTAAATTACAAGTGTTTTTATTTGATAACTACAATTATCTACGATATTAAAAAATACTACTAGTTATTATTATTAGGTTGATGCATATTAAAATAGTATGAATCAAGTTTATACAAGACTTTTTACGTAAATGTGTTGTTAAGTTTTTTTTTCAACCTTATTTTATAGAATTGAAGTTTGGTAATTTGGTGATTATTTATTCATTTTAAAAAATGGTTTTTAAAATAAAAGGTAAGCTTACTCATTAATAAATAAGAAAACAGTCGAGTAAAACAACATTTTTGATTGGAGAAAAAACCATTATCACTTCATACCTAATCACAAATACTATTAGAAAGCTCAATCAGCAAGTTATGTATAGCAAAACATTTATAAATGAAATTTCAATAAATAATTTTTGTTTTTTTTTTATTATAAAAGTACTACAAAATAATTAAGAAAACATACTTGCTTAGTAGTCTAGCTTCACATACTATTTTTTTTTTTTTTTTGAAAATAGCTTCACATACTATTTGGCTATTCACAAGAATTTTAATAGTTTGGTCATATAATTTTATACTGTGATTTACATCTTGGAGTAGCATATTGTGATTTACACATAAGTAAATGATTTTCATAGAAGTATATTACAAGTTACAACATCATAATCATAACATTAAAAAATTTGAATTTTCGTACAATTAGAAAGAGAAGGAAATTTACAATTATTATATGGAGATATGCAACTTATTTATTGATTCTACTAGTATTAGAAAATAAATAAATACTCCCTCCTCCGTCCATCGAATTCGAAGCATTTTTTATTTTGGTCTGCCTACCACTTTTTTTAATCTCTTTCATACATTTTAACTCTCTTTTAAATTCCTCCACACAATTTATTTTTTCTCTTAGTTTATTATTACTTTCTTAAAAATCTACCACTTTCTCTTTAATGCAATTCTATTCTGACAGATGAGTTAAAGTAAATTAAACAATTTGGGGTAAGAAGAGCAAGTAGTATTTTTGTTTGATACCTAAATCAAGTTAGATTGACCTTGCAAAAATCAAGTTAGATTTACAAAATTCCAATTCTTTAAATTAATAGGCTATGTTTGGCAACTGCAAAAGTAAAAATTTTAGTACTTCTTGAGATTGTCCTTATCATTTGTTAGGGGATTAGTGAAAATAAGGAAGAAAAAAAAAGATTATTTAAAATTATAGTAAAATGTTCATTAGATAGCACCAAAAACTTAGGATTATTAATATTCTTATCCACATACTTCCTCTGTTCTATAATACTTGCTATTGAGTTTGACATATTATATGGGAAAATGTCACAATCAGTAGCAAAACACGAAACTACAAAGAAAAAAACACGACTTGATAGTAACAACCAAGTATCACAATCAGTAAAATTAGTGGCTCCAGGCCCACGGTGGTTCAGGACTAAAGTTCAGACTTCAGAGTTGTGTAACGGGTTATGGGCCTATTGGGCTCGAATCTGATCCTTGAATAAATAGACTTTAAATTGGTCAAGCTATAATTTTGGTAGATGGTAATAAATGATGTTTGTGCTTTAATTAAACGCTGTCTTTTATTTATAAAATATAACGGGCTTTATATCTTAAACGAATCTATAGTCTAGTCATAATTGCCAAAAGCAAGTAATTAAGCTATAAGTTTATTCAATATAATCTAACATACTTATTTTAATGGAAATTTGGAATAATAAAATTTTAAAAGGGTTTGGGTCAGGAGGAGTGGACTAAGAGGGTCCAATCCATTTGAATTTGTGTTACTTTTTTAGCCCAATACGATCAGACCCTGAGACCCTTATTAAGCTCTTGTGTTAAATTGAATCCTTAACAATGAAGATGATTAAATGTATAAGCAAAAATTAGACATTTACAAAAATATATGCAATAATAATTGACTTATACCATAAAACTTTCATGCATAAAATCCATTATCCTTAACATTACTACATTTGTTAAATTTCAAATATTTTTCCGACAGCTATGTTACTCATTAATATTTGTACAAAGTAATAAAACTTCTTGATAGCAAACTAATTACTCTCTGATCTATCCTCACGAGTTTGTCACATTTTTCTTCATTTTCATGTTTATCGCACTAATAAATTTAAAAAATACTTTTTTGTGGTTAAAATTAAACAAAACATTAGATAAAATGAAATTAGCAAAATGATTAAACAAACTAAAAAAAATCAAAAATCTTGAAAATGATCTTCCATATAATTATGATTCGGTAGCACTATATAAGCATGGTGTTGGCGCAGTCGTTGACAAATCAGAATCGTCCTAATTAATTAGTAATTCCAAAAGGTATTACTATTAGGGCTCATGTACGGGGATTGTGCCACACGTTATATTAACGTGATATGATCATATGATCGAGGGTATACTCCTTCATTCTTAATTAATCTCATTAATTAGTTGACATTTTATTCTTAAGTCAACCCCTACCCTTTGAGTCTCAATCATATATATAGTATATACATTCTAATTCAAAGTAGCACCGAAAAAGAATAATTATATTATTATAATTATTATATCATATTATAATATTAAAACAAAGTCAATCATTAAGCTAAGTATCACGCTCTTAGTCAACGTAACAAGATCATGCCTTAATGTTGCTTACTTACTCATATGATCATAACACCAACAGAGTGATGAGTAATATAATTAAACTAAATGAACCATGTTTAATTTTTATTGAAAATATTTTGAGATTGGCACTTTGATATTGTTAGTATTATTTGAAATAATTTATGTTTTATTATCATGATTTAGGAAAAAAACATATTATATTTCCTCCGTTATTAATTATAATTATTTGATATGAACTGCTTTGGTTTTTTCAGTGTATATTCATGCCTAGTATATTACACTATCATAATATTATAGTAATCATGTTGGTTCAGCAAACATAATGTGTGTATATGGCCAACATTATATATTTATCATGACTTTCCTCTTGCTTATTACGGTGTGTCTATTTATGTATTTTAAAACATGCTAACTTTACATTTATTTTGAGGGAATGACTAATGAGAAAATAATTGTTTTTATTTTTCGATTGTCGCATATAGGAAAAGAAGTGCTAGATGAAAATTAAACTCAAAATTTCATCGACTAACACAGTTGAACTATAATGAAAACTGTAGAGTAATATTATTAGTCTTCTTAAAAGACCAGATTTTATTTACTATATCTTGCATTTAACAAGATAAGTTATATATTATACCCATATAGTCAACCTCTTTAATTAGTTGAGAAATCATGCTTAATGCTGCTTAATTATTTACTGATATCATAACCACAACAGAGAAATGAATTAAAATATAAAGACAAAAAAAATATATTTTGAATGAGGTGCGTTGACTATTTTTGATCAAGGTGTCCAATTTTATCCCTAATTTATTGTAAACACAAGTCAACTCCAAAACTCCCATTTTATGGGAGAGATGATATTTACTTAGTGTTTGGTAAGATGTCACTAAGCTACTAACAAACTAAATTAAATTTTTAGAAAAACAAAATTGTTATTAGTGTGTGTGACCCAAATGGGTTATTAAGGGTCACTAGCTAGGGCTTTGAATTGATTTAGTCATGATAAAATTCATTGAATCTTTACTAACTGAATGTTAATTGACAAAAGTAGTTAGTTGATATCATGTCCAATTTTTTTAAGTTTGTTTTATTTTATATTTTAAAAATCAGTTATTTTGTGCAATATACTAAAGGGTACATTGAAGACTCGAGTCAATTTGAGTTAAAACAAAACGGAGTATAACGATATGAACTTTTAACCTTTTAATCGAGAAAATATTAACTTTACCACGAAGCAACAATAAATTTTTAAAAATATATCATTATTATACATATATATTATAAAGTATTACAGAAAAATATGAAAGGCCCCTCTTGCAAGGTCGTTCCATGTCCTAGGCAAGGTAGATATTTGCCTAGGGATAATAGTTGGAAACACACATTCTTGGGGTTTACATCAACAACAATGTTGTCACGTAGGACGTTAAACGTCAATTGTAAAGTTTATAACTTTACTTTAGCCTAATACTTCAATTCAACATGCATTTTTTTAAAATAGTTCTTTTATCAATTAAGACGTATATGAGTATATGACCCTATATTTATAATGATAATCATAATATATAAGAGTTTGTCTTTGTTATTTTGCCAAACACAAAACAAAAATCAATCCTCTACGAAAAAGACTGATTTCATTCATTTTACCCGGAATCCATAAAATACCATGAACGACATTGGCCCTGTTGTCCCTTAAATGTAAGATGGACCGAACAATAATCATCTTGATATGATGACATGTGTATATAACTCAAATGTCATTTTTCCTGTGTAGTTCATAGAGTGATGTGTACGCTTCTGATCTTTTTCCAACGTGAGACAACTTATATATATATGGATAACAAATGGACACTTTAAGTCTTTAACGATACTCGTTAAGAATATATGGTTGGTCTAGGATCACCAGCAAGGGCGGAGCAGAAATTAACAAATCCTTTTAAGGCCCTATGCAATTTTAAATATTATGATGTTTTTCTATCAACTTTGTATGATCTTTAAACACTTAAATATACTATGTAATTTAATATTGAGGACTCTAATTTTTCGAAGCCTTGAATGATCGAATATGTTGAAAATGTTTAAGACCTCCCCTGAATATGGAGTTATATAATGGTAATGGTCACATATGACATATATTTAGTCAATTGGTCGGTTTGGAGATGCGAATGGCCAACACATTGAAGCTGGAAGCTTAAGAAGAGAATTAAGCATGAGCTAATCGTAATTAACGTTGTTGATTGATATCACTAATTAATCAACTTATTTAAGTGACGTTATTTTGACTTTTGAAGCCGTGGGCGGTTCTTAAAGTCAGAGGAGAGAGAAAATCCATCTCATAAATTAAATTTGTACTCATAATCACACTATACTTGTGATTTGTGGATTCTCATCGTAATTTGCTGGCAATTAGTGCTCATTTAGCTAATCTAACAACCTACTCTTTACCTAATAACTACACAAATCAAAGTTGATTTCATTGCAATGAAGATAATTGTGTAGATGTAAGTTAGTTTAATCGATAAAGTCGTCGTAAATTTATATATCATCTATAGATTTAGCGTATTAATGAAAAATACATTATTGACATAGTAGGATCGTTGTAAGTGAATTAGGGTCATCGAATCAAATTTTTACCAAATTATTTTTTGATGTGTAACTGGTCAATGTGTTACTTTGATTTTCGTTAGTCTCATTCTTTTAGTGGGTGGCTTTCCCTTCATTGTCCGCCTTCTATAGTTTTTTTGTTAAGATAATACACATTCTTTTAATTACATTTAACTTTTTGTGATTCCCTCAAAAGTTAGGATTTTCAAACAAAAACTCTCTTTTGCTTTCAGGTGCTCAGACAAATACATAACTTACTCGTTCAAGCACTAACTTTTTCCTTAATATATCGAAAGTGTGCCTGTTTGAGGAAAATCTCGATGGTTCTATTGTTTTATTTTTTGACTCGTTCAAAACACTAATTAAACTTATTCTTTCGATCAGATTTCATGATTCTCAAAATTCAACTTTTCATAATAACATAATCTATTTTGACCTACTTATATTCGTCCTCGTTATCCCACTAATATTACCTAATAGATACTTACCTTTGTACAATAACTCAATCTCTAACCAAAACATTATACTACTTCCTCCATTCCATAATACTTACTATTGAATGTGACATATTATGTGGGAAATTATCACTATCAGTAGCAAGTATTATGGAACGGAAAAAATATTATTTGCAAAACAAATCATGAAATAGTAACTAACTAGCAAGCTAGCTAAATCAAAAGATTCTTTTCCCAAGATCAAAAAATTGATACTTCAAAGAAAGATCATAAGATTATAGTAAGTACAAGACATAATCTATAGTGCTAGAAAAATATTTTGCATGTTCAAGGATAATTCAACTAGCAAATGTTGTTTTTAAGTTGGGTATTGGGAGACCACATCATAGCAAGTTCCTAAAATCAAAGAAATCAAATGGTTTAAATCCCAAAAGACAAGCCAAATCCTATGGCTATGATTTGTTTTTACAATCTCTAATCACATCATAATCTTTTCATTAATTAACTCCCCCTTCTTTTTAACAATTACATTAACAAAAAAAACATTAATTTAAATTATTTGCTGAGTTGTCTTTTGGATACTGTTATTAATTTGTTTTATTTTATATTATACTCTATATTTTATTATTTAATGGAATAATACATATTTTAATGATTGACTTTTTTTATGAAATGTATAAATAGGTAGACACCTCAAGAGAAATGTAATGAACCAATTTATTTCTTATTTAAAGCTTGATTAGAGTATAATTAGCAGAAATTTAGAGAGAGATAATTAAGTTTAGAGAGAGAAAAAGAGGCACCATGAAGAGTAATCAAGCAAGATTAAATACAGGAAATGTGGTTCCTCTTCTTGGGTTTGGTACTTATTCTTGTACATATGATTATGAAACTACTCAAAAAGCGATTTATATGGCTATTAAGGTAATATATATTCATTCACTATTATTTGCTCGCTCTTTATATATCTGGGGTTTAAATTGATTGCATGCGTTTCTCCTCTCCTCTCACTCGAGGAATACGAGTAATATAATTTGTCAGATGCCTCTTTTTCTAAATCCTGACTTTGTGCGGGCTATTGAGCTAATGACCATGATCATGACTCCACAATTTACATGCTTTTTGAGAGAAATCTATTTTTAGAAGAAATTTCCCTCCAAATGAAATTGTTGAGTGTAAAATAAAGTACACATTTTTCACTAATATTGCAAGAATATCAAATTTACTCCGATCAACTAACTAATCTTCAACATTTCTATTTATCTTACAAGTTTTCCATCTAACTAAATAACTAAAAAAAACTTAATATCATTAGCATTTTTCAATTAATAATTTTTCACTAAATCAAATATATTAAAAATTAAATAATAAAACAAAATTTTATTATATTCTAATAAAATATCCTAATATGAAAAATGAAAGAAATGACACACATTTCTAAAACAATGTTCTCGTTGCAGCATGGGAGAATTTAAGTCCGAACCTAACACTCATATAATAAATTTCTTTTGTTGGTAACATATATGTATAAATAATATAATGTATAATAATTTGTGGGGAATAAGATAAATAAATAAAAAGGTTTTATTATAAATTTCAAAAAAAAAATAAATAAAAAGGTTTTATTATGGAATTGCAGATGGGATACAGGCATTTTGATACAGCAAAAATATATGGATCAGAGGCAGCTTTAGGGAAGGCTGTAAGGGAGGCAATTAGTGATGGTTTAGTTGATAGGGAACACATTTTTGTTACTTCCAAGCTTTGGTCAAGTGATCACCATGATCCTGTTTCTGCTCTTCACCACTCTTTACAGTATGTACTAAACAATTAATTTTATTAACTAATAATAATCCATGTAAAATATTTATATTGAAAATATATTTTCTTTTTCTTTTACATAAAAATAATATTGTTTGTTAACTTTTCACAATTTTAATTAAACCGTTATGGTTATTCTGTTACAATAATCGATTCTGAATTGTTTGGTGATTTGATTCGTACGTATTTTTTGATTAGTTGTTTTTGAACTTAACTTCACTCTGTTCTTTTGAATGTCTCACATTCTTCTTGTTATGTAACACTTTTTTACGTAATTAAAGAAAATTTTAAATTCAACTCTAATATTAACTCATGTATATTCGAGAAGACTGTCGTTATACCTATGTTTTGGCGAGATAAAAAATTATAATACTTTTTTTTCTTGGACAAAAACCATTTTTATGAATTTTCGTGTCAATTTAATTTAATGTAGGACTAAGATTAGGTGAAATGAACTTTGTTTTTGGTAATTGTGAGAATTAGACCAACTTACTAAGACAATGTTTGGGTACATATGAACAGAAATCTAGGAATGGAGTATGTGGACTTGTACTTGGTTCACTGGCCCGTAAGATTTCAAAAATGGGCCGATTATCCAATTCCAAATGAAGAAGACTTTGAAGAATTGGACTTAAAGGCTACTTGGGCCGGGATGGAGAAATGTCTTGAGTTGGGCCTTTGCAAAGCTATTGGAGTTAGCAACTTTTCAACCAAAAAACTTCAATACCTTTTGGATTTTGCTTCTATATATCCTGCTGTTAATCAGGTATATTTATGTTTTTTCTCATGAGTATATCTTGTATGAACTTAGGTGATGAGTGTAAGATCGTGCCGATTGAATATGCCTGAAACTTCAGCATAAAAGGCATTTTCTACCAAACAAATATAGACATGTTTGGCGTAAAAGTTTAAGTAGTTGTTAGTGATTTTGTGAGCTTAAAACATAATTTTAAATGAATGTAATTGTTCGTCAAAGTAGTTTTTCAAGTTGTCTTTGATAATACATATAGTTGATTTCAAAACGTTACAATTGTGATGTTCCAAATTAATAGTAGTTTATGAAAATTTTCTTTAAATTTTTTCAACAAATTATATTTCAACAGCTAACATCAATTGTTTTTAACGGGCAATTACTTTACAAAGTTAGTTAGACTGTTTAATATCCATTAGCTTATAAGCTTACAATTGTACAACTATAACTATCCACAAACTACCTTGTTTAGAATAATGCAAATAATAATGTAATTTCCTTCTTTCCCAATATATCTAGCCATAATGAATACTCTTTAAACACAGTTTTGCAATTTTTCTTATATAGGAATAAAAAAATACTAGTAATTATGGAAATATGAGCATGAAATTTGGTGGTTAATATGAAATTCGAAAATGGATGCAGGTAGAAATGCACCCAATGTGGAGGCAGAACAAGATGAGAAAATTTTGTGGAGATTATAAGATTCATGTTAGTGCTTATATGCCCCTTGGTGGCCCTGGAAATTTCTGGGGATCAACTTCTGTAATTAAAGATCCTATCATTTTATCCATTGCCAAAAAACACAAAGCAACTCCTGCTCAGGTATTATACTAAACCCGCGAATATATTTTGTTTTTTTATATTTCCCGAGGTTTAACTTTGACAATCAATTAACACGAACGATTGTGTTTTTTTGAAGGTCGCTTTGAGATGGGGAATGCAAAAGGGAGCAAGCGTAATTGTAAAGAGCTTCAATGAAAGCAGGATGAGAGAAAATTATGGTGCCATTAATCTAAAGTTAGATGATAATGATATGGTTAACATCGAAAAAATGGTAGAGAGAAAAATTATGAGAGGTGATCATCTTATCAATGCAACTACTAGCCCTTACAGAACAATCGAACAACTTTGGGATTACGAGATTTAGTGTCTCCTATCGTATTTCTTGGATAATTGTAGTAGTTGCATTGTAAATTATACAACCATGACATCTGATGTCGAGTTCTCAGTGAGAATTTGCCAGTACAGATAGGGAGAAGGGTAGCAGGGGCGGAGACAAAAGCGATGTAAATAGTCAGCATAACAGTAACATTTTCTGATCATAAAATTAGGACAAACATACCCGGAGTTGCATGTTTTACAGCATAAAATCGGTCATCTTATGATAATTACAGATTTGGTAGCTTTTCAATCGTTTTGTTTCATCTTGGAGATCTATTGAAGAGGATAACTTGGATATAAACCCTTATTTCTTCAGTCTGTTCAATGATAATACAACAGTGTAGACCAACACCATTGGTCTATGGGCGCATCATACTTATTATCTTGTACAGCAATATCTGGTCATGATAATTAATGGTGTCAAAACCACAGTAGCAGCACAAGAAATTAAGTATGAAAAAAGATAGTAAAAGTGCGAGAATGTCAAAACCAAAAGGAAGACGAAAATATTGGAGATGATGATTTTTAACCATGAATTTGATTGCACTAAATCAATAGGAAGAAATAAGATGATGCAAGCTTTATTTTCCGAGGATATTAGACAATTTGGAACACCATAAAACAATGTCATTGATCTGAGTAATGAACTGATGAAGTAATAGCAACAAAAACCCCTACAAGATTATACCACCAAATGACCATTTCCAGTAGTCAGAGCTCTTCAACTTCCAAGAAGTACTAAATATTGATGGGAATATAATTTTAAGTCCTTTATCTTGCTTATCACCATGATCATCATTTACTATATTATTTTCTAGTTCATATTAAGATTTTAATAGCAGTAATGATTGTATCTAAATCCACAAGAAAACCCCGAAAATTCTTGGTAAATAGTTGCTTCTACTTGTTATTTTAGACACAACTTTTTGTATATTTGTAAGACAGCCTTAGCTCCAAGTGTGATTTGTGTTTTTCAAAACGAGACTCGAGTTTTTTTTCACTTGAAGAACGTGGCGTAGTTTTAGCTTTATCCTCTTACGCCACGAGAAATGCTCTTCAGCTGAGTTTAGGGCATTTTATTCTGTAATGACCGGCTGGATTAGAACTAAAGTCCCCTTATATTTATCTCTGTAAAACCAGGGTACTTCTTTCGAAAGGACGCACCCAGTTTTCTCTACCAGAAAAAAGGTAGGTCAAAGTCATATTCTCAAGTCACAAGCATAACATGCAAATAGGATGCACTCAAAAATGTTAAGAGTATATAAACCAAAAGCTTAAGCTGATGGTTGAGGCCCCAGGATAAATTATATAATCTAACAAAAAAGTATAACTTCTAGCAAGAACATACCAAGTACAATGCCAAAATGTGCGGACCATTTTAGCTCTTGGCTTGTTGCTCGGGGGTAGAAACTGAAGATATCCCTTGTTCAATGCACTGGTAAAACAAGCAGCATTTGTAAGAAAAATACCGGCAGCCTTTCTGTCCTCGGGACTACCAACAACACCATTAGACTGTAAGATGCTCATACCTGAAGAAGATAGCTGTGCAGCCAATCTAATGTTTGGGGAAATGTTGTTGCAGATATATTCACCACAGTTAGACCCTGTAACAGAAAAAAATAGTAAAATAAAAAGGACAAGAAATAAATCTTTGCTTTTATCATCTTAATGTTCCATGCATCAAGAAATGAACAAATTTAAAAATAAACCCCCCAGGCAATGCTGTCATTTCCTTAACACCCTACCCTGAAACTAGCAACTGTTTCAAGCTATGCTATCTTCAGAAACTATTTCATTGCAGGGTAATTGTTGCATCAATTTCCTAATGAACCAACCAAAAACAAATAAAAAATAATAGGACCAGCAAACCAAACCACAGTCAGTGTAGAGGACAATTGGCATACACATGAATTTATAGATTTTATATCATAGGTGTTTTGAAGTTACAGGAAATGGGTAATTACAAGCAGTCTGGACTCTGGAATACAACAAAGAAGCAGGTTTGCAGACACTTATGAACTGAGTATTCTGCTACATAATTTCACTCAAGAAACACACAGCTGTCCCTTCAAATTTGTTCATACAACTTACAGGCAGTGGAAAGCAGTATCAAAATTAGAGGTGTTCAACGGGCCGGGCGGGGCGGGGCGGTAAAAGGGTCGGGCGGGTCAAGCCCATTTAAATCCGACCCAATTTGACCCTTTTTTTAAAAGTTCATAAAATAATTTTTTTTATTATACTTTATGGCCCGATGGATCAACCCACTTATGTATATAATAAATAATAATATCATTTAAAAATATAAAAAAAAGTGGTAAATTTTTTTCCGCAATTAATTCTTATAATTATCCGACCCGACCCTTTACATCAAGGCCCGTTAATGACCCGCCCCATTATTGACCCGTTAAAATATGACCCGACCCTTGACCCGTTGGGTCGACCCGCCCCATTGAACACCTCTAATCAAAATATCTCTACTAATAGAATAGCACTAACAAGTTACAAGTAAAAAAGTATTCTTTGTACAACATCCATTCACTATACCCCTCTCAGAAGATACGAAAAATGCACATGCAGGTCATAAGTCATAACTCAAAACCAGAAACAACCTCTTAGTTAATAGTCTTATTACAAGGGTAAGGTTGTGACATCCAATTACCCCATCCGGGAGCCACATAATAGCATAAGTGTAATGGAATACTGTTGCAAATGCAGTAAAGACCATCCAGAAAAATATTGTTGAAACAAAATCCTATATGGAAAGACATTTCTCCAATAATAATAAGGCAACAGTCTCAACTCACAAATTCACAACTCATAAGAGATAAGGCTCAAAAAGTCCCAGAAAGACAAAGTTTTGTAGTCCTGTAAAAAATCAGAAAGCAATGAATACAGGGGGCTAAACCTGCGACTCAAATGAGCAAAGGTAGTCTTGAATGATCTTCAAATTCTTCGTTAACTTACCCCTATCCTGCAGAAAAGTAATATAATAATTTTCCAGTAAGAGCCAATGGAATAACTATAACTAAAATATAATTTGAATCATCAATCCCAATTGCCATCGCAAAAAGGGCAATCTGAACAAGTAGAGTAGGTGTTCTGAATTCTAATTGCTTCCTGCGCTGATCAGAACAAAAATTCTACAATAATATGAAACAGTTACAAAATGGAAAGGAAAATTTGGCAGCTTAGTAAATTTCACAGTAACTTAAAAGTTAAAACAGCTATGTTACCTTCATAATGCTGTTATCACTGAATGTACGAGTTGGTATCCATTCTTCAAGTAATGCCTTCACCAGACCAGAAGGATCCAATTAAATTTACCATCACAAAAACAAATACAAAGTGAACATATGCCAACGCACATAGGTCAAAATGCTCTACATCTTAAAGGATCCAATGATCCACCCCAAGAGTTTCATCTGACCTCATTTAAACCACCACAACCACCAACCACTCTCCCCTCCTAATCCAAAATATATGACATGCTAAAGGAAGCTTAATATATGATAATGCATAGCTATAGCATATACGTCTTATGACTTCAGATGAAAAAAGGAAAGAAAGACAACAATAAATCAATAATCCTTCTTATGAGTACTTAAAAATACTACTTACAAAATTACAATCCAAATTTAATCTCATTTATTCAACTCTAATAGCATTTAGATTAAGTACGCTGAAGACAAACCCCTAAAATCTAACTCCCATCAATCATATTAAAAACAAAAAACTCTTCGATCATATGAATGTATTAGCCAAAATCTAACTGCCAACAGTAAAAGAGGAGGAAGCAAATAAGAAGAGAATAAAGATTCAGAATTACTCATATTTGATGATACAAAAAATACCTCATGATCAAATTCAGCCATTTTGAGAACTATGGGTACAATGATTGGTTCAGCACCAGACCTCTCTTTCTTCGTTTGGAGCTTTCCATCCATCATCGTCTCTTTACTAGTGCCACCTGCAAAAACTCTAAAGCAGTAAGAAAAGATAGCATTATGAACCACTGTCATTCATTCTACAATTTTATCTTAGTCCAGTTTAAAGTCCTATAAAAGTACCATAATGTATTATGTAACCTCATGAAATTAACGTTTTACACAAAGAAGTGCACAAAAGTTCCTTTCTCAGCAGATCAAAAGAAATATACATTAAAAAACTTATGGCTAACCTTTATCATCAGAGACGTTGTCTTCTATTTTGACAGAAGCAAGAGAATGTAGAATTTCTTGCGTCTGATCGCAAGATACAAGTTCCTCAGAGCTAGTATTCTCAGCACCGACACCTCTACTTTCTGTATCACCATTGTCAGAAGCTTGATTTGGTATTGGACAGGTAACATTATCTGCCAATGGATCCGATGCAACCTTAGTCTCTTCAGCTTTTGGTTGCATTTTCATAGACAATTTATTATCATCATCCATTAAGTAAATACTAGGGTCTAGATGTATTCCCTGTCACGAGCACAAAAAGTTTCCTTAAGTTCAGGAGTCAAAGCATACCTTTATCATATGTACCGGTACTATGTAATATTCTATTCATGGAAATCAGGCTATGAAAATTAGCTCCTCCCATAATTCATACAATTTCCATTCTGTTTTCTTTGTTAGGTGGTTGTACAAGTGCTTTTTGGAAGATGCAGAATATATACAGATGCAATGAGTCAATTGACCCTAGAACCCAACCAGATATTTGGGTTATAACCTGAAAATTTTAGTAACAAAAAATACCAAAAACACCTTGGTCAATCCCACCGTAACCCGTACCCTACTGTTTAGTTTTCTTAATTTGTCCACTTTTTAGTTCTACATCATCAATTTTTCAAGACCCACTCTATATTTTGTCAATTTTGGTATTTTGAGTCAACCTTTATTTGTTATAGCCTATAAGTCGGTACATTAGTCCTTTTTAAAAGGTAATTTTTTCGATGAATACAAAAAGTATTATGTATTTTTATAGCTAAACTGTAAATGATAAGAAATACATATATAGGTTTTGGATCATGAGAAAACCAATTAAAGTGGTGAAAACTGAAAATAGGTGTACATAAAAATTTGAATAGTATACATATTATGGTGGCAATTTTGTAAATAAATTTACATTTTCCAAAAGGTGTTTATGCATGCTTATAAAGTGTACATATTTGGATGACATTTCTGTAAATAATATTTACTTTTTCCTTCAAAAAAATATGTACACCCTATAAGATAGTATATACACCTTTTGCCACAATATGTACATCTCAATTTGGTTTTTAGTTTTCACCATTTTAATTATTTTCATCTAATCATGTGAAAACTTTTTAAGTGGTGAAAACTGAAAACTAGATAGGTACATATTATCTTATAGGGTGTACATATTTTTTTTAAGAAAAAAAAGTTCATATTATTTAAAAAAATGTCATATGAATATGTACCCTTTTAAGGGTATATGTACACTATTTAGCAACTGCCACCCAAATATGTACTTCATTTGAGCTTTTATGTACCCCTATTTTTAGTTTTCACCATTTTAATTGGTTTTCACATGATCCAAATCCTATATATATAGAGAGAGAGGCAGGCCAGGATCAGGTGAAAACAACTAAAATGGTGAAAACTAAAAACCAGACTGAGATATACATATTGTTGCAAAAGGTGTACATACTATCTTATAGGGTGTACATATTTTTGTGAAGGAAAAAGTTCACATTATTTACAGAAATGTCATCCGAATATGTACACTATTTAAGCATGTATATACTCTTTTAGAAAATGTCAAATTATTTACAAAGTTGCCACAGAAATATGCACACTATTTAAAAAAAATTGAAAGCCTTGACCCATTAGATCGACCTATACCAGTCAAACCAGAAACAAACCCTTCAACCAGCCGTTTTGTCAAATCTACCCACAAGGCATCCGAACTCATAACTCACTGAAGATATATAATAAAAGAGGACTGCATTTGGAGCTTTTGCCAGAATTCTTTAACAATCTCACATTATGTACAGAGCAGGATCAATCAAACATATGTAGTTTTATGTAGTGCTTAAAGGTTAAGCACCATTGCAACATTTCTGAAAGCAGTTGCGCATACCTCAATTATAATAGGTTTTCCATCTTTCATTGCCTTCTTAAGATCACCAGCCAAACCTAAAAACACAAAAAATTGCATTCAATCAGTTGCTACAAAAAGAAGATAACATAATAATTTGTATTCGTGTTGAAGGCCCTTAGAAAACCATGTTTCTATTGCTTTCATCTCCAGGGTAATTTGAACTACGCCGTACTACTTTTTGATTCTCCCCACCCTTTGGGCTTTACCCTCTCCCCAGGTCGATAACTCTCAATCTCTCACGGTCTCACCAATTCAATAAACAATATATTCTCCATATTGATAGTTGGAATAGGAAAAAAACAATTTAGTCATCCCAAAAATATGCCAGCTAGCCCAGCATAATCAAGCAACTTTATCCTAGTAAAAGACGCTCAAATCAAAAATATGTCTTTAAAGCCAAAAGCTATATAGGAAGTCCGGTTATTTTTCAGACAAGTCTAACTTATAACATCAAAAAAAGGTCACTGATAATTTCCTTCCATGGTCAAGTTGCATTGCTGTTTTTATACAGTTAAATAAAAAGTTTTATGAAAAGATCCATATATATAGTAATTTTGTCAATAAAACCAACATAAAAAAAAGTTGCTCTCTTTAAAAAGTAAGCTTCTAGGAAATAGATTTTAGGAAAAAGCATTTAATAATGGATCTTATTCTAGAGAATTATTTTTGATCTTTTTTATCCACTATTCCATGTCCAATATAAAGCTTCATCTCCTCTCCTAACAAAGACTTTCTTTTTCTCGCTCCTTTACAGAGACTTTTTCTGACCAAGCTAGACTCAAATCAAAAGTGGGAAAAATTCTTTCAGTAATTCCCAAGTTGGTTTTTGTTCTTTAATTAGGAAAATATTAAAATATGAAATCAGGACAGTTTTTACTACCTTTGCACTATAATTTGCTACCAATATCCTT
Source organism: Amaranthus palmeri (assembly GCA_019776075.1). Lineage (NCBI taxonomy): Eukaryota > Viridiplantae > Streptophyta > Magnoliopsida > Caryophyllales > Amaranthaceae > Amaranthus > Amaranthus palmeri. The sequence goes on from JAAKBH010000398.1 coordinate 124,193, forward strand.
TTCATGCCTTCCAAATCCTTTCACAAATTCTAATCAAGCTAAGACTTCCCTTTTAAAGATGTTGATAAAAAAATTTAAGTCGTCCTACAATAATAAGTATACACTGAAACAAAAAGGGGTGCTAGAAAAAGTTGTCACCTTTACGAACAATCCGGCATTCTCTACAGAATTCTGTGATGAATTCCTCAGAAGAATCAAATTCTCTTGCCCATACAGGAGTAGATGTCAACGGAGCACTGCATATTACTAAAAAAATAAGAATTTGACATATAACCTAAAGTTGGTAAATATATTCTCCAAGACATGTGCAAGAGAGTTTTTTAGGTTCAAGACCTTCCATATTACAGAAATGAGAAATTGTACTTTATAAGCACCAGATCTACAATATCAACAACATAACCACACTAGCAGATGACGAGTTAATACCATTCTTCAATAAAACAAAAGTGTATTCGTCACGTTCGATACATAAAGTCCATCACACTCCAAAAAACCATGATAAGAGGTCAAAACTTCCTTGTTGGTCTAGAAATTACGTTCCAAATGACGAGCTAATACTATGCTACATTGAAACATCAACAACCAATTAGAGAAAGGGACAAGTTCATTACTCTGTTGATGTGCGGAGGAGTTCATACACCATATCTGTCTGCAAAGTAACAATAAAAAAATTGCAATCAGTGAAGAATGATCATGAAAAGAAAAAGAAAAACTTGCTCCATAAACTCTAAGAAGATCTTAGTAAACTAAAACCTAGAAGTATGTAACTGAAATGCACCTGTAAAACATTAGGTAAATTTAGTCTTTGTGCAAGTTGTGTAGCAATGGTGGACTTTCCTGTACAAGCCGTTCCACAAACAAGGATGACTAATGGCACCCGTTGATGGTGAAACCTACAATTAAGGACAAGAGCATTGAGTTAGTTCAATGAAAGAATTAAGACAGAAGACCCAAAGCAAAGATGACTCATATTATATATGCACTAACCTGGTCATCATCTTATAACGATTTATGTACTCTTCACCATAGCCCCTACGTTCCATGAGCTGCAAATAGAGTCCTATAAGAAGGTTTAATGAAATCACATTTTAATTATACACAAACTTAATGTTTGCAGAAGCATTTGAATATCTTCTTGCAATGGTCATGAAGATAACAGATAACATCAGCATTCCTATATGCTAGGAAGGGTGAGAGCATCTCATTCGTTCAAAGATTCAATCCATCCACATTTTTCGAACTCAAGAACTATGTTGTTTGGAGTCTTCACTTTAGCTCAGGGACTTGTGTTATATCTGATTCTGATGCTCAACATCCTAATATGGGTATGATCTGGAGACTTCATTAATTTACCTTGACCCAAAATCATGAAAAATTTCAACCAGACACTTGAACACATATTTGCATTCCACACAAGTACCCAGTCCAAGTAACATGGCTAAAGAATGATTATTTAGCGACAGAAATCTATGTGCGGAGACATACCACATTCATAAAAAATTGCTGTAAACCAACCTCTCTGAAGCCAAAGGTGTTCATCACCTTTTAAATTTGGTTCGTCCAACTTTATTGTCCTCTTTTTTATTAAAGATATATCAACCCTCATTCACATAAAGCATACAACCCCAACCAATGTTTTTTAATTCTCGTAATGCTAACACATTATTGGTTTAAGTCAGACACATTAATTGTACTCAACATTGTCAATAGAGTAAAAGACAGTATGGCAAACTCTTCGTTTTAGAGGAAGCACCACAACAAGATCTATTTAATACAACTCTTTTTAACACAATCAACTGCTCAAAGTTACCCAAAACTCTAAAGATTTGTCACCTATGACTTTGTATCATGATTCAGCTGAAGTGCAAGCCGTAACAACCCAAACAAGTGAATTAAAGATAGCCAAGCACATGGGTTATGGACTTGTGGTCTAGTGGAGAATCAGGGGTACAACCTGTGCCAAAAAGTTCTTGAAAATGAGACCCATTTAATGAGTAATGATTAGTTTTATTTGAACCGAACTGGCATAGTGGCATTGAAGTTGTTTGATAGTAGCTTCCTTGAAATTCAAAAAGAAAACAAGGTGTATACCTTAAATAGATTAGCCTCCAGGTCATTCTGAGATCTGCATGTTGGCAGTCAATCCCATTAATTTTCAAATATTATGCTCAAGGAGCAACCAAAAAAAAAAAAAAAAACAAATATCAGCCTGATGACTTACACATCAAGTAGACTGTTGTCAATAAGCAGCTTTTTCAGCTCCAGGGCAATCTTGATAGCAACATGATTAGGAATCTAAGACAGAAAAAATCCAGAATCCCAAAATAAGTAGATGAATTGAACTGCCTGGGCAGATTTTGCAAATAGAAGCCAGTCCAATATATGAAATCTCTATGTTGTAATGATACAATTGTGATTGGCACAACAATACTCCAAAGTCCTAAAGTATTAGAAAAATATAGTATTAAGCATATATATATATATGATCATAGTGCAACAAAAAGTCCGCATCACATCGCTTGCATGGTAAACGTTTTACGATATTTTCCACGCTATAAACTTGTAAAAAACGCATTTTGGGCCATTTTGAGAGATCTCATGTTTCGGCCGACATTTGGCGTTACAAACTCTTGTCACCACATCCGCAATCACAGCCATTACCGCATCTTTGCATTATGTATAGTGTATAAGATCAAAAATTACCCTTCTTCCTTTCTCAACAAATAAGCTGAAGCATGATTCAAAAAGCCTCTAAGTTGCCTACAATCAAATGGCTATATGGAATCATGAAAAATGTCAAGAATAATAGACATAATTACGCTTTGTTTTGAACGAAAAGGTGTAAAGTGTCAACCTTAGAAAACGTGCGTTTAGGCGCGCCTAAGGCGATTAGCTTGGGTGGGCAATGAATTGGGCGAATGATAGGCTAGATAAGGAATTTCCTTGCAGCAAGCGCCTTAAATTACCTTTTGGTCTTTGCCTGTTGACCCTTAGCGCCTTATAGTGTTTCCCACCCTTAAAAAGTAAGATGGCAAACACATATACTCCAACCAATAAGCTTTTTGGACAATAAGTCAATAACTAAAAATCTGAGAGAAATTATCAAAAAACGAATGTTACTATATATTGTCCTTAAGTAAAAGTCCAAAGATCAATCCTAAAACATATCAATCAGGTAGAAACTCTTTTGTGAACTTAATGCACACTCAAATATTGTATAACCAACCTTACCATACTAGAGGGCTAGTGGGGTTATGAGTGTGAGTTAGTGGCCGAAGTAGAAAGTAAGAAGGGGAGTTAGCAGTGAAGAATGAGAAGTGTGGGTTCGTAGAGTGGATAGTAAGAAATGTAGGCTAGCATAGTGCAAAGTCAGAATTGGTGCACAATAAGAATTGGTGTGCACTATAAGAATTCTATGTTAGAGTTTGTTTTGATTAGATACTATGCATATCATAGCTTTCACCGTTTGGTGTTTCTCATTTCATAAGGGGGTGAGTTTTCCATGTAAATCCAACTTAAGAGTCATAATAAGATTACTCGAGGAAAATCAAAGAAAATTCCCTCAAATGCAGTACCCAGCAAGAAGGCATCCACCGACATTAGAATTTGAGGTGGGAGCTAAACCACTATTCGCACCATCTCTCAAACGATCATCAACATAAAACTAAAGAAGAAATCCTGAATAGGAAGAACCATACCAAGGATTCATGACCACATAAAATTAAACACTTCAATGCACAAATGCTAAAATCATCACCAAAAACTCATTCCTAAACAAAAACTAACTGCATGCAATAAATCAATTGAAACCTGAAACTACAATACCAAATCTAATAATAGCTCAAAATACAATTCAAATTAAAAGTATTGCATGTGATACCTTGGTAACGGTTAACATTCTGCTTAGCAAAAATCTTGATAAAACATAATAATGATCAGCATTATCACCTAACCACACTTTAACCTAACCAAAAGCAACAAAAGAAAAATCCATAAAAATAGAAAGAGATCGAATTAAAATAAATCAGATTCAAAAATTGAATTGAACAGAAATTAAACCTTGACGAAATCGTATTTAGAAGAAGCATTACGAGCGGCGAATCGAAAAGGGCGAAGCGAAGGATTATCAGGTTTATCTTCGATTTCTTCGCTGCCATTAAAACTCGCCAACGCTACACCTTTATCTTTCTTCATATTGTGTTTCTGATTGTGTACATTATATTTGTAATCTGTTGAATTTAATTAGATTGTGTATTCAGTCTGCGGAAGTATGGGTTTATATATGGTATACTTGAGAGTTGAGACTGACTGTTTCGGGAAGGATATGTTATTGTTCCTACTTTTGACTCGGTTAACCGTACAAATTAACCTTTTTAGTTTTTTATAGTTAGAAAAAGCAAAAAATAATTGGTTGCAATTTTTTAAGTAGAATAACAAATATTGAGCTATTGTCGTAAGAGATCGTCTTACGGTAAGACGACCTTAAAACAAGTAATTATAAACTAAAAATTTTTATTGTTAGACTATTTAATCCTAGTGTAAGACATGTTTAACGGTAAAATCGTATCATATAATAATACTCCCTCCGTTTCCAAATGTTCTTCCCATATTTTTTGCACAGTTTTCAATGTAAATTTTGAGCCTAAATATCTCTAAATACGCACAATAAAAAATTATAAAAAATATATAATAAAAAAGTATACATTAAGACGAATCTAACCAGATCTTACATGGATATATTTTGTCTTCTATATATATCTTAAAAATCTTAATCAAATTTCTCTTTCCAAAATAGAATATTCTAAATGGGAAGAACATTAGGAAACGGAGGGAGTATGTAATAAAAAAATTAAAGTTACTTGTTATAAATTTTAAAAATGATAGTTACGGTTGTAAAATTTGAATAATTATTGTACGTCATATGAAAATAATGAATACTCCTCTTACCACTTGTGTTTACTAAATAGGTGAGTATTTTTAAAATTATATGGTGCAAACTCAAAAAAAAATTGAGTATTAGTTATTATTATTATATTGTGTAATTTATGATTTGATTCTATATTTTAAATTCAATTCACAATCACAAAACAAACCAAAGCAATAAACTCCAACTAAACCCCTCTTTAAACAAGGAAACTAGATGCTTTGATGGTCAATAATTTATTTCTAATGACATCACTGTATTTAAAAATTGCTGTAAAAATGGTAATTTTAAATAAGATAATAACTTTATTCTAAATAAGGATATATATGTCTCTTTCACTAGGTTACTATGCTACTAATACATAAGGTGGAATTGGTAATTCTATCGATCATAGGATGAAGATGAAGCATGTCTAAAAGTTTACATTTGAGCTCGACAAAGACACAATTCCGAAGCTAGTCTCACAACCTTCACTCACTTGGACACATAGGGTTAGAAGTGCCTCTAATAAAGATTTGGAACTCACACATAAAACTAAGACGACCAACATTGCTAATCAAACAAGACTCGAGATCAAACCCAGGGTCGTCGCGCGAATGGCAAGTGCAAAGCGGTCAATCGCCCAGGGCTCTGTGTTTTTTAGGGCCCAAAAAAATTATTTTTATGCATATAATATAAGTGATATTAATTTGAATCAAATCATACATTATATTAATTTTAATGTATAGTGATGAAAAAGTCAAGTGAATATGAGAGTGACAAGTGTAATTTTTTTATTAGTTGGTATTTTTGGCAGGAGTATTTATAGCCAGAATTTTTAAATACATGATTATTTATGACCAAAGATTTTTAATGTTTAGTATAGTAATTATATGACCAGAAATAAATACGGCATGAGTAAACTTGACCATGGATTTTTAATGTTTAGTATAGTAATTATATGACAATATGACAATAATAAATTAATAACAATGAGATCAGGGATTTTGACCAGTAATTTTTTTATTTATGACAATAATAGTATAGTGATTAATTTATTTATGACCAATGATTTTGACAACTGAGACAAAATTTCTACAAATTTAAAATGACAGGATTTTGAAATATGTCATCGTACTGAGAATGTAGTATATAAAGAGGTGTTTCAAAACTTATACTCTTTATTAACAACCTATTTTGTGTTTTTTATATTTAATTCTTTTTTTATTTACAATGTATGTATGTAAATAATTTATCACGCACCTTCATTTACTATTTTCGTTCGTATAAAATTTCACTAAAATATCAACGTATTAAAAAATCCGTGCATTGCACGGGATTATATCCTAGTTTATATATAACTTACATTTTTTTGCTAAATAATGAGTTTTTAGTGTTTTTTTTTGTAAAGTAGATTAAATATTAACAATAGAAAACAAAAAATGTATTATATTATGCATTATGTCTTCAGTTTTTAGGGGCCCATTTTTATCTTTTGCTCTAGGACCCAAAAATGAACAAGACGATCCTGATCAAACCATAATGAAAGGGTTCAATATGCACACATCATAAATAAAATCATACTTAAATTTGGATCTAGGCCGCTATCCTCAAGCCACGGACATTGAAAGAAAATTTGAAACAAATAAGATTATTAAACAAAAAAAGTAATGGAATAAGATTGAAATCAACCTTTTCCAAAAAATAAGCGTCAGATGCCCAGACCTCAGGTTTGGGGCTGTTCGCAGTTACTAAGTGCGAACAGAGGAAGAATTTTCAAAAAAATAAGTCAGGGCTGTTCGCACTTAGTAACTGCGAACAGCCCTGTTGACTGTTTTGACCTGTTCGCAGTTACTAACTACGAACAGCCTTGGCTTATTTTTTTGAAAATTCTTCCTCTGTTTGCACTTAGTAACTGCGAACAGCTCCAAACCTGTGCCCAAAGCTAACAGACGCTTAGTTTTTAGAATAGTTTGATTTGGGTCTTGTTTTATTATTTTTTTTGATTCATATCTTATCTATTTCAAAATTTCACATTGAAACACATAAAAACAATAAAACAATGAATGTTAATAGTAGTACAATTTTACCTATATTAATAATGTTTCTCTAATAAACAACCAACTATCAACAAACCAACAACTATGCTATCCAAAAATTTTTTGTATAATAACAACTAGCTAAGACAGCTGGTTTTGACAACAAACAAATGAGCTAATCTATATTTCAAGTTGATCTAACCAGCCAATATTTCCAACAAATATATCAGTAATATCACTCAGTATTATACCAAAAGCGCTTGTGGCTCAATAGATAGAGCATCTGCATGTGGAGTAGAAGATTTGAGGTTCGACCCCTACTAAGCGCATATATCAATTGAGGGGAATTTGCCTAGAATAAGGAAAAATTACCTAGAATACTCCAAAATTTTCACGATTTTTCTACAATAATTTCACCTATTGATTAACCATAAATAATACCAATTTTACGGGGAATTTGCCTACAGTAAACTTGGGCAATCGAATGACCTGCTATAGTATGTAATTTATCAAAAATATAAACTTAAATTTAATATAAAGTTAGAGAAAATTTTTGAAAATTTACATAAAAATTTCTAAATATATTTTAACATTTTTTTTGACATTTTATTTTAATTTATCTTTTTTAATAAATAAGTAAATTTGCTACATCAGTTCATGCAATTACCCGAATTTGCTCTAGGTAAATACCACATAAACTTGAGATTATTCATGGTTAATCAATATGTGGATTATTGTAGAAAAATCATGAAAATGCTGGATTATTCTAGATAATTTTACCTAAATAAAAATTATAAATTATCACTTTAAGGTTATAATACATCACTTTAAGATTATAAGTGATCACTTTTAAAATTCTTTTAATTCTTTTTTTAGTTCATTAGGTCAATCGAATAATAAATATAAATAAATATCTCACCGTGATAGATTTTAACTAGAACATTCCCTCTATTCATTACTCCCTCCATTCTTTAATGTTTTCTTATTTGGAATATTTCACCTTAAGAAAAAAAGAAATATTTGATTAATGTTTTAGCACATATTTCGAAGATGAAATATACCAATGTAAGATCTCGTTGGATTCTCCTAATGTATTTAGAGATACTGAGGTTTAAAATATCACAAAATCTCACAAGAGACGGTCTATAGGATAGACCACAAAATTGGGCCATCCCATTCCCCTTAACTGATTTTTTTAATTATAATATCAATTATATTATGTTATAATCCTAAATATAAGGTATTATAACCTCGAATATACTATTCTATAACCCCAAATATACTATTCTATAACCCCAAATATAAGTTATTATAACCCCAAATATAAGTTATTATAACCCCAAATAATATAACCCCAAATATACTATGTTATATTTTGGGCTGGGCTTCATGGATTCCGTCTATAGAATAGACCATCTTCCATGAAACTTACTGTTAAAATTTATTTTCAAAACTATGCAAAAAGTAAACGAGAAGGAAAAACAGAACGGAGGGAGTATATATTAATCATAAATCAACATCCAATCCAATCCATCCAAAATAACATTTTCAAACACATGCACAAGTGCATACCCATTTATTGGGTCTAAATATTGCAAGATTCTACTCATTTCAAGAAAGGAAAAATGTCCCAAACCCCAAACCCTAATCCTAACCCTTGCCCTAACACTAACCCTAACTTTAACCCTAACCCTAACCCTAACTTGCAAAAAGGGGAAACACACCAAATTTCAAAATCTCCATCATCAAACATGTCAATCGACGGCACATTTGATCAAAGGAAAGAACAAGTGCCGGTAATTTCCGCTAGAAATGGAAACGAAAATGGCGTTGTAGCTTCTAAAACAATGGCGTCGACAATTCGTTTGAGCACACAACCTAATGCAGAGCACAAACCTGAAAGCTATGAAGATCTTGCATCGGAGTTTAGTCCTTTGCTTTTTAGTTGTCTTGAACGTTATCTACCTCCTTCGGTTTTGACTTCTTCTCGCGATTCTAAGGTTCAAGTTATGCGTAACATCTTGCTTAAGTATTCTCCTGAAGGCGAGCGGATTAGGGTGAGTTTGTTAAATTCATGATTAATTTTTTTTGCTTTGATTTAATGGTGAAAAATGAAAATGTTAAAGCTTTTTAAGTCTGGTTTTAGCGGTTTGGTTATCACGTTCTATTAAAGGGAAGACCGGTGTGGCAAGGCTCTTCTTCTATCATGTTTCTAGTTGCAGATCAAAATTTCATGATTTTACTGTCTGATTGTGGATAATGTAAATATTGAAGTTAATGCTGTCTGGCTTTGACGGATTACTGTTTATGTAATTGATTTTTTGATAGACTCAGAAGTATAAGGAGTACAAGACAAAGATCATGACGAACTATCAGGTGAATTTTATGTCTACTAACCCCAATCTTTTGGACTAAGGCTTTTACATTGTTGTTGTTGATGATGCTCTATTGATTTTGATGATGTGACCTTATCAATTGTATTGTTGCGTAAAATGATTTTTGAAGTTACTAGCTCAATGGAATTGGATTGGAAATGAATGAATAAGGCTTGAGATTTTGCACATAAAAAATCTAAAAAATTATGATGGTGGTTGATGATGGAGAAGATGAGTGATTAATAGTTGATTGAAGGGATTTGTTTTGTTCCCTATGATTTGTTTTTACTTTAGGCAAGCGAATTTAGAGAGTAGAGACACTAGCTTGTACCCTGATCATCCACATTAGTACTCCTATACCATATTTGGAAGTCATCTGAATTTTCCATATGCCTGAATGCTTCTACATGGAATATAAAAGTATGGTTCATAATTTGAATTGTTGGATACCACTTCGTGGAAATTGAATTGATATAATATGTGAGTTGTGAGTATACAAATGATTCGACTATTATACAGGATTTACACTAGTAGACTTGTCATATCCTTGATTTTAAGGGTATACCCAGTAAAATATGGGAGGCTTCATGCTTTTGAATCATCGCAAGCAGGACATTCTGAATTTCAGGTCATTGTCCCTGTAGTTTCTGGGAGACCTTTTTGTTACTGACCTTTTTTTCCTGGGGAGGAGGAAGAGGGGGGGAGGTGAGCCTTGTAGTCCGTAATTTGTAATAGTAAGGGATCTTTATTATGTAATGACATTGGTACTATTTAGGCATGCTGCATTGCTGATATGTCTTCATGTTTTGACTTGCTGAGAGAGATCCGACACGCGAGTGTCGAGTAAATCCCTTTTTATTTTTTCCCTATTGGCTTAAATGATTTATTCATTTGGCCTTTGTTTTTCTGTCGGTGATCATGTTTTATAAGTGCAGTTTTGAAAGGAGTTGAAACAGTAACAGTGTGTCTTTTGTTTATTTTCCTTACCCTTTTGTAGCTAACATTAACAGTTTAGCTGGGTGAGGATAGATCCCCTGATTGGTTGGTTAGCTGTATTGTGTAGCATTTAGTACTTAAGGTACAGGCGGAGAGCATATTGTACTGTTTACTATAATTTATGTATGATACGTTCGGTGTGTTGCGACTGAAGACGTGTTGCTCTTTTTTTTTAGTGACTGATATGAGGTGTATCCATGTTGATCCATGTATTCCCTTTAACTATGCCTTCGAACCCTTATCTGTTCCTACCTTCATGGACTTCATTGCTCATTTTTAATGTGTTGTAAATTGCTTTGATAGTATTTTGTTTGGAATTTGACACCTGTATGGTTGCCTTTTAGCCATAATAATAATAGTAATGTACTTTTCATTAACTCTTGCCTTTTGTATGCAGCCACTTCACAAAGAGCTGTATAGCATGCATGCTTCAAACTTCTTTGTCCCTCCATTTCTTAATGCAATTAATGAGAATACCGAGGAAAGTTTTAGGAATATAATGTCTGAGCCTGCCCCTGGCATTTTCACCTTTGACATGTTTCAGTCTCAGTTCTGTGATATGTTGCTGAATGAGGTACCTGCAGGTCTTTTTAGTTGTGTTTGTTGATCACGTTTGTTGTTACTTTCTACTCTATTACGTTTTTTTTGTATTCCTTATAAAACTTTCTTGCCTAGGTAGAAAATATAGAAAATTGGGTTTGTGATACAAAATGCAAAATCATGCGGCCAAATACAATGAACCGATATGGTGCTGTTCTTGATGATTTTGGCTTGGGATTTATGCTTGATAAGTTGATGGGGGACTTTGTACGTCCTATTGCAAAAGGTGATATTCTGTTTTCCTCTTTTCTAACCATGTTAGGGATTTTCATATGCCTATTTTTGTATGAGGATTCTTAATGTGATTTAACCTTTTGACAGTTTTCTTTTCTGAAGTTGGTGGATCCACTCTAGATTCTCATCATGGATTTGTTGTACAATATGGAATAGATAAGGATGTTGACTTAGGTAAGACTTTACTTGAAACATGTTTTCACTTTGTTTATGTGGCTCTGATTGAGATGTATTCTACTTTCGTGTAAGGGTTTTACAATTTTCAATATATATTTATCCAATAGAATTGGTATTCTTTTCCTACCCTTCTAATGTACTTCTATTTTGCTAATACTCTTTGTCAAGTATAGTTGGTTGTAGGGAAGGTTGGTAGTGGGGTGGTGCCTTCTTTTCCTAGAAAGTTGTGTTTCTTTTCCTGATTTATAAGGGCCGTCGTTATTTATTTGACACATTATTGAATCATAAATTTTCCTTTTACTTTAAAATTCTGGACCACATAAACCTTTAAGTATACCGAAAATTATATTGTTATCACACACTAACCTTCAAAATAAAAGGGGAGCCAAATATTCACCAATTTTTCTACCTTTCTCTCTCCTTTCCCATGTAGACACCCTTTTGGACCATCTTTTTTTCATTCTCTCCCCTATACTAAATTATCCATCCACCCTGCGATATTTACCCAACTAATACCAATAAAATCAACTTATAAATTAGGTTTCAACAAAATTGGGATAGAGGGAGTATTGAGGTTAAGTTTGGCTAGTTACTGTACGTCTATACCTAATATTTTAACTCTATTTGCTGTTAAGGTGTATCGTTGTAACTTAAGCTGTTTTGATTCACAGGTTTTCATGTGGACGATGCTGAAGTTACTTTGAATGTTTGCTTGGGAAAGGAATTTTCTGGGGGAGAATTGTTCTTTCGTGGGGTTAGATGTGAGAAGCATGTTAATACAGAAACACAGGCTGAGGTACTAACATCAAAACTTATTTTGTTTTTGTTTTACGTGTGCGCGCATACACACACACATGTATATTTTCTATCTATGTTTAAATGGATTCTTCTCCTTTCAAAATACATGTATAAAAAAAGCTGTGGTGACTATCGACACAATAATTTATGCATTTTACAGGATTGAGTCTTTAAGCCTTTTGATTGTATTTTGATTTATAAGTTGTTCTTGGGGAGCATATTCAAGTAATTGATGGAAGCTTTAATCAGCATTTTTGATAGAATTGATGAATTATATATTAATGCAACTCTTGTATTGTCATGTCTTTATGCAATTGAAATTTATTACATGGAACAAGGGAGTAACCTTTGCAACTATTAACATTTCTTCTGCATTTACCCATGGTGAGGTTTGCATTGGACAATGGAAAACTGTGCTATATTTTTTTGTTTCTAGGATAGTCAGTGGTCCTGACACTTCTTTTTATCCATATTTTGTGTCTGGTTTAGGAAATTCTTGATTACTCCCATGTTCCTGGACGTGCTGTTCTTCATCGTGGTCGCCATCGCCATGGTGCTAGAGCTACTACAGATGGGAGGAGGTCAAACTTGATCTTATGGTGCAGAAGGTATCTCTCTTGCTTATACATTTGTATAAAAATTAATTGGTTTTAGAAAGAAAATCACACTCTAAAAAGGCCAATATTTGGTTATAGATGATTGATATCCTTATTTCTTATTATTCTCCTTTGGTTCTCAAAGTTTGCAATTAAAAAAATGTATTCCACCCTACATCTTGAAACCTGACCAATAAATAACCTCCCCAACGGTCCTCCCATCACATAATTCCAACCCAGCTTAGTTATTATTCTCCTTTGGTTCTCAAAGGTTACAACCAAAATTAACCTATTTAAACTTAACTTCATCCTGAAACTTAACCAATACATAACTTCCCCAACTTTCCTCCCTGAATTTCCATTATCACCATCTCATAATTCCAACCCAGCCACCCCCTTCTGCTCCCCTTCTTGCAGGCACACACCCAGGCTAGCTACTTTGATCTGAATGAGACTCACATACAACAAAATTCCATGACCCCAATGCCATTTAATGAACTATAAAGTATTGTGAGCAAAAGCACTCTATGTTCCAAAATAAGCTAATATTATTTGTGGCAAGAAAAAGAATGATGTATTCACTAAAATTCATCAATGATTGATTATGCAGTTCTGTCTTCCGAGAGCTTAAGAAATATCAGAAGGATTTTTCTACCTGGTGTGGAGAGTGTCAACGGGAGAAGAAAGAAAGGAAGCAACTGTCAGTTGCAGCGACCAAAGAGGTTAGTATCATGGACAGCTACATTGGCTAATTTGTATTTTGCTTCTCTTGAAAACTTGATATGGTTTTTTCTATGTTATCGTATGTCATGAAATATAGACTCTATAGTTATGTTAGAAAAAATTTCCAACTCAATACATTAATTGGACAACAAAAAAATATGTGCACAACAAATTAACACCCTGACTTGATGTGTTTTGCCCATATAGTTAGATCACGATTGCTCTGTCGCGGGTGTCGGTTTTCGGGTAGGGTCATATCTGGTCAAGTCATTTTTAGGCCGGGTCAACTTCAGATCAGGTCGTTTCGGTTTTAGTCGGTTTGGATCTTGAGTTTTTTCAAAAAAAAAATATTACTAATTTATTATCAATAAATTAATTTTTTGGGAAAAGTGTCAAAATGTACCTAATAATTTTTTTTTTCCAAAAAGTACTTAATAAAAATAGTTTTGCTAAAAAATACCTAACAAAATTTTTTCTTTTCCAAAGAGTACCAAGTAACGTTTTCCTTCAATTGACCGTTAAATATTACGGTTGATTGGTCAAAATCCTCATCTCATTTTTTTTTTCCAATTTAACTTCAATTTTGAGTAAAATGTAGAGGAAGAAGGCAGGGAGAAAATTGAATTGGAAAAGAAATTGAAGATGATGAAGAAAAATTTTCGATTTTGACCAGTCAACCGTTATATTTTGACGGTCAACTGAAGGAAAACGCTTATTGGTACTCTTTGGAAAAGAAAAAATTTTGTTAGGTATTTTTTGGTGGAACTTTTTTTATCAGGTACTTTTTAGAAAATTTTTTTATTAGGTACTTTTTGACACTTTTTTCTTATAATGTTTTTATAAGGACCAATATACCGCTTCTAAGGCTTTAATGTAGAAATAAAACTCCAATATAAAAACTGACAAGAAATATAGTGAATCCCGATGATGTGGAACTGAAATAAATAGTATAAAAAAAACGAGTCAAAACGGTCAGCTCAGATTTGGGTTTTTGTCGCGTTTGACCCAATTTTTCGGTTATCCTGGTCAAGTCAGTTTTAAATTTTCAGATTATAACCCACTGGGTTTTTATTCAGGTTTAGGGTTAATTTTGGGTCGGATAAAAATTGACGGATTTACATATGGCCCATCAATTGTGGTACAATTATCTTAAAAGATAATCTTCTATCATTGACAATGATGAATTATCGACGTACATTCAAATTTTACCACAAACTTGCTATTACCCACTTATGTAACCCTCAAATGTTTTTGTTTTCGACGCATCATTGGTGGTGCCTAGGTGACAAATCTCTTTCAAATGTTAACTCTCTAGTTATAACCACTTATAATATTACATTTCATCTGGATCAAGAAGTTTCCACAAATTGATTATGTTAAAATTTCTCTATGTGAAAAGCTATTTTCTTCTATTAGGATATGGTAAATATCTTGACACTCATCACACCATATTGCAGGAATTATTGAAGAAGGATGGTGAGTCGGGTTCCTAAGCCGCTTGTATAGTTACGTGGCTTCCTTGTATAAAAGTGGAGTCCATCTTTGTAGGGAAATAACTTCTGTCAATATAAATTAGTAAGTTACTAGGAAGAAGGGTGTTTCCTTTTAAATTTTGGGTTGGCCTTTTGCAGAATATTGTAAATTGATTTGGTCTTCTTTTTCTCATTGCACTGTGTATGTAGTCGCCAATACTCTTCAGATAGGCTTAAACCATTAGATCATTCATCTCTCGATGTGTATTTTCAAGTGCTCGAGCTATATGAGGATAATTTTCCTTCTTTTTTTTTGCATCAGATACTTGTTGAGATTTCAGAATTTTCCTTTGTAAGCTTTGTCTACGACTGCAAGGTGCATTCTTTCCGAATTTTTTGTTTTTGTTTTTTGCATTAGTTATTCAGAAACTTTTTTTGTTCTTTCTGGATTGCTGGTTGCTCCATATACAACAACAACAATAATGTCAGAACCTTACTCTCAAAAGATTGAGGTTGACTGATTGCTCCAGATAAAGTGTTAGAAAATTAGCATTAAGAAACAGGAAGACCATTTATTTTTTAACAGAATTTTAACAGAACACCATTGATGAAACACACTAAAAACCACTCACTGAATTGAAATAATATGGATCTAAATGACAATCTATCAGGAAGAACGTTCTCGGTAGCTTACTGTGGCATGTGTTATCTAGAAATCATACTTGCCTTCCTCTTATGTAGGATCCTCCATCTTGGTTTTAGGTCTAGTGTCTGTGCCTTTGTTGCCTCCTTCTCCTTGTGTTATCTTCCTTATGCAGGATCTTCATGATCAGTATATTAAGATTCTTGTAGTACCATTCCCTCCACCTCTTAATGTAGAGCAGAGGTACTATGACTATGCTGAATCCCACGGGAAATCCAACTTCAGCACCCCTGATCATCCACTCTAACCAGCTCTTTAAACTCCAATCATATCCTTGTAAAGGAATCGATGGATCAGTTTTTCTTCCAATAACAGGTGTCATTGGTGGACCGTACAGTCCTTGGTTGCCTTCATATGATGATGCGCTGAATGACTGAAGTTGAGTTCCTGTTGGGATCTTTCCCGAGAGCTTATTATAAGATAAGTTCAAGTACTCGAGGAAGTTCAAGTTTGCAAATTGTGGAGGTATTTTGCCACTGAAATAGTTACATGAGAGATCCAGTGATTCTACAAGACTCAAATTCCCAAATGATGATGGAATATTGCCTGAGAGGGAGTTGTAAGAAAAGTTGAGTACAATAAGAGCATTTAGATTTCCCAACTCTTTTGGTAGCTCACCATGGAAAGCATTATCCGAGAAGTCAATGGCAATGAAAATTCTTAGATTTTTCTGTACCCAATAAGCATAACCTTTGAAAGTGAGCTCCTCTGCATCTTCATAGTAATCATCAGTAGCCAGCTCAGCCACGGCGTAATGACTCGATCCAACCATCATCGATTTAAACTTGAGAAATGTTTGAGCAGTGAGCTTGCCACTGAAGTGATTAGAAGCAAGGTCTAGAATACGAAGTTGTGGCCAAACTGAGTGATTCCCCTGGCAGAGCATGGTTCCCTTGAACTTATTCGATCTGAGGACGAGAACTTGCAAATTCGGCACGCTTTCTAAGTGGCACGGAAAGGTGTCGTAGAATTGATTATGTCCAAGATCTAATACCTCCAATGATGTAGAATTGGCAAGTGATATTGGAATTTGTCCCTGCAGAAAATTTCCATTCAAGTCTAGAGTTTTGAACCGAGCATTTCCTAATTTATCCGGAATGACACTATTTAATCTGTTTCCTCTCAAATTTAGAACCGAGAGTTGAGTCATAGAGAAGAGACATTCTGGAATTGTCTGACTAAAATGGTTGTACTGTAGATTAAGAACCAAAAGGTAAGTTGCATTGCATATCCACCTAGGAATTCCTCCTACTATGTGATTCTTTGAAAGATCAAGGGCATATAAATCTGTTTGATGCTTTATAATAAATTCAGGCACACTGCTCAAATTGCAAGAAGCCAAACTTATTTCATTATAGTTGGAAAATGAGGAGTTACCCCTACAATCATCTGTATCAATTGACAAGTAGTTGTTTGAGAGATCAAGAGTTCTAAGATTAATGAACTTTTGCAGAAAATCACACAGCTTCAGTGTGCCATTAAACTTGTTTGAATTAAGTGCCAGACGTTCAAGTTTAGATAATCTAAAAATTGAGTTTGGGAGTGGCCCTTCCAAGTTATTGTTATTTAAGTCAATATCAATTACATTAGAAGAAGCCACTGTTTCAAACTCTCTCAGCTGCCCACTGAACTTGTTATTCTCCAAATATATGTACTCGAGTGATGGTAGTGAAAACAACTCAACAGGGATGCTTCCATCTAGTGAATTGTATTTCAAATCAAGTGTTTCTAAGTTGATTAGTTCCCCCCAGTCTGTTGAATTGATGGAGCCATTTAGATTATTGCTCCAGAGAGATAGATAGTTGAGTTTCTTTGCTGATGAAAATGATGGAATCTGACCAGAAAATTGGTTGTTGGAGAGATCCACATACTCAAGTAATTTTAAACTTGTAATTGACGATGGAATGCTTTCCCGAAATTTACAACTAGAGAGGTCAATTTTACGAAGCCTCTTGATATTGCTGATGGATTTTGGCAAGATACCAGAGAAGCTCGAGCTGTGAAGATCTATCTCTTCTAGGGATCCATTCTTGTAGAAGATTGGTAAAACCCCTTGTAGCTCCTCATTATTCGACAAATCAAGGATTCTTAGCGTGGGTATATTGAAAATATTTGAAAGCGATTTGTGAATATCACCCCTTAAGTCACAGCTAGACATCCTCAAGACTTGCAGGTGAGGGAGCGAGGATGATAAAGCATCACACCAATTGATCCCCATGGCAGAATTATCGACTCCTCCACGATAGAGTTCTCTCATATTTGTCATGTTTTGAATGATCGTTGTTAAATTTGGCGTTTTCATGTATAATCTAGCTCCCGTATCAAAATTATAGTCTCGATATGAAATATCAAAAACAACTAATTTGGAAAGCTGTGATATATCAATGGGCACTTGTCCGCTGAATCCTGCTTCAGACAAGTTGAGGTAAGTTAAGCTAGACAATTTGCCCATTGCTGATGGTATCTCACCCATACAATTGATGCCCGCCAAATTTAGTCTCTGTAAGAACTGAAGACGGAACAAACTACTAGAGTTATCGATGTCACTGACAATAAATGTCCCGTTGGCGCTCAAATCAAGGCCAATAACTCGTCCATCTAAATCGCATTCTACGCCACTCCATAAGCAACAATCTGTGCTTTCATTCCACCTTACAATTGTGTATGGATCATCATAATTAAGGTTGTTTTTTAAATCAAGAAGTAAAGACTTTTGATTATTCATACATTGGCTTGCTGCAAAATTAGTATAGAGGCAATTGTATAGCCATAAACCAATCAAGAAGGTAGGCCATGGGGAAGAGAAGATTATTTGGGATTTTTTCATTTTGCATAAAGTAGTGATTAAGGCAAAGGTAAATGTATGAAAAACTCTTTCTAAGGTAAATGTAGGAAGAGTTTTTGGGTTGTTTTTTGTGTTTGTTTAGGAATGAGGAAATATGAATCCTCAAAACATCATATAAATAGATCAAATCCTAACTAATTATGCATTAAAATATAATAAATATTAGAGCATCAACCATCATTTTAAACTTTTGGTTAAATAGGTTTATTGGCATTTAAAGTAAATAACATATCATGATCATATGTTATTACATCTAACAAATTTTATCAAACTTTATATTGAAATTTAAATTTTTTATAACTTATCTTTAACTTTAAATTTAAAAAAAATTAAAATACTCGATGAAAATAAAGTCACCCTAAAGTTTAATCTAATGTTTGTAGTATGTGAAGTTTTATTTATATACTACTTATTAAATGGAACGGTTTTATGGTGAGACAATTTTTATTGGGCCGACTTATGTACATTTAGTACATTAATGGAGTATAATTAATTAAATTAATTAAATTACTGGTTGTTAGTTAATTTGAATAGAAACACATACGAGAAGTTTTGAAATTACAATTGCGTTTTAGTTGTTGAACTACACTATTATTATGCAATAATGTGCTTATAGCTAATATAATTGCAATATTTGAGGTTTTTTAGAGTAAAATTAAATAAATTGTTAGATTAATTCTTTGGTTTAATAACTAATATTATGTGTAACTTAAGTGATCGTAATAATTAAAGTTAACGGGTATTGATGGAATTTTAACCGGAGATCATTATAACGGTTATAAAATAACGGGCGTTACACGTTATGTAACGTAACAATGGAGTTTTTATTCTGCGTTACACCTCTAGTTATACGTTATACACGAGACTTGGAAGTAATTTGTATTACCATTATCCACAGTTCAACAAGTTATCACACCATAATTTTTGGAAATCGCTTTTGTTGAAGTGCCCATTGTTACCCACATGTGAGTTGTCTCACATCGGAGAAAGTGTAGAGTATGCATCACTTTATAATATACTCAAGGAGTAACTCCTACTATTACCAATTGGTTTTAGTAGTGAACCTTCTTTGGGTTTATGAGTGGTCTACTTCTTCTCCTTCTTGTTTGGGTTGCTCAGGCCCATTTTCTAAATTCTATCAGCTTTTGATTTTGATTAATCAGATCAATTATAGAGAGGTCTAATTAGTGGATTGTTTGACAAATAATAGGAATGACTATAACACTTAAAATTAGTGTAAATCAGATCATCAATTATAAAACTTGCATCTTGTTGTCGGCCATTACAAGGTCACATATAGAACTCTGCAATGGGGCGTGCTCCACTAAAAGCTTGTGATCCGGTCTGATTTAAAAGAAGTCCGTTAATTTTGTAAATGGGTTAGACTTTTAACAGCTTAGACCATAAAAAAATTAGTGGGTTGAGTTAAGAAAATTTGAAATAAATAAGATTATTTATTAAAAAAAACATACAATAAGATTATAATTAAATTTATTCCAACATTAAGCGTGTAGTCCGCAAATCTTCGGTTATAGCTGTTTGCACTTAGTAAGTGCGAACAGACTGAAAAAATGAAACAATATGTTCACTGCTACTAACAGCGAAAAACATGTTTTAAGTTTTCAGTCTATTTGCACTTACTAAGTGCGAACAACTCTTGTCTTAAAATCAGAATGTTGACCCTGTTTACCTGTTCACAACTAAGTGCGAAACTACGAACAACCACTTGATTTTTTTTACCAGTTTATTATTGTTCCGAACCTGTACTCTGGGGTATCAGACGCTTATATTTAGAATAAGTTTGATTATGATCTTATTATATGTTTTTTTTGATAAATAATCTTATTTATTTCAAATGTTGGTTGAGATGTTAATTAGTTTGTAATGGGCTTTTCTAAAGTAGTTTTAGATAATTCTTAAACATTGTCTCGTGAGTCTTGACTATTGACCAACAATTAAAGTAGAATAAATAATTGATGGTAAGGAGAATAAGGTGTCTTAAACAAATACTAATTTTAGGTATACTATAATGATAATGCATGCAGAAGAAATATGCTTCAATAAACTACCAAACACGTAGATTAAATGGACTTATAACCCGCTTGTTAATAATTTACCCAATCCAATCCGATAAGAAATACTCTCGCCTCTCAATCCGCCCCATGAAGAGCATGAGTCAAATACTCACATTCAACAGGACTACCACGGTCTTTTGCTTTTGTTCTTACCAATTACCAAAGCAATATGATTCATCTTAATTTATTTTTATTTTCTAAATGAATTCATAATTGAAATCTACAATTCCAAATGAAATACTTGTTCCCAAACGCAACCTAAAGAAGAATTTGAAAATCACAAGTTTAAGGAAGTAATTCTCAAATACTTATTTTTAACCATTTTTTAAAACATTGGTGGATTTGACTCAAATCCAAATTTGACAATCTTTTACTTGCCAAACCCTAAATTTGAGTTAAATCCACATTTTCAAATGAAATCAACATTCCCAAACATAGCATTAAACGATTCTCTTTATTATTGATATTGTTTACCACGTAGAAACTAAAATTAAATTATCGTTGCTGAACATAATTTATATCTTTTAGGGTTCATTCATTAGTACCCATATAGATATGTGATTTCTCATTTCACCTTAAGTATTAATATTGTTGGATCTTTGATACTCTGAGATTGATATAAATGGTGGAATTGTTTTTTCAATATAAAGATAAGTAATAAGTTGAACACGTGGACACCTGCATCTCTTAGTCTAAATGGCATAGGGTATTATAAATCATTATTGTAATTCAGTAAATTTGGGTTTAGTTTGTGATGAAAAAAAATATGAGAGATGTTTATAATGTGTGCTAAAGGGTTTTGAATCTTTTGATTAAGGCTATTTATTTAAATTAATTTTTTGGGACTATGACTCTGGCATTATGGTGTTACGTGCGAAGCTAAAAAGTGGATAAATCATTAATATATTAATTTAGCATAGAATTGTTCTTGTATATGTTGAAATTCTTTGTTTCATATAAACATCTACATTGTGGATTATCTAAAGTATAAAAAGTAATCAATCAAACCATAATTTGCGGGAAAATGGCTTTATTCAGAAATACAATGAATCTATTATTATTAGTAAAGGTGTCCATTCGAATCGAGTATAATATCTCAATTCTCAAATCGAGTTAATTTCAATTTTTGAGTGTATATAATAAATATCTAGACAATTTGATTTTATTTTTGTGTACGAATTATTTTTTGGTCGAGTGAAACCATACTTAATTTCAATTAATCAGATCAATTTTAATCGCTTTAATTAGTGGAATTGTTTGACAATAAATAGGAATGACTATAATACGTAAGAAGTCTAAAGCAAAGTTAGAAAATTTGTTGCCATATATGGCGAGTCATACACGATAAGAAGTGGATGTTAATTTCTAAACAAGTCAGACTTTTGCAGTGGATTAAAAGTTTAACCAAAATTGAGTATAATTCGAAAAGACTTGAATTGATTAATATTTAATTAAAAAATTATCGTGATATTTTCATATATAAAAGTCGAAATTAATCTTATTTAAGATATCTTATTCAAAATCCATCCAAACTATAAGAGTTACAAAATTAATATATCATATTTGAGCTCATTGATATCATTATACAAGCATATAATTTGATTTTATTCAAAGCACTAATCAGTATTTCTGAACATTTAGTACAACATGATAAGACCAAATAAGTTAAAGTTGATGAACATTTTACAAAAGAAAATCCAAAAGCATAAATCATAAGTCTTTCATATATATTTTATTAAAGGAACAATTAGCATATAATCTTACAATCATGCAGGTATATTAATAAAGCTCTTACAATCATATATAATTATATAGTGGTATATATATTACTATAATACATAATTATGTTTTACTTTTAACACATACAAATTATACTGGAAGCTCATAACTTTTCTCTTATTCTATTCCTTGCCATTCGGTATTTCGTCGTACTAGTAACACCTAAAATAAATGCAAAAAAACATGATTAAACTTAGAATTCGTCGAGATAAAATAGCTTAACAATATTATTACAATTCAGATATTTATATTTCGATATAAAGAGAAAATAATTAACTTATTACAAATTTGATTTTAGAAATATTGTCTCATTCTAAAATATTTGCAATGTTTGACTTTTTACGCACTTTAATGTTGCTTCTGTTACGAATCAAAGTATTAAGCTAACAAGAAATGGAGATTTGAGATGTGGAAGGGTTGAAATTGGTTTCCTTGCTAAACTAAAAAATGGTGAATTGGAAAAACTTTTTTTTGAAAAGCTTTTGGCCAAACCACACTCCCTTGCTAAGATGATTGAATTTTTATTTTGATTAAGTGAACAATAATAAATTCAAATATAAGCAAAATTTATGAACATACTTGAAATTTGCTATCAAGAAATAGTACTTACTAACCATCCTCTTATGTAGGATCCTTCACCTTTGTTTTGGGTCTAGTATCTGTGCCTTTGTTGCCTCCTCCTTGTGTTATGTTCCTATGCAGGATCTTCATGATCAGTATATTAAGATTCTTGTAGTACCATTCCCTCCACCTCCTGATGTAGAGCAGAGGTACTATGACTATGCTGAAGCCCACAGGAAATCCGACTTCTGCACCCCTGATCATCCACTCTAACCAACTCTTTAAACTCCAATCTGATCCTTGTGAAGAAATCGATGGATCAGTTTGTCTTCCAAGAATAGGTGTCAATGGTGGACCGTACAGTCCTTGGTTGCCTTCATAGGATGATGCATTGAATGACTGAAGTTGAGTTCCTGTTGGGATCTTTCCCGAGAGCTTATTATAAGATAAGTTCAAGTACTCGAGGAAGTTCAAGTTTGCAAATTGTGGAGGTATCTTGCCACTGAGATAGTTACAAGAGAGATCCAGTGATTCTATAAGACTCAAATTCCCAAATGATGACGGAATATTGCCTGAGAGGGAGTTGTGAGAAAAGTTGAGTACGATAAGAGCATTTAGATCTCCCAACTCTTTTGGTAGCTCACCATGGAAAGCATTATCCGAGAAGTCGATGGCAAAGAAAATTCCTAGATTTTTCCGTAGCAAATAAGTATAACCTTTGAAAGTTAGCTCCTCTGCTTCTTCATAGTAATTAATATTATCTCTATCCCAATTATAATGCGATAATTTGTCAAGGTTCCACTGAGTTATTGATTGAACCATCATCGATTTAAACTTGAGGAATGTTTGAGCAGTGAGCTTGCCGCTGAAGTTATTAGAAGCAAGGTCTATGATACGAAGCAATGGCCAAACTGAGTGATTCCCCGGGCAGAGTAGGGCTCCCTGGAGCTTATTCGATCTGAGGACGAGAGCTTGCAAATTCGGCATACTTTCTAAGTGGCACGGAAAGGTGCCGTAAAACTGATTATGTCCAAGATCTAATACCTGCAATGATGTGTAGTTGGCAAGTGATACTGGAATTTTTCCTTGCAGAAAATTTCCATTCAAGTCTAGAAGTGCTAAATTGCCATCTTCACATTCAGCAGGAATGCCACCAGTTAACATGTTTCCTCTCAAATTCAGAACATAAAGGGCCATTGCAAAGAGACAATCTGGAATTGTCTGACTGAAATGGTTGTACTGTAGATCAAGAAGGCCAAGTCCAGTTGCATTGCATATCCATCTAGGAATTCCTCCTACTATGTGATTCTTTGAAAGATCAAGGGCATATAAATTTTGATGCTCTATAAATTCGGGCACGCGACTCAAATTGCAAGAAGCTAAACGTATTTCAACATAGTTTGAAAATGAGGAGTTAGCCCTACAATCATCTGTATCAATTGACAAGTAGTTGTGTGAAAGATCAAGAGTACTAAGATGAATAAAGTTTTGCAAAAAATCACTCAACTTCAGTGTGCCATTTAAGTTGTTTGAATACAATTGTAGATGTTCAAGTTTAGTTAATTTAAAAATTGACTTAGGGAGTGGCCCTTCCAAGTTATTGTTATTTAAGTCAATAGTAGTTAAATTAGAAGAAGTCACAGTTTCAAACTCTCTCAGCTGCCCACTAAACTTGTTATGCTCTAAGCTTATGAACACGATTGATGGTAGTGAAAACAACTCAACAGGGATGCTTCCATCTAATGAATTGTATTCTAAATCAAGTGTATCTAAGTTGATTAGTTCCCCCCAGTCTGTTGAATTGATGGGCCCACTTAGATTATTGAAACTCAGAGTTAGAGAGACGAGTTTCTTCGCTGATGAAAATGATGGGATATGACCACAAAATTGGTTGTGGGAGAGATCCACATACTCAAGTAATTTCAAACTGCTCATTGACGATGGAATGCTTCCCCGAAATACACAGCCAGAAAGGTCAATTGCACGAAGCCTCTTGATATTGCTGATTGAATTTGGCAAGACTCCCGAGAAGTTCGAGTGGCTGAGATCTATATCTTCGAGAGATCCATTCTTGGAGAAGACTGGCAATTTCCCATGTAGCTCGTTATTAAACGACAAGTTAATGGTTTTTAGTGTGGGTATATTGAAAATTTTTGAAAGCGACGTGTGAATATCACCCCTTAAGTCACAGTTAAACATGCTCAAGACTTGCAGGTGAGGGAGCGAGGATGATAAAACATCACACCAATTGATCCCCATGGCCGAATTATCGACTCCATCAAGAATGAGTTCTCTTATATTCGTCATGTTTTGAATGATTGTTGTTAAATTTGGCCTCTTCATGTATAATCTACGTTCTTCATAGTCTTGCTTTGAAATATAAAGAACAACTAATTTGGAAAGATGTGATATTTCAATAGGCACCTGTCCGCTAAATCCTGCTTCATACAAGTCTAGGTAAGTTAAGCTAGACAATTTGCCAATTGCTGAAGGTATCTCACCCTTAATATTGTTGCCCGCCAAAGTAAGTCTCTGTAAGAACTGAAGACGGAACAAACTACTAGAGTTATCGATGCCACCAACAATATACTTTTCGCTCAAATCAAGGCCAATAACTCGTCCACCTAAATCACATTCAACGCCACTCCATAAGCAACAATCTGTGCTTTCATTCCACCTTATTAAAATTGGGTCTGGATTATTATATGTGTCTGCATATATATGATATTTAAGGTTGTTTTGTAAATGAAGGAGTAAAGACTTTTGATTATTCATACATTGGCTTGCTGCAAGATTAGTATAGATGCAATTGTATAGCCATAAACCAATCAAGAAGGTAAGCCATGGGGAACACAAGTTTATTCGAAAATTTTTCATTAAGGCAGAGAAATGAATGCAGGGAAATCTTTGTAAGGAAACTATAGGAAGTTTTGGGTTATTTTTTTGTGTTTGATGAGGAATGAGGAATTGTGAATCCTCAAAACTTCATATAAATAGATCAAACCCCACTAGTTATGTATTAGATTAATTAGAATATATTTTTATATATTGGAACCTTAATCATTAGTTTGAGCTTTTGATTAAATTGGTTTATTGACATTTGAAGTGAATAACACATCATAAGGATATATCTTAACAAATTTTATAAAACTTTATATTTAAATTTATTATTTTTACTTATCTTTAACGTTAAATTAAAAAAAGAGATTGTAATACCCGATGAAAATGAAGTCACCCTAAAGTTTAATCCAATGTTTGTAATATGTGAAGTTCAATTTAAAGACTAATTTTTAAATGGGACGGTTTTATGGTGAGATAATCTCTATTGGGTCAGCCCATGTATATTTAGTGCGTTAAAGTGATAATTTACAATTACAAAGTGATCAATTACATAATTGGATTAAGTATATAGACTCGTCTTATAGTAAAACCGCTGTGGCCTGTGGTGAAGTGAACAATGTATAATTTAAATATGAGGAGTAATTTAAAAAAATTTATTGGATAAAGCTCCATCACAAAATGGTAGTAAGTTTAGTTTCATAATTCATGGTACTGGCCGGGGCAATCAGTATCTCGCCTTCAAAATTGTTTTTTCTCAATTAAGTTCAGTACGGTGAGTTTCATCATTGTCCCGTTGAGATAGTTAAACTTAGAGCACTTTAAAACTATCCGATTAATCGAAATTGAGTATGACTTAAATAAATCTCAAATTCCAATTAAGCAATATTTAACTAACAAATTGTTTATGTATTTTCATACACTTACAAGAATCAATCTAACTTAAGATGTTATATTTAAAACCTGTTGAAACTCCCGAATGTACGCCCATGGAAAAAACAACATTCGCCATATGTTGGCGCCAGCGGAAATGGTTGCGGTGAGGCGGAAAACAACTATACCGGAGTATAATTAATTACATTATTAGTTATTAGTTAATTTGAAAAAAAACACACCAAAGGCTTGGAACTTATAATTACATTTTTGTTGTTGAACTACTATTATTATTATGCAATTATGTGCTTATAGCTAATATGATTGCAATATTTGAGGTTTTGTTAGAGTATAATTTAATATTATGAGTAACTATAATTTAAGTGATTGTAATAACTAAAGTTAACGGGTATTAATGAAACTTTAACTGGGAGACAAAAAATGTTACAAGGTGAAATATCATTATAACGGTAAAATAACGTGTTACACATTACGTAACGGTAAACACGGCGTTTTAACCATGAATTTCATACACTATTATATAACAGAATTTAACGTCGCAACAACTCTCAAACATATTACATAAAGAAAGTTACGTAACGTGAAGTTTTTATTCTATGACTTACACCTCTAGTTATACGTTATACATTAGACTTGAAGTAATTTATATTACCAAATTTCCATTATCCACAGTTCAATAAGTTATCACACCGTGATTTGCGGAAATTGTTTTGTGCTGAAATATAAGAAATCTAATGATAGAAGTGTCCATTCAAAAGTTCAAATACATAATTATATATACGGGTTATTTTCGAGTCAAATCAAATTATATTTAATTTCGATTAATGAGATGAATTATAGAAAGCTCTAGTTAGTGGATTGTTTGCCAATCAATAGGAATGACTATGATATTTAAACATAAGTCTAAAGCAAAGTTGGAAAATTTGCTCCAATGGCGAGTCATACACGATTGGAAAACTTGCATCTTTTTTTAGAGACGTCTGTTAATTTCCTAAATGGGTTAGACTTTTAACGGGTTGAACCAGAAAAAAAAAAAATAGTCAGTTTTTTGAGAGATTGTTTTTTTAGAGACGTCTCTCAGATTCAATTCAATAAAACTTAATTAAACTAAAAAATGATAATGGGCTCATCAAATTAAAGTGGTCTCTCAAAAAGACCGTCATCTCTCATAAGAATTTGTGAAAAAAATTAGCGGTTAAAGACGCGTCGCTTTTATTTCAATTAAAAAAATGTAATTAGTTTTTAATGGTCTTTTCAAAACTAGTTAGATAATTCTTAAACAGTTTCTCTTAAACAAATACTAATTTTAGGTTACTATGATTATAATGCATGAAGAAGAAACATGCATCAATAAGCTAACAAAGATTATATTATATGCTGTAGGAGAGAATTATTTATTCATTTAGTGAAATTGAAATTTTAATCAAATGGGTTGGGGCAGATTAAATGGACTTTTAATCCGCTTATTAATAGTTTACCCGATCCAACCCGATAAGAAATAGTCTTGCCTCTCAATTCGCCCCATTGAAGAGCACGAGTCAAATACTCACATTCAACAAGATTACCACGGTCTTTTGCTTTTGTTCTTACCAATTACCAAAGCAATATAATTCATCTTAATTTATTTTTTTACTTTTTGTACGGATAGGGTGTAACAAATATATTTATTTTCACTTGGCAGAATGCCTGAAATCCAATTTATGGAAAGCTCTAAATTTAATAATATTTTACGTGTGAGAAAGATTTCACATTACCACATGATTTTAGGAAATAGTAAACATCGTCAAGACATCAAGTGTGTAGTCAAGTCGATGCTCATGATATGTGGGTTTGTGGACTTGAGCTCACGGATTCTCTATAGTTGTGTCCACATAAGTGATCTATCGAGTTGATTATGTGACAAATTATCACAGTCTAACATAGTGAAAGATGTTTTTTAGGCTCAGATCCAAGCCAATGACTACCAGTTGAGCTATTTTGTCAAGTAAATAATCAAACTGAACTCTAAAGCTGACCAATTGTACACTTATATGCTTAGAGTGAATAATTATAATTATAAAGTGTTTATGTAATATTTTAAGTGACCGGTTATAGCCTTCAAGTGATCACCTACAAGTATAAAGTGATCACTTTAAAATCAACCCGACTCAAATCTAATTTGAAAGTAATCCAATTCAAAACTCGCTTGACCTATCAAATAATCCAAAATTCCAAACAAACCCAACAAGCAAAAGGAACAACATAAACCAGATCCGACTACCCACAACCGTATCCATCCATTCCCGCCAAAATGCTATAATACTCGAAAGCACTTTTCTTTCCACTCCAGTAAACTGCAATTTTCGATACGAAACCCCCAAATCCCCAAATTCTAGGGTTTTCCAATCATCGAAAACATAGGAAGCTCCTTCTCATTAGTGGAAGAATCGACGTTGTATAAATGGCAGATGCCGATAATCCGGTAACGTTTTCTCATCGATCAATCACCGCTGGCACAATTCGCCGGATAAAATTGGAGAATTTCATGTGTCACAGTCATTTAGCTATCGAATTCGGTGATTATATCAATTTTATCACCGGCCAAAATGGGAGTAAGTTTATTTTCACTTTTAAGTTTTTGGCCTAGAAAATTTACTTGAAAGTTTTAATTTAGTATGGATGTATTGAAGAAATGATTTGTTTGTGCAATTGTAGGTGGAAAAAGTGCGATTTTGACTGCATTATGTGTTGCATTTGGTTCTAGAGCAAAGGCTACTAATCGTGCTGCAACTCTAAAAGATTTTATTAAGACTGGCTGCAGGTTTAATCTGTTTTCTCTCTTTGATCAGTTAAAATTTTAAGTCCTTTGACATCTAGCTTTCTATCTTCCCTATCGATTTGCCAACACCCTGTCTTTAAACATGCTAAAACCATCTTGAACTAGTCTCTTTATATCTGGTATTGTATACCACGTAGAAACTAAAATTAAATCATCGTTGATGAACATAATTTATATCTTTTAGGGTTCATTCGTTTGTACCCATATAGATATGTGATTTCTCATTTCGCCTTAAGTAATAATATTGTTGATCCTTAATACTCCGACATTGATATAAAGTTTCACCTTTGGGCCAAAATGGTGGAATTGTTTTTTCAACAAAAGGTATGTAATAAGTTGAACACGTGGGCACTTGCATCTCTTAGTCTAAATGGCACAGGGTATTGTAAGTCATTCTTGTAATTCAGTGAATTTGGGTTTAGTTTGTGATGAAAAAGAAATTAGGGGAGATGTAAACATATCCGACTACATATCCTTATTATTTTACTGTACAATGTGTGCTATAGGGTTTTGATTAAGGCTATTGTAAATCAAATTTTTGGGACTAAGGCTCTGACATTGTTGTGTTATTGCGAAGTTGGGAAGTGGATGTATCGTTATTGGTTTACTAGATTTGCATTTCTTCGAATGTGTACGCTTTTATGATTTGTGCTTACTAGTTTATGGTTTACGGTTTTCTATTTAGTTGTTTCTTTGTGCTGGGTTTTGTAGAAAGTTTGATACTTGTGATATTTGCAATCTTTGATTATCGGGTGTGTGTGTTTCAATTTATTTTATTTATAATTTATGTCATAAAGTGGTTTGAAATTACTGCTAGATATTTCATTTTAGTATACTATTTATATTCCCTATGAACTCATGCACACACAATCTTTGTTTATCTCATGTGGGTTGGGTTCGTTTAGTCTTGTCGGATAGCCAAATAAATTAGTCATATATGTGGTTTTTTAAATGTTACCTTCTTTTTTGTATTTTTTTAGAAACTGTGTTCCATGATCATATTTACTTGAGACTTAAGTGTGACTTTTGTCTTTCTATAGTTACGCTTCTGTACAAGTAGTATTAAAGAATGAGGGAGTAGATGCTTTCAAACAAGAATCTTATGGTGAAAGCGTAATTATTGAGCGTCGGATTACTGAATCGTCAAGTACTCTTACGCTAAAGGATCAACAAGGTTGGTACTTACTATTTTTGGAGTATTGTACAGGAAACTTCATGTTAGTAAATTTGGTAACAAGCCTTCTTTTCAGTAAGAAGTATTGCGTAGGGGGAGAGTATTATTGCATACTTTTGATATTTTGTAGTGTACAAAATCTTATATCTTATTATGTTAGAAGAGCCTGATGCATCAGTTTAGTCATTTATGCTGTCGTGATTCCTATTATTTGGATTGGTAAATTCTAGTTGTTGAGCTTTTAGAACATATAGATTAGAGAAGATTGATGATGTAGACTGAAATGTGGAAAAGGAATCCTCTATTGGGAAGAATGGACCATCTTCAGTATATATGAGAACCAAATTTAAGAGTAAGATGTTTTGTACTATAGCCTAAGGCTTAAGTTTTAGTGCTACCATTTCAGCTCCAATCATGAATGTTATAGTGTACTGTGTTTTCACTATGTAGACGACATATACTTTATCCTTTAATAAAGGACGTAATCCTTTCCTCACAAGTATTACATTTTTATTTTACATGCAACAATTACTTCAAGCATTAAAGGGAATACACTTTCACATTTCTTTTCTTCATCAATGTTTGTTTTTTTTTATTGTAAAGGGAGTAATGACAATACTTTATTAGATATGTTCAGATTGGAAGTGTTGCCTATGCCAATCGCTCACTTTTTGTTGTTTTGCAAAAAAATATGAGAAGATATATAACATCTTTCCCATCCTTTTATAAATACTCCATCATTATTTTAACTATGGGCATGACTTGGAAGAGGGATCTTCTGTTGTTTATATTGATTTTTGCCTTCTTAAAGTTTTTTTTAAAAGTCTAGGCCAAATGAAGCATTTATGAAATTATGTTGTCTTATGCTATTCCTTTGATCTTTATGCTGACATTTTCATATGTATCAATGCTCACAATTCATTAAAATTTGTGTTCTTTTTGAAATGCTTTCATTGTTTCTTTTTTTTTTTTTATTATATTATGAATAAGCTCTTCATCACCCTTTTGATAACATTATTGCATTGCATGTGGTACTATGTAACAGGCACAAATATTATTATTTTTTTTTTCTGAAATTTGCATTTTCTTTGTCCTTGACAGGAAGAAAGGTATCCAACAAGAAAGATGAGCTCCGAGAACTGGTTGAGCATTTTAACGTGGGTCCCAACTTGCACATCTTTACGACTTTAGCTATTATATTGAAAACTTTAAATTTACAATGTTAACACAATTTTTTTTATATTTCTAGATTGATGTTGAAAATCCATGTGTAATTATGAGTCAAGACAAAAGTAGGGAATTTCTACAGTCTGGAAATGCCAAAGACAAGTTTAAGGTACAAAGTTATGTCTGGAAAATATTTTCAAATCCTTTTTTTATGTTATATGGTTAATCTACTATCATATTGTATTGAGTTCTGCTTCTGCAGCTTTATCTTGTTTGTGGTTAAAGGTTGCCTTTTTTAGCTGTGCAAATATTTGTCCACCGCTTTAAGTATTTACTCGGGATTTGTTATACCGAAAGATCCTTATTTTTCATTGTCCAATTTTGTAGTTCTTTTTCAAGGCAACTCTGCTTCAGCAAGTGAATGATCTATTGCTTGGAATTGAACAAGTTTTAGAAACTGCTAATGAGTTAGTCCTAGAATTGGAAAGATCAATTGAACCTGTTATCAGGGAACTTAATGATTTGCAAGAGAAGATTAAAAACACAGAGCATGTAGAAGAATTATCAGAAAAGGTTAAAGAAATGAAGCTTAAACTTGCTTGGTCATGGGTTTATGACGTAGATAAAGAGATACTGAAGCAAATCAGAGAGGTTGAAAGGCGAAAATTGCGACGTTCACGATGTCAAGCAGAAATTGATCAAAGACTTGTAAGCCTTAAAAAATTGACAATTTTTTAAATCATAATATCAAAGACGTGTTTCTATATATATATATATATATATATATATATATATATATATATATATATATATATATATATATATATATTCAATATTGAATTTAGATTTATTTTGTATTAATCAGGGGTATAGTGTTTTTATCCTTATAGATTCAAGTTCACATGAGAACTTACTTCATTTGAACATGAGCATTAAGTCTCAACAGGCCATTTTCAATAAAAGCTATTCCTTTTTATTTCATAAGTAAACCTTTTAAAAAATCTAAGCCATATATTGATGTAGGAGGCAATTGGAGTCTTGAAAAAAACTCACTCTGAGACGAAAAGTCGTTATGAGGACATGATTAAAAAGAAGTCCGAAGGGGATAACTGGAAGGTTGATTTGCAGGAGAAATATACTATGGTATGTACATACTTTTAATATTTGTTTGATCGTGTAAGTGTATTTTTGAAGCAAGACTGTCATAAGTGAAGGGTGATAGGTCTTTTTTAGCAAGTATTAACCAAAGAGATAGATGTGATCACCGAATTGTTTTTGGCCAAATTGTTGATTGACCTTTAGAGAGAAATCATGCTCTAAAATAGTTATATTTCAATCATTTTCCTTTAGAATTTGATGATTAATCTTACCTTCCATCGTTTTTATTTGTCAAACATTCAAAACGTTTTTGCTTGAAAAAGGTTAAAGTCAACTGAACCAAGCTAGTTATGGAAGCCGATCATTATAGTTATCTTAAGTTTCTAAAGCTTTTTTGGTGATTCTAAAGAAAATCATGATTTCTATAACTCCATTAATGGTCAAAATCATAACCTAGAAATTAAAGTAAAATATAACGATAGATGTAAGGGATTCATGGTTTAGAATGTAACTTGCCTTGGCCCTTGAGGGACTAAGGAAGTATTAAAGTTTGATTTCTTTCGTTGGCCTTGAATTTATCTTCTTTTTTCAGCGTTATTTGTAGTGTGATTTAAGTTTTGCTAATTTTTAATTGCATCACTTATATGCTAAATTGTGAATCTCTTATTCATTAGGCAACAAGGACTATGAGAGAAATAGAGCAAGAACATCATCAGAGAAAGAGCTATATCCAGAAGATGATAAATCATTTGAGGTCCCTTGAACAACAAGTTCATGATATCGAGGAGCAAAATTTGCACAACACTCAGGTTTTCTTTCTATCTTCCACCAAAATTGAAGGTGTTTTTTTCTCTTACTCTTTTGCAATATATCTTTCGCTATGCTCATCCCATGTTCTATATTTGACATAGAAGAGATCTTTTTAACTACTTAAAACCGGTGAAAGTGATTGGTGACTTAGTTTTAAAAGGTGTGACTTGTGAGGCACCCTAGGGAACTAATGATCTCAAGAGTATAGGCTTTAAACCTTAGTTGAAGGTGCGCTAGCCCTCGTGGTGTGAGGCACCTCAAAACCCAAGAATAATTAAAATCTCCAAAATAATCGAGAAGAAAACTCATACCCAATAAAGAAGATTAATAAAGAAGAAAAAAGAATTTGCTAATAAGAGAAGTGAAACAACGAAGAGGAAGAGAAGAGAAAAGAAATGTGGTGGGTGCCCGTAACTAATGCATTTTTTTGATGCAAGTTTTATAAAACTATGATTGGTTTTCATTGTACAAGAAAGTTCTTATTGTTGGTCTAGCACTATAAACAAAAATTATAAATCTTGATTGTAAGTTTTTTCTTTGAATTACTAGCATCTTGTGCAATTATGTCCTAGGCAAGTTTATTGGCAACCCTTGCTTTTTTCTTTTTTTTAAATTATATTCTAAGTTTTATAATTTAACCAAACATGTCCATAATAACCCATAGGTCAAAATCATGATATTGTAGCGATTGCAGCAATGGTCATGTGTCGTAGACACAACACCTTGCGGTGTTATGACTTGTTTCGTGGACATCGAAATAGGAATTATGAGCTGCAAAAAATCTATTTTATCATATTAATTCACCATTATAGAACAGATATTTAATTAAAGCTTATAATAAACCTTTTAGAAATCATTACACTTAAAAAAGATAATATACTAATAATTTAGAATAACAACTTATAATGGTTGTTACTCCATTCTTTGAAGTCACGTGTAACGTAATGAGATTTTGAGCTCGATAAGCTCTAAGTCCGTTGTAAAGCGGGTGTTATGTAATGTAACAACCTCATATTTTTTCAATGATAACAACTAGCTGCTGCTGGTTCAACTAACAACCAGTTATTGATCTTTAGTCTTTGATCAAAACTTTATGTTCTCTTTGGAAAAAGAATTTTTGTTACATTGTCTCACATTTTGGCTGTTGATAGTTTACATTGTTAGGAACTGGCTTGCTTTAACAATGTGATTTAAGCTTGATTTATGACTTTTTTTTTTCCATCTTTAGGCTGAAGAATCTGAGATGCAGGAGAAGCTGAAAACACTTCAGGATGAAGTTAATTCTGTTGATGCCCTGTTGACAAGGTTTTGGCTCTATTTCGTAAAATTGTGATAAATTTCTGCACTTTTGTCCTCAATGCCATGCTTTTTATTAGGGAGTCTTGATACAAAGTCAATTAGCTAAATTACCTATACTTTTCTTGTCCACTATGTTTTCTCTCTAAGTTATGAGATCGATACAACACATGATTTATATATCTTTATAAACCTATGTCTTTTCCATTTTTTGTATGGCACCTATGGGTCAATTGCTTTATTAATTATTTTTTTCTTATATAATTTTTTTTATATTTCACATGGACATTCCATGTGGGAAAATGGAGTATTTTCATATTTCACTTGATTATTCTAAGTCTAAGAATTTCGTGTAGCTTGAAGGAAGAAGAGAACATCTTGATAGAAAGCATGTATTCAAGAAAAGATGAAATAAGAAAGATAGGCGATGAGGTAATTTATTTCCTTGCATTGATTTAATCTATTTTGTTGCTATGCCTTCAGTTTTTGCTAGACCATTGAAAATAATGTCATGCTTTTTAATAATCCTGTCATTTGAAAGATAAAACATTTTCTTTAGTTGTGTAAATTTGTTAAATCAATCAAACTCGCCTTGTTAACTGTTTTTTTTGTTAAATTTTTCATCTAAGAAGTACTCCCTCCGTTCCTATTTGATGCCATTTTCCATTTTGAGGCTATTTTATTTGTTGTTTCCCTAAATGATCCTTTTATTAATATCACATTTTTTGGACATAATTAGCATTATTCACCCTTATTTTATTAGTTTTTAAAGCATATGGTCTACACATATTTTCCACTAACTTTATTTTAACATTTTTATTTTTATTATGCTTATAGTCCTCACATGTTTCTCGCAAAATTTTATTTTAGCATTTTAATATTTGCCGTCTCCATATTTTTTCCAATAATTTTTTTAATGCTTATGCTCCCCTTTTTTTTCATTAATTTAATTATTCAATAAAATAATATATTCACCATCTAAAAGATTTAACGGTTTTGTTTAGTGTTAATGGAAAACCGTTTGACAAAAAAAAAAAGATTTAACTTTTCTTAATTTCCCGTAAACACTTCTTATGGGAACATCAAATAGGAACGGTTAGACCATATTGTTATTTGCATATTTTATATTCCTTAGCCTTACTTACGTTTTTTGTGATAGCTTGAAGAATATGAAAGAAAGTGGCGTGATCTTAACTCTCGTGTTCGTGAACTTAAGCGCAATCAAACAAACAAGGTATAGACGGCATCTCCGTCCATGTTTTTTGTTTTGTCTTCTATTTTGGTTAGTGTTGGGAACATTTCTTTTAATTTTTTGATGATGATTAAATGTTTTGGTAGACTCCTTGGAGCAACATAACTTCACTATACTTTGAACCTTATATCTTTATAAGTGTTATCTTTTGTTCAGGTTACCGCTTTTGGTGGAGAAAAAGTCATTCAGCTTTTGCGCATAATTGAATCACGCCATCATGAATTTCAAAGACCTCCCATCGGTCCTATTGGTTCCCATGTGGTAAGAATAGTAGTAATCCCTTTTGTTTACTCTCATAACTTTCCTCACCTTTTTTTTGTCATAATTGAGTTCCTTTGGACCATATTGTAGTCAAATAAACAACACCTTTTGGCATGTGATAACATAATAAAGACTTGGTCTTCACGAATGTATATTCCAATATTTTTAAAGGCAAGCTACCAAGGTTTTGGTAAAGGCAATGGTCATAAATGTAGGGTAATCATGTTCATTCCCATTGAAATTGTCCACAATGACGAGATCTAACTTTAGAGTTTAAACCATAATTCTTAATGTATAGCACTTAGTTTCAAAAAGCGCGCGTAGGCGTGCATAATGTATAAGGTGTGGATGTGCAATGGGCTGGGCACTTTGATAAAGCTAGGCGAGACGAATCCTTAAGGCTAGCATCTTAGAGCATTGTATAAAACTGTGATAACAGTTGCGATCGCAGTAAGGGGACACTGATGCGGTAAGAGTGAAGTCGAAACACCTACACAATTTGAAAAACATTAGTTCGTTTGTTTTGAAAACCTTTATAAATATAATGCGATGTGACCTTATTTTTACACTATGTCTTAGAGTGCCTATTGCGAGCAGCGAGCGCCTTAGAGAATATTTTGGCCTTAACCTCAAGAGAAGCCCATTTGATGCTGGCACAAGCTTGAATTTCTCCTCTTTATATCTCTTCTTTTCTTCTCATATGATATGATTTTGTCTTTTTTTAGGGTTTTTATTCTATTGTTTAAAAGTTTTGGGAGGCCTCACACCATAGCACAAAATGCGGTTTCGATTGCGGGGAAGGAATGAATTTGTGGTCAATGTGGATGGTTTTGTGATGGTTACATTTTTATTGCAGTAAGCTAAAGCACCTTACAATACGGTCGTGGTACGGTGGTGTAGGTGATATTTTGCACCATGCTTCACACCAAAACCCTAGCTCCCTCACGCCTTTTAAAGCTAAGGTGTAACGCTAATTATAACAAGGCTGGTTAGCTATCATACTGCTCTAGGGGTATACTTTATTGATCCGTTACGAAACAGCCATTCTGTCACGAACATTGAACTTACTGTTTCGTGAAATGTTTTTGCCTCATGTGTTGCGCATACTATTACCTCCATTGTTGGCCGTATTTTGATGTATTAGTATTTTGTTATCACCCTATCATTTAAAGGTATAAGGTTCTAAATACAGCAAGCTAAAATCTTAAACTTTGTCCAAAATCTTGAATTACGACTATAAAATCGATTTATTCAGGTTCTTATTTCAGACTGCGGTTGCATCTTAAACTTGTGAGATGCAAATTGCGCGATACTGCATCTTTGATTTTGCTAAAAGCTGGAATGATGATAAATGATCTCCGAGACCATATGCATGGTATCTCTAGAGAGGTTATTTTCTTTCAGTGTAGAAGACTGGGGGTGGGTGGATAGGGTTGGTGAGGGGTGATTAATGTTATTTACTTTTATATTTCCAGTGTAGTAATTCTGTTTTCATGCCTGTAAGTTACAGACCATCAGGGGCAATTGTGTGTTTATTTTCTAGAGTTCGTTAGCTCTGGTTTTTTCAGTTTTTAATGCCCAACATTTTGTGGTGTGGCAATGTTTGTCATCAAGCTTTACTACAATTTGTTGCAGATGGTTGATCAAAGAAACCTAGCTAGTGTTTATATTAGTAAATATTCTTTCTAGTATTTAGTTAAAAATAATGCAGCCTCTTTAGTTTATGTAATGAAGGCGTTTGGTTTGATGGATCTACAGACTCTGACTCAAGGAAATGCATGGGCTTTTGCTGTTGAAAATGCTATTGGGAAGATGCTAAATGCTTTCATCGTGACAAATGTCAAAGATTCACATTTACTGAGGGCTTGTGCCCGTCAAGTGCGTTATGATCACCTTCATATCATCATATACAATTTTTCAATACCCAGGTAGCTCTTAATTGTATTTATTGCTAAAGCGACGTCTTTTCATATTCTGGAAGCTGAATAACTTGAGCTTTTTTGTAACTGTATAGGTACAACATTCCACTTAACCAACTTCCACAAACACGGCACCCTACTACCCTTTCTGTTTTACACTCAGATAACGCTACAGTTATAAATGTATTGGTGGATAAGGTAAATATCATATTATCAGATGTTGGCTAATGAGTCTTGCTTGAACTATCTTTTTCTTTTGGGAAAAAAGGGTGGGTGGGTGGGTGTGACAGATCTAAATATGTCTGATTGAGTGATGCTCCATCTGTTTCTATGAAATCACACTATGTATTGAAAGTTGAAGTATTCAATTTATAGTTGGAGAATAAGACAAAACACAAGTAAATGGAAAAAAAATGAGTGTATGAAATGCATAGAGAATAAGTTTGTGGATGAAATTAAAAGAGGGATTATAGACCATTACCAAAAAAAGAAATGGTGCAAAGTGGGACAAACTAAATAGAGATAGTTGCAATTTCATAGAGAGAGTATTTGTTTGTATATTGGCTGAACATCGTGTACAACCTTTTTTGATATTTCCTATTGTAGTGATCAATGGATGATACTGAAAACACATTGTGATAACTATATGTTTTTTTGAAGTTAGATAACTATATGTTAGTGATACCTGGATCTATTCCTTTTTTTTTTTTTTTTTTTTTTTTTTACTTTTTTTGGTTCTTATTTTCCTTTTAATGCTGGATTAAGGCTTTGGCATTATTGGTATTTTTTTTCTTTTTCCATTTACATTTTTGGTTCGTAGGACCTGGGATTCATTAAGAAATTGTTGTCTACAAGTAAAGCCAATGCATTCAGTGTTCTTATCAGTTTATCTTCTTGTCCAGGGTAACGCAGAGCGGCAAGTCCTTGTCAAGGACTATGAGACGGCTAAAACTGTTGCTTTTGAGGATAGAGTTTCAAACTTGAAAGAGGTGTACACTGCTGAAGGCTATAGAATGTGAGCCGACAGTTTTCTTAAAGCTTTAAGCAATACCTTGTCTTTTCAACACTTTAAACCCTTATCTCAGAATATTGGGTCCGCTTTTATTTTTCATGCCCTTGCATGCTGTGTATGTTTTTAGTTCAATTCTAGCCATGATGTCCTTTCTTTGAGGGTTTTTTTTTTTTTTTTTTTTTTTAAATTTTTTAATTAAAAAAAAAAATCAAAAAAAACTTAGATGTCACTTTATCTTATTATTTTTGTTCTTTTTTAAAATAATTATTTCTTTCATTGTGATTAAGTCTGGCATCTTTATTGTTTATTTTTCATCCCACTTCATACTAGATTAGGGATAATTCCACTTACATTCAAACCTCCACTACAAGGCATGTTGTGTGATCCTTACAAGGTAGTTGTTTTAGTTAAGATCTTGCAGAATTATCTACATTTCTATTGTGTGCCCAAATCTTTATTACCTAAAAGAAGAATCAAAGAAAACTCCTCTCAATTTTTGGTCCTGCCTAATCTTTCCAAGTTATACAATGGAATAAATGGATCATTTAATTGAGAAAATGTATTCAGAAGATATCAGAGACTTCTTATCTTTCACTTATGAATTAGTTTATCTTTGTTACATACTTACGTTCCACCCTTCCTGTCCTACTTTTCCTATTTTCTTTGGTTTGGGGGGCAACAAGTTCAAAAATTATTTTTCTATATCTTTCATAATAGATTCTTCTCTTGTTGCAAATGCACTGAAGTTTTTGAAGTTTACATATTTATCAAGTACTACACTTCCAGGTTTTCTCGTGGATCAGTTCAAACTGTCCTTCCTCCCAATAGAAACGCTAGAACTGGACGGCTTTGTAATTCGTATGATGACCAAATCAAGGATCTTGAAAGAGATGCAGCATACATGCAAGAACAATCTCAAAAAACTCGCCAAAAGAAAAGAGCTGCAGAAGAAGAGGTACAACATCTGCAAGATAAGCTACAAAATGTCAAGGTATGTATAATTCTATCTTACATTGTTTCCATCATGACTTCATGTATTGTTGTATATGCAGAGTTGTCTAAGTAAGTTGGGTGCATTAATTTTTGAGGTGTAGCCTCCTAACTCCTAAGTTTTAGAGCTTTAACCATGGGGAAAGGGTTTCGTTCAACTTTTTCCCATTATTGCTCTAGCTTTTTGTTCGCTCTTCGAATTGTTGGGTTATTATATATTTAATTGTAGTCTTTAATTTCTTATTATACGGAGAATATCTACGTTGGTGATGTTATCCTCCAATATACTTTTAAATGTTATAGAGGAGATGCCAAACTGCGGAGCGGGAGCTGTCATCCAAGAAGTTTGCCATTGATGATTTGAAGCGTGCATGGGCAGCTGAAGCTGGTGGTCTTAATGCATCTTCTGTGGATGAGCTACGTGAAGATATATTGGTGAGTTAATCTTATCTGATTATGTACTAATCAACCTGTATGAATTTTCAGTTTCTCGGCTTGTTTTTAATTAGTTTGATTTTTCTTCTTTTTCTAACCAGAGAACCCAAGCTGAAATACAAGAAAAGGAAATCATGCTGAACGAACTGCAAGTGCAGTTGAATGAAAGTCGAGAAAAAGTTAGCAAATTGAAAGCAGATCTAAAGAATTTGCACGGTATGGGATGATTTTGAGCTCATGTTGGCGTAGAAATTCACTAATGTGTGTCCTGTCTGTTTTCATCTTGCTGGCTCTTGCAGAATCTGTCAATGAGGACATTAATGCTCTCGATGAAGCTGAAAAAGAGTTTGAGGCTATTGCAGCGAAGTTAGATGCTGTAGAGGGGGTTGGTCTCATTCCCCCTGTATCTTGTGTGTATCTTTGTGTGCAGCTGACTATTTTTGTTTTTATATTTTTGGGTGAAGTTGACTATCTTTTTGTTTACGTGTTATAAGGGAATTTAGCACCGCAATGTACTCACTTGTTTCTTTCATTAATCATTACCATCACATCCTATTCCTACCCTTTCTACTTTGTATTGTGGTTTTCCATTGATGCATGAATTGGATAACTACATGTGTTTTATTGAGATTTGATGTTATATACCATCACGGGTGCTATATGAGTTTACTTTGTTAATGATCATAATTTTATATTCTTATTTATGTCCAAAGAAGCTAAACAACAGTTTTTTAAAAGTTAGCATCTCAGTTTTAATATATACTCATATACCTGTTTTTATCATTTTTTGGTTTTCTGTTTTCATTCCTAACCATCTTTCTGAATTATCACAGGAGCAAATACATTATCAGGAGTATCTAAATCAGAATATTTTACCTGATATTGAAGAGGCAGAAGCAAAACTTCAGCAGCTTGAACAGAAGCGCAAGGTAAAATTTTGCTTTGGTTAAACTTTTTCCTTAAGGTGATACGCATGCTAGCTACATTTAATGTAATGCTTTTGAGTTTTGAAATTGAACTTTGAACACTATGCAAT
Organism: Amaranthus palmeri; assembly: GCA_019776075.1. Taxonomy (NCBI): domain Eukaryota; kingdom Viridiplantae; phylum Streptophyta; class Magnoliopsida; order Caryophyllales; family Amaranthaceae; genus Amaranthus; species Amaranthus palmeri. The sequence goes on from JAAKBH010000398.1 coordinate 166,069, forward strand.
CTGACCTTAAATTATGATATTTTCAGATTTCTTACAGCAAAAAAAACTTGAATTTAGTAATATAAACTGGTGCACTATGGGGCATGGGCAATGTGTTATGTAATTAGATTATGGAAAGGATCATAGCTGGAAAGGTTTCTTGAAATTTGGGACTTTTGTTTTTAAAACACAAGTGTGAATCTGAATTTACATCCAAAAGAAAGCTGTCACTTGGCAAAAACTAATAATTTGCAGGAAATCTAAACTAGAAACAGTAGCTTATAATCCTACAAAAGCTCCAAAAAGTATGTGTTTGATTCTACAATTATCGAGATTAAAGCGGCTAAGCAAGTCCACTAGTCTTAAGAGTATTCTTCATAGCTGTGTAGAAGTCCATGGTGGGTGAATCAACTTTTCAACTGTATCATTCCCCAACTTCTCCATGTTTGTGATGATACCTAGTTTATTAAGTGCTTGTGAGTTGTGAATCTTGTGACATGTATGTAAACTTTATAATGACATTCTACAGTGTCTTGTGTCTGTGTGTACTTGTACAGTTGTGCGAGATCTATACTCTGCAGTGATATCTGACATATTCAGAATGTTTTGTTTCATATTGGTCTTTTGTGTTTTTTGCATATAATCTTTGATAATTTATTGCTTTAACAATGCCATGATAATCTATTACTTAAATCTAATAAATTATAAAAATGGGTTTCTTGTGATTTTGTCTTAAGCAAGATCCAAAGGAATTTATTGATGTGAAAATGTCTCAGTTATGTGATCAAAAGTTTATGAAACTTTGTTTGGTGCTATTCCTTTGTGAGAGGGTCGAATTGAAGCAGAGCTTTAAACTAAGCATTTTAGAAATCACGGGAATATCTGGTGCCTGTCAAAGTTGTGTGGTATTGTGCTAGCATCTAGATCACCTAGCAGCCTAGCCATCTTACGGGTTCAGAACAATGGTCAATGCCTCACTTTTATCTGATAAGGTCAGTGTTGTAATTGGTGGATGGACCTTAAGCTCAGCTAGTTGTGAATCTGCCATTTTCCAAGTTGAAATAATCATCTGCAAATCACTTCTCCATGTATAACATTGTGTTTATTCATGTTTAAGATAACTTCTAGATTGCTCTTAACATTTACCTTTACAATGGACTTCTATTTGACGAGCTCAATTAATAAAAAGATAAGCTGTTAAGACTTAAATGTCATGTTTAGGCTGAAAATTTCACAATAAAGCCAACTAAATTTATTGAAATGGTTTGCTTTTGCTGAAAGAGCTAGTTGGAAGATATGAACTATACCCCACTGATTTCATGTCTAGTTGTTCGGTCAGCATTTTGTACCTTATGTTGTGAATTGTGATAATGAACTTACATGCACCTTGTTAATTGAAAAAACCATCTGTGCACTTGCTGGTAACTGAAATGCAGGATAGTTATGAAAAAGCATCTTACATGTGCCCTGAGAATGAGATTGAAGCTATCGGAGGCTGTAAAGAGAACACCCCAGAGCAGCTTAGTGCTCAGCTTACCCGAATGATTCAAAGGCTCGAGCATGCTAGGGACAAGTAATAATTTTTTTTTCTTCTTTTATGAAGTTTCTTCGATTGATGCTCAATTTGCAAAGTTCAAAATTGCAGATATACAGAATCCGTTGATGATCTACGTACACTATATGAGAAGAAGCATCGTAAAATTCAGACAAAGCAAAGGACGTACGAAAACTTTCGAAAGCAGCTACAGGTATTTGGTACTTTTATTTTTCACATTAGGTCTCTGCAAGTGTGGTCATCCCATTCGTTTGTAATTATTTGTAGTTGGATTATCAATAAATTTAATGTACTTTTCATGGTACTACAATTTGTTTACATCTTTTAGCCATAAATAAGGGTAATGTGGTTCAGTCGATCATGTTGATGTCCTCAATCAAGAAACCCAAGAGAAATGAAAATTTTCGAAGGACTTGAAGAATAGTACACTGTACACAAGGCGTTTTGACCTGCCATCTCTTTAAACGTGTACATGAAATATGTTATGATTTTCTTTATAAACAGTATAATCATATTTGAAGTTTCTGTGTAAACTAATTAGTGAATGGTGGTTGCTTGGTTATCGTGGTGGTGCTTGGTTAGTCTTTAGTGGTGCTTCAATATTATTTAATGGAGAGGATATAATTTTTTTTCAGATTTATTAGACTGCCGGTAAGACTAATGAAATGGACTTTTTGTTAGGGGATACGTATCAAACAAAATGTCGAGAAAGATTTAACAAATTGTAGTCATTTATCGTCACATCTCATTCCTTGAATTGTAGCCTATATTTTTGTCAATTCTAAATAAACGGTTTGCTTTTGCTTTACATATGTACACACCATCAATTTTCTAGGCAAAAACAATTTTATTTGGTCTCCTCTTCCTTCCCCACCCCCACCCCCCTACCCCCCCCCCCGGGCGTATGTCAGGGTCTTCTAAGTAATAATTACTCCTCTGCTCCTTAATCTCTTATGTTCTTTGACATTGTGGCAGGATGCCCAAAGAGCTTTGAAATCACGAAAAGATAAGTTTGATCGGAATGCTTCTCTACTGAGGCGCTCATTGACGTGGAAGTGAGGACTCTGCAATCTGTTTGCTTATCATTTTGTTGATCCTTTGTATTCTCTAGTTTTCAAATTTTTCAAGGCTTTAAATGTGCCTTGACGGTGCATTGACCTTTTCTATTAACCTTGTTAAAGCTTTAATGGAAATCTGGCTAAAAAAGGAATTAGTGGCAAGATAGTTGTGAACTATGAACAGAAGACTCTCAGCATTGAGGTGATTACTACTCTATTTTCTACACTTACCAGTTTTTATTGTCTTTTGAGTGCTGCATTTCTATTCTATGTATGAATATAGACTCACACTCTCTCGTCTAATCTCATTCACAAAATCTGTATCTCGGTTCATCTCATCCACACATTTCTCTTATCCACTTGTTTTTGTCTTGTTCTCCTACTAACAATCAACCAAAAGGATTTTTCTTCCAAAACAATAATGTAGCAGAATCTGGGGGACAAATGAGTACTTTGTTTCCATATTATGTCTTGAATTTATCTTTTTCTCAACACAGAATCCTACTTATTTTTGTATCAAATTGAATGATAGGTTAAGATGCCCCAGGATGCTTCAACCACTGCCGTTCAAGATACTAGAGGACTTTCAGGTTCATTTTTATTTTTAAATATTGTTAACTGCTTTTTTTAGAGGCTTCTTCTCTATCAAATACATTTTCTCTTTTTTTAACTGGATGGTTCTGTTTATATTAATATAATTTGGTGAAATTTATGAACCTTTGGAGGCTTTATTGTGCATTTAAACGAACAAACAATCTTGTTTTTAGTTTTTTGTATGTTTGACAAATCCCTAGTGGGGTGAATACTTAGAAGATTCATCAAGAATACTCGCTTACCATAATTTGCTGAAAGAGCCTCACATCCAAATGCACGCCTGCACAATAGTTAAATAAAACCCTGTAATCTGATATTATTTCAGCTCTGATTTTCATTGATTATGAGCTATATTTATATTCTGAAATGCTATAGCCCTTGCAGTAATTCTGTTTCGATTGAAGTTAAGAAACAAATTCCTAAGCTTTTCCTAATCGAACCAGAACAAGATAACCAACCAATAATGATGTGGCCCAGATCTTAAACCATAGTACCCGTGCCATGATCATCCCACAATGCCCTCAACAGTTATGCAAGCTATGCACACCAACATAAATGTACCTTTAGATACTTAAGCTTAGTGTTTACGAAGTGGAATTGAAATTAACCCCAAACTTCATGAAATGCATAAAACCCCTCAATGTGAAGCAAAATAGTCTAGGGAAGCAGGATATCGGATCTGTATCACGAGTTTTCTCAAATCAATATAGATTTTCATGTTTGTTACTATTATTAACTGTTTGGTGCTCAAACAGGAGGTGAACGTTCTTTCTCAACATTGTGCTTCGCATTAGCTCTCCATCAGATGACGGAAGCCCCTTTCCGGGCGATGGATGAATTTGATGTATTTATGGTAGGTGGATTTTGTAATTGTGAGAACTGACACCTAAATGTTTGTAGAGTTATCACTTTGGTGCTGGTTATAGCTTTGATTTCTTTACATCTATGACGTGTCTCAACTCAGGATGCTGTCAGCCGTAAAATTAGCTTGGACACCTTGGTTGATTTTGCATTATCACATGGATCACAGTGGGTATTCATCACTCCTCACGATATCAGGTACAAACACTTGATTTGTTTATCTTACGATAGGAAGTCATATGGTTTTCAATCATGTGACTGCATCAGTTATATATTCGATCTAATGGCACGATTGTAACTCCTGCAATTTCGCTTATGTAGTATGGTGAAACAAGATGAGAGAGTTAAAAAGCAGCAGATGGCTGCGCCTCGCTCCTAATCTCGCCCAGCCTACATCTACACAGTTCTTGAACGTTTTGCAAGTCCCCAAGTTTCTTCCTAATCAACTCATGACTACATATGATATTTATGAACAAATTTATGTAATCTATAGTTGTGAATAGTCTATTTTGAATTCATCTTAAACTTTCTTACACAATCCTATTTTGGCTTCCATGGGGCTCGATGTACCAAATTTGTAATTATTTCTTATTTATCGACCAAGGTTGCAGAGTTTGGGATGAGAAACTGGATTTACATTTTAAGTATATTGGTTTTTTCTCACGTAAGACATAAAAGACTTCAATAATTTAAAAATAAAACAATTACAATAAATAAACCAATCAAACAAACATTAATATCTAAAAGAACATTACAATTGAAATAGACTTCCAAATTGTTACTTGTTTATCTAGGCGAGGACTATTATAAGAGTAATTAAACTGCATACATGAAACATATAAATCCATCGATTCTTAAAACTTTCCTAATGTGAAAAATTAAATAAATAAAAAGATAAACAAATTAGCATAAAACCATTTTTCTTAAAGTTACTTTATTATATAATGTAAATCATTTTATTGTCTTGTTCTAAATTTTTGTAAATTTAACAAAATATTACATTGTGGGAGGTGGGTTATTGATCTTTTGATTTTTTTAATCAACTATCTTCAAAACAAAGCAACTTTTATTAGGAGCATCAAATGATAAAACATCTTAAGCAATGATTATATGTAGACCCCTTATTTTTCAATCTTTTTGTTGTGATCTTAAATTCTCTTAGCCCACCAAGATCCTCTTGCTATAAAAGTTTTCAACTATGTCATTATCTTTTTTTTTTTTTATTTGAAAGGTTAACTCACATGATAATTAAACTCTTAATTCTCTCAACAAAAAGCTTAATTAGGTCCATTATGTCAATCCCATTCAATTACAAGCTGTTTTTACAGTACTCTAATTATAAAAAACTGTAACTATCAATTAAGTTATATCTTTTGCTTTTTGGGGAAAGAGATTAGTCATGCATTTTTTTTCCATTATCATGAATTTGGTAAATAAACATGCATCAGCAGCCATATACTTATTAGAGGTTTAAAGTTGCATTAGCTAAAGCATATTTTTATATCCTAAACCTGTAATTTGTTCATAAAAAAATTGTTTATTAAATATATTAATGTGAAATATTAAGACATTTAATAAAGATTTCTTTTTGCTTTCCATATTAAATTTAATTCCCTCTAAAATTGTATGTCAAGCATCACACTGTGTCCTGTCATATCTCAAGTTGAGTTTTAAAAAGGATTGATAGATTATTCATATTAACAAAGTGTATCTTCTTTTTCAAGGGAGTTCAGTTGCTAAAAGCTCCACATTTAAGTGTGCTTGATGAGGAGTAGGATGAGTGACCTACTGGAAAGTTTTCTTGGGTGCGCACACGAGTACACGAGTACATGAAAGCATAATATCAAATTCACCATGCTAGGTGAATTTAAAGTAATTACCACATAATTACAATTTAAATAATTAAAAAAAAAATGGTTGGTAATAGGTGTAGTATATAGTAGTAGTAGTATTAATATTAATACTTGAAAGAGATTGATAGTCTTGACTTATTGGGAAACCTCACATGCTGTCATCACTTTCCTACAAGAATGTCATGATTTTGTTCTCCACTTTTGGCTTACACTATTTTGGTGACAGAATAACACTCTATTTCTCTAATATTCAACTCAAAATCTCAACTTTCTATTAACACCTATAAATACATTATTAGTACGTACAACTTCACCCAAAATTCATATTAATAGAAATGATGCATATTATTGAAAATTAAATTAATACATTAAATTGTGTAAAAGGTTAAGCGTTAAAAGTATTTTAGTGGAAGAAGTATTATATATTACACAATTTAATGATTATTGAATTTTTAGTTAAATGAATAAATCATGCTCAATATAGTTAGGCTTCAACTAATATATTATGAGCCTTATAATTATCATTTTAATTTATTTGCATGAGTTAGCTTTTTGTATGTTGGGTGTACTAGAGTATAAAACATATATTTTAATATATCGGCTTAAGTTTGGAATTGATTTTTTTTATAAGATATAGCATTATACAATATTTTATTTAAAAAAATCAAACACAAAGGATTGGAATTAGATATCAGTTTCTTGATGTTTTGAATGTTAGCTTCAGATTATATTTATTAAACATTTTAATAATTTGGGACAAAATTTAAGTATCAGAAATATTCAAGTACTTATATAAATATTTATGAGTCACTTAGAAATTCAATGGTGTGATCATGAGTTATGAGTTTTTAGCTTTAATAATGTTTTTTTATTCTGGGTAGAGAATTTATGTTTCTAACTTTTTCACTTATTTAGTAGACAATGCAAAATGTTAAGGTTTTTGTAAAATTTACGTTATTATTACTCATCATAATGACTTTATTACATAAAAACACACATCGTGATCAACCTTTACGGTCATGTTTCAAAAATCTATCAAAGATGAGTATATTTAATCCAACAAAGTAGTTAATCTTTTGTGTACCACATGAAAAAGTTGAAAAGTTAAAATCACTATATAGATATAAAAAATGTTTGTTCTAACGTGAAATAGTCAAAAACTCATGATTACGTGGAATTTCTTTGTTTCTCATGGTGTTATATTGTATACATATATGATGCGTTATATAATTCATAGCTTTGATCTTGTTAATTAGCATAATGATATTGTCATTGATATTATGGCTAGCTAATTAAGTTAATTGATAACAGTAGCACCAACTAATAAAAAGAATAATAACAGTATTTCAATGATGTTCTATAAAATAAAATTGGTAGCTTTACATTCGAGTATGTCGTTTATTTATTGCATTGCATGCGCATATAATACATAGCTTGCCCAAATTCTAATCTATAACTAATTAACTTAATGGCCAAGCTACATGGGGCCGAACCGGGCTCAACCCCGGCCCACGGTCATTTATAGTCTAATCTTACGACTTATTTTAATAGTTTGGCATTTATACACTTTTTAATGTATATTGCTAATAATGTTTTATATTTGGATAACGCTCTTAACTTTTGTTTGCTGACTTTGTATATAAATTAACTACTTATTGAGTTTTGATGTTTAGAGAAGTATTTCTTAGTTCGATACTTACTTTGTACTGATAGTATTTAAATAAATATGTAATTAATTATTTTATGTAACTACCCATAATCTAATTAGGTTATATTTACTCCATAAAATAAATAAAACATATATGACGTAGGGTAACTTATATTCTATCAATTTTTTTTAATGTAACTTACCTCCTACTTCTATTATAGTGTTAGAACAAACTAAAATAAGAGTTTTTTTAATGATCTATCGGTTTGTCTTCAATAATATATGATGTTTACATTAAATAAATGTTTACATCAAAAAAAAAAATGTTTACTACTATTATAAAAACAATTTAACGAAAATGGAATGGTGCTAAAAGCTATTGAGGACCCCCTAGCGATACCATAAAATGGTAGAAAACTGTCTACAATAATTATTTTAGATGATAAAAAGTGGTTATCTGATGTTTCAATAGGTAAAAAATTAAAGGTACTTTGTTAAAGTAAAAGGTTGGATTTTCCCATCCCTCCAAATTATCAACTTTTTCGATCCATTTCTTACACATTATAATTTTGGGTTTCGTGAACATTTGTAGAACAAAATAAATCAATTCTAGCTTCTCTTATTACTCTCTTAATATTATACTTAAGCTTTAATATATATGATACCATGATGGTCATAAAACGATATTCTAGGACCTTAACCATAAGCTTAAGCTTTTATTAGAGTATATAACATATTCTGGGGCCTCAACCAAAAGCTTAAGCTAATGGTTGAGGCCCCAGGATATATATGTTATATACTCTAACAATATTGTATATAGATCATCTCATAAATATATACCCAACAAACGAGTTTAGATATACATAGGTAAAGTTAGGAGTTTTGGTGAAGGGAGTCGAAAATATTCTTATGATCAATATGTAAAAAGAATTGTAAGTGAGCATAAAAATTTCTAGCTAAAATATTTAGTTATTTGATCAATTTTATAATATTAAAACAAAACTAATAGGTATTGCACCTTAATTAAATTTTTTTGCTATTATATAGCAAATAATATAGTAAATTTTTTTGTTAATGGGTCAAACACCGTTACCCCGGCCCTCCTACTTATACATTAACCTATAAAATCGATTACTTTAACAAATTATAAATTTAATAATACCTTAAATAAGATGCAAGTCATTAACTTATTTTGTTAAACATACAATAAAAAAATCTGACATTTCATCATTAATATTATTATGATTTATTACGCTACTTTAAAAAAAAACTACTTCTTAGGTAATAAGAAGTGTGACTATTAAAACAAATAAATAATATGAAGTAATAATTACTAACTAATTTTAAAAACATTCATGGAAATAATTCAAATTTTTATCAATAAAAAAGAAAAGAAAATCCGATAGAGGCAAATCGGAGCTTTGATCACGCTTATTATGGGTGGGGAGTGGGGACACAAATAATTGAATAGCTTTGGGTCCCACATTCTTACACGCGAGAGGATGAATAGGCTCGTGCGAGACACTCATGCAATTTCATTCTGGGAGTATATAGCTATTCTAAGACATCATCATTTTTAAAAGAAAAGGAAAATTCCAAGGAAAAAAAAAATTATGAGTCATAACTGATAGGAATGAAGGAGACAAACCTATTTCTTCTTTGCAATTCTTTTTTGGACCCCACTTCGTATTCATGGCTTTTTGAGAAAGATTTTTTTTTCTTTTTTTTTATATTATATATTCTTGCTTATATAAGTATCTAATTTAATGCCCTTTCTTATTATATATATACGTATTAGTGTTTGAAATACTTTACATGTGAGACAAGATTCTACATCGATAGAATAGTGGGTTGTTGACTTGCATATATAGTGGGTGAACTAATTTTCCTACTGTCATATGGTTTTGGGAAACAATGAATCTCACCAATTGTATGTGCAAGTCAACGCTCTTAATCCATGGGTTTGTTGGCCCGAGCCCACGGTTCTCGTGTCCACACGAGTGGGCCACGGTGAGATTATGTGACGAATTGTCACGGACTAATAATTAATTAGCATGTGCAAAGTGATTTACATCATATGGCCCTAGGCGAAATATTTAAAAAAAAAAAAAAAAAGCGAGCTCTTGTATAAGTAAACTTTTAGTTATTTTTTTACTCCAATTATGCATTATATACTTTCTTTTTTTTTCATAATGTTAATGTCAAATAAATGTAAAAATGTGTGATCGTTAATAATAATGTGCTTCTGCTTAGCCTAAATTTTAATAATGAATATTAACTCAATTTGAGTTCTTTTGTAAGTTGGGTCATATGCAGTTAAATAAGTACTTCATAAAATAAATATTTGGGACTACCTTATCATCAAAGGTAGTCCCAAGTTTTTATTTTATACTTATTTAATTTTATTAATGGATAAAAAAATAAAATCCAATTACAAAAGATATTTAAAGAAAGTGTGTAAGAGTAATAACTTTATTTTTCTCTCCTTGAAATATGAAATTAGATTGTATGATTGTATCAAAGAGAATAAATGCAATAGACTGTCTGAAAAAACAAACGTTATAAGTAATTTGAATGGAGGAAGTATCAAAAAAAATAAATGAAAAAAGTGAAACCCAATATCTAATGATGGAACATTATTAAACGATATTAGTCACAAGAAAATTGAAAAAATATATTTATATGTATAATTCTAAAGGATTGTTAATACAACGCATGCAAAATATGCTAGTATATTAATACAACCTATAACTTTATTAATTATAGCCTCTAAAAGTTACTACTACTACATGGCACATGCTACACTTCAAGTGAAGACATATAATATACTCTCTCTGTTCTTTTTTGATTGTCCACATTACTATAACGGGTAGTTTCATATATTTGTCCCATTTTTTATAATTTTTTATAATGTATTTAGAGATATTTAAGCTCGAAAGTTGCTTTGAAAACTGTGCAAAAAGAAAATGGAAAAAACAAAAAAGAACGAAGAGAGTATTTGTTAATTCCATCCTTAAGATTTTTGATGGGAAAAACCACATAAGATTTTTGCATTATTATACATATAAAATACTCGTTTATTTATATTAAAAGAAAATTTTATGATCAAAGTTTATAGTTATATAATTAGATAAATCAATTAAATAATAGGTACTTTGTCGCCTTCTTCAACGAATTAGTAGTATAAAATACTTAAATAAGACCATACGCTACTTAGTGATAAAGAATAAATTATGGAGTGGTAACGTGCAATTTAATTTGCAAATACAATGATTGTTTTTGTTTAAATTGCACAACAATGATAATAAAGGCTACTAATTTGTCATGATCATGTTCAAGAGTAATTAGTCGCAGCCAAATAACCCTATTTACTTTTGGTTAAAAGATAAAAAAAGTATTCCCTTTGTTTTCTTTTGTTCTTCCCATTTACTTTTTGTATATTTTTCAATACATAATAAAAAATTTTAAAAAATACTTAATAAAAAAGTATACATTAAGACGAATCTACCGAGATCTCACATGGATATAAATATCTTTTAAATATGTGTCACAAACATTGATTAAAATTCTTTCTCCCTAAGGTGGAATATTTCATAAATGGAAGAACATTAAAGGACGGAGGAAGTAGATATAATAAATTAATTAAACTATGAGGGCTGAGGCAGTTATTTAGATATAAGAAAGAGAGAAAAAAATAAAGTATTGCGGTCATATTCAAAAATACAACATAAGATAAATTTAATGGGATGAATTTTAATAAAATATAAGCTAGTAGATAATTAAATGTGTCAAAATGAGCAACTTTTTGTAAAAGTCAAAACATGCAAGAGAATAAAAGTAATTTAATAATTTAAATTTAAATTGTTAGGAATTATTAGAAGTTGAATAAATTTAACCTAATTAGCTCAATAATTAGTACAAATTCAACTTTATCTAGGGTCATTATCTCAGGAATTCACCTGATAGGAGTGGGGAATGGTGATGGGTAGACAAAAAGGGCGTATTGTTAATTTCAAATTTCTGGCGCCATCTATTATATCATGATTATTATTAAATAAATTATACTAATCATATAATTGTATACTTCCCTTTTTTTTTTTATAAAAGTTAGGTTGTGAGAAGGGTGGACTACCAATTAGATGAGATACGATCTAGTAATTTAATCTAAAAAAACAGTATTTTCTGTAACTGAGATAAGAGATACGATCTAGTAATCTTCGTACTTTTATACTTCTACATCATGATTTTAGGATAATCAACCATGTAAATAGGTAGCTTGAGAATGATATGTATTTATATGGAGTATTTGGTAGATGGTTGATAATCGATTATTAATAGTTGGTAGCAGATTGAAATGACTAATTTAAACATTTGATTTTATCATCTAGCTTGATCAACTAAGTTTGAACACACTGCAAGGAGCAACTTGTTCAAAATTAACTAATTCATATCAATTAGTTGTTTCAACCAACTAATTAAAACTAAACACTAACCTTAGATGGTTTAACCACCCAATGAGTCACCCATCTATTTTTGTCCAAATAAGCTAAGAGTTTTCGATAAACTATTTTACCAAACACCGCATAATTGTACTTTGTTTGACGACTTTTGAGTATATTCTCTAAAAAGATTTCCGATAAAATTTTACCAAATGCCCCGATAAACTAAGAATTTCCGATAAACTATTTTTTTTGTTCTCATAGTTTTCAAAAATATGTTTAAATAAGAAAAAAACACATACATTAAGACAAATATAATAAAATTTTACATATTCTGCATAACTACATTGAATTAAATTATTAAAATAAAAATATACTCATAGACTTGTACTACTCTCTTGGAATGTATTCATTTTCCAAAAAAAAAGTCATATTATATTTACCTATATACATTACAAGAACAAAAAGTTTGCTGAGGTTTAAAGATTCTTGGTTTCTCCAATGAATCTACAAAACATTGTCTAGAGAAAATTTGACAGAAATATGAGACACATTAGAAAAGGAAAGACTATTAATCAACAAAAATCCAACACAAACAGAACATGTTTAAGCACTTTATATATATATAGAATATAATTTATTCTTTGGGATTAGGGAGGGTAAGATGATCTATATGTACATATTAGATAAGTTTTGTAGAAGGGATTCCATTTTCCTTAAATAGTTATAATTCCTAAATTCCATGGGATTATAGATTAGAGTTGTGCAATGGGTTGGTGTCTTGGTGGGGTCATTAGGGGTCGGATTCGGTATTTCAATATGCAGGCTACAGATGGATTGGGCCTTAAATGGTGCATAAGAGGTTTATTCTAAATATTTTGAATTCTATATATAGACTCTATATCAGATAATATATAGACCCTATATCAAATAATATATAAATCAAAATCACTGTAAAAACTCGGAACGAATAGAGAAAGAAAATTCATGTGAATTACCCACTAAAAAGAACTTATTAATTCATATATATCATTATTTTTTTTTGTTTTTTACTGATTTATTTATTTTCTCATCCTTAGTTTTGGCTAGTTTTTTTTTATTAGTATGTAGTTTTTCTCATGAAGAGATATTGTCACTTATTTTTCTTTCTTTGGAGTGGTTTAAGTAATATTGGGATTAAATTTGATCACTTTTTTTTAGGTATACGTATGGATTATCTATTATTTCTCTATCTAAATCTTGGTTTCAAGTGGAATACTAAATTAATCACTATGATTATAGCTAATTTTATGAAATTAAGAATTAAATTAGTGTTAATGTCTTATTGATGAATACTCCATATAATTTTATAAATTTAAGAGCTAAAATTGAAAATGAAAGGAAAAAAAAACTTAAAGGAGAAGTAGGGGAATAATTGGTGGGAACTTGAAATGTTGCTTTCTTGGATCCTGTGTGAAACATTTGTCACTATAACAATTAACACATATACATACCCATCAATTTGGTGGCCAAAGATAAAGGAAACTAACGAATGATGAAAAGTAGAAGTGCAAAACAAAAGGAAGCATGTTAATTGGTATCAAAAAGAAAAAATAAATCTAATAAAATTTATAATATGGAAGAGAGACAAATCTTTAAATGCCTTTTAAAAATGGATGCAAGTGAGAAATAAAACCAAAAAGAAAATGGAATTAAAATTTAACTCTTCTATAAATTATATATTTTTTTAATATAGTTTGGTTGAGACTTGAGTAAAATTAAATTCCCTTTTAAACCAAGATAAGAGAAAGATATTGGAGTATTATTAGAAAAAACATAAATGTAATATGTAAAATTAAATTCTTAAGTTGAATTTTATTTTTGCGAAACTATGCTTTAAATTTGTTGATGAAAACGAAGTTTTAATCATTTTTATATCATAATAAATCATGTATTAAGTGTTAATTAGTAAATATAAGGTGAAATGATTAAAATTAGAAAATATTTTAAATCATGTATTCAAATTTAAAGATGTGATTATTCACAAAGAATAAGTAAGGTATTAAATTATTAATGTCAATTTTTTCAAAAATTAAATTGCAATTTGAGGTATACAATCGAAGTCCCTACTAACTAGCTAATTGGTTCATCATGGGTCGAATTTTTCACGTAGTGTTATTTTAGATTAGCTTGGGTCATTTTAATTTGGTCGGTTTACTAAGGACTCACGTGGTCAATTTTTATATTTCTAAAATTATTTTTATAAAAAATAATTTATTTTAATTGTATTAAATTATGAGTATTTTTCTAATATTTATTTGATATATTCACAAAATTTGTAAGAATTAGACAAGAAAAAATAATCTTATATCTAGTCTAGAGTAACAATATATGCAAATCGATTCAAGGTAAAGTCATGAAACCCAAAACATTTAAACCAAAATTTGAAGAGAGTCAAATTAGGTCTAATCTTATTATAGATAAATTGAAAAACATACATCAAAAAAGTTGCACAATTTCTCAAATGATTATAATTAGGTAAGTCTAATATACGTTTTAAAGTGATCACTCATAACTTTAAAGTGATCACCTACAATTTTAAAGTAATCACTATTTATAGATTTAGAGAAATTACTTATAATCTTAAATTCATTACTTATAATCTTAAAATGATTAATTAGAGAATTTAATTAATTATATGAGCTCATTTTATGGCGAAACAGTCTCATACAAGACTTACTAAAAAAATTAAAAGAAATAACGATTATTTTTTGTAGACGACAAAACATGGGGGAAGAGAATTAGAAAAGGGGAAATGAGTATAAAATTCAGATTTCTCATAAAAAAGTGATATATGCTCCAACTGACACAACTACACGAGACTAAATTCCCACATTTACTTTTTCAAGCCTTACATTTACCTTTTTTGTTTAAGTAGAAGATAATGCTCCAATTTTAGTTTTTTTTTCCTACTTTTTATTTATTTTTATATTTTTAAAAATTTAAATTATGCTCTTTTTCCCCTTTTCTTTTGTCAATCTATATCACTCTCTTCTCCAACCCCTAGTCCCACTCAAACCAAAAAATCATGATGAAACACCCTCTACAACCAGCACTCCATACATTCATTTCTCCTCATAACAACACTATCACTATTTTCCATCATCATCATCATCATTTCCATTTCCTTTCTTCCCTTAAATTTACCTTCTTTCACTTCTTTTCTTCTTCATCCAATTTCTTCTCCAAAACCCTAAAATCATGAAACTCCCTTCTTCCAAAAATTCCTCTGTTTTCCTCTGTTTTTTCCTTTATTTTTCTCCATTAATTCTTCTACCTACAACTTGTTCATCATCTCCATTACAAAATTCCCGAATTCCTCTTGAAATTTTCTCTCTTTTAACCCTAAAATCATCCCTAAATGACCCTAATAATTCCCTTCAATCATGGGATCCTACTTCACTTTTGTCGAACACTTCTCATGCTTGGTGTTCTTGGTCAGGAATCAAATGTGCCCTTAATGCTTCCCAAATTATCTCCCTTGATCTTTCATCCCGTAACCTTTCTGGAGAAATCCCATCTGATATCCGCCATTTATTATCCCTAAATTACCTTAATTTGAGCAGAAACTTATTTGAGGGCAATTTTCCCACCTCCATTTTTGAATTATCTGAGCTTAGAACTCTTGATATTAGCCATAATAACTATAATTCAACTTTTCCCCATGGAATTTCTAAGCTTAAGTTTCTTAGATACCTTAATGGTTATAGTAACAGCTTCATTGGTTCTTTACCCTTAGACCTGGCCGGACACCAGTTTCTTGAGTACTTAAACCTTGGCGGAAGTTATTTTTCAGGCAATATTCCAGCAGAATATGGAAATTTCCCTAGGCTAAATTTCCTTGATTTAGCTGGAAATATGCTTAATGGTTCAATCCCATCAGAATTTGGGTCATTGATTGAACTTCAGCATGTTGAAATGGGGTATAATAATTTTGATGGGAGTTTACCAATTGAATTGGGTATGTTATCCAATCTTCAATACTTAGACATCTCAAATTGTAGCTTGTCTGGGAATATACCCAAAGAAATTGGAAATTTAACAAGTTTAACTACATTGTTGTTGTTTAGCAACAATCTCTCTGGTATGATCCCTTCAAGTATTTCAAACATGAAAGCATTACAAATACTTGATTTATCAGTTAATAGACTTTCTGGGTCGATTCCTGAAGGAGTTTCTGAGCTTAAAGAGTTAAGCTTTTTAAGTCTTTTAGGAAATGAGTTAATTGGGGAAATTCCTCAAGGTATTGGTGATCTTCCCCTGCTTGAATTTCTACTTCTTTGGGATAATTCCCTTAATGGGTCATTACCATCTAGGCTTGGAACCAATGGGAAGCTTCAGAAACTCGATGTTTCATCGAACCGATTGTCGGGTTTTTTGCCGGAGAATCTTTGCTCTGGCAACACCTTGGAGAAGCTCATATTGTTCAATAACAGGTTTACTGGTGAGTTGCCAAATTCAGTTGTGAGCTGTTCTTCATTAGTAAGGGTTAGAATTGAGGATAACTTGTTTAATGGAAGCATCCCTTTTGGTTTTGGTAATTTGCCTAATCTTGTTTTTATGGATCTTAGTAAAAATAACTTTACTGGGAAGATTCCTTATGATCTTGGGATTGCACCCAAATTGATGAAATTGAATGTTTCTGAGAATTTTTTTGTGGGTGGTTTGCCTGAAGGGATATGGGGTGCTCCTAGTTTGCAAATTTTTTCTGCTTCTTTTAGTGGGATTTCAGGGAAAATCCCTGATTTTAAAGGGTGTAAAAGTTTATACCAAATTGAGATGGAAGGGAATAGTCTAAGTGGTTCAATACCTTGGGATATAGGCCACTGTGAGAAGCTGATATCCTTAAATTTAAGGAAGAATCTTTTAACAGGAATTATCCCTTGGGAAATTTCTACTTTACCTTCTATTAATATTGTTGATTTTTCTCATAATTTGTTAAGTGGTAGTATTCCTTCAAATTTTGATAAGTGTAGCACTTTGGAGACTTTTAATGTTTCATTTAATCTTTTGACTGGACCAATACCATCATCTGGGTCCATATTCCCCAATTTGCACCCATCATCATTTGTGGGTAATGAGGGATTATGTGGTGATTTGCTTGGGAAGCCTTGTGGGCCGGGTTCTCCGGTGATCGGAGATCGAGATGTTGATAATAAAAAGCCCAAGAAGGCGGCGGGTGCTATTGTGTGGATCATGGCTGCTGCATTTGGGGTTGGATTATTTGTTCTGATCGCTGGTAGTCGGTGCTTCCATGCGAACTATAGCCGTAGATTTTCAGAAGGTAAAGAAGTTGGTCCTTGGAAATTGACTGCCTTTCAACGGTTGAACTTCACCGCGGATGATGTGTTGGACTGCTTGGCGATGAGTGATAAGATCATCGGAATGGGGGCTACCGGGACAGTTTATAGGGCGGAGATGCCAAGTGGCGAGATCATAGCCATTAAGAAGTTGTGGGGGAAGCAAAAGGAGACCTTAAGAAGACGAAAAGGGGTGCTCGCGGAGGTGGATGTATTAGGCAATGTAAGGCATAGGAACATAGTGAGGTTGTTAGGGTGTTGTAATAATAAGGATAGCACATTGTTACTCTATGAGTACATGCCTAATGGGAGCTTAGATGATTTGCTACATGGCAAGAACAAAGGAGAAAATTTGGTTGCGGATTGGCTTACTAGGTACAAAATCGCCTTTGGAGTGGCTCAAGGCATTTGTTACCTACACCACGATTGTGATCCTGTCATTGTTCACCGCGATCTAAAGCCTAGTAACATTCTTTTGGATGCCGAAATGGAGGCAAGAGTAGCGGACTTTGGGGTGGCTAAACTCATTCAAAGCGACGAGTCTATGTCAGTCATTGCTGGATCATATGGCTACATAGCACCTGGTATAATTCTTCAACTTAATACTTCACACTTCATTCTTTTATAACTTGGTACAAATTGCCTATATTAGTCATAAATCTGTCAAAAGTGTGAATCATTCATGGACATTTTGAACTAATCACTTGTTTGAAAATGACTTTCACCAACATACATTCAACCTCAATAGTTTGATCATGCATGATTACATGTTCATACAACATTAAAATATCTGAATATGTAGAGGCGAAGTCAGAACTTTAGGTGAGGATGACTAAAACTTAAGGTTAGAAATCAAAAATCCCCAAGAATTAAAGGTATTTGAAAAGTTCTATTATATAATTTGAGAGACCAACAAACATTATTTGTAAATGCGGCACATCCCATATATTATCTACACCACATTTATCTGATTTGTTTAGGATGGTTCGTGGTCAATCTTCACCCCCTAATAGCTTCGTCCTTGTAGAATTGTCCAAAAACTGACACAATTAGCCGAAATCAAGTATGACTCGACTCGATCTGAAATAGCCAACTTATAAAAATCAATTCCTATTGTCAACATATTTACATATATTCAAGTACCAAACTTAACTTAACCTAAGATATCATACCTGAAACCCTCCCAAACACCTGAATGTACACCTCTATAACCCTCCTAATATATGGTCTAAAATGTTTTCTAATACTTAATATTGTAGCTTTCAACGTTACTTCCTCGTCTCTTTAAATTTGGTATTGCAAGTGACATACTTGAAGAAAAAACATGTCAATTAAGAATCCAAAGTACACCATTTGGAAGCATGCTTGTTTTGTTGAATATTAGTCCAAGATAGAAAGTTGAAAGAGCCAATACAAATGAACATTTGGAATTATAAAGACAGTCCCAATTGGTGTTAATTCATCAATCAAATAAAGATAGGAGTATAAGAGTGCAAATTCCTTAGTGTCAGTGGACTGAGTAATTCAGTAAGAGTGTCAGTAGTATACTCCTACTCAGTAACTTAAGGAAGGACTCACCCATCATTTAGTGCCCTACATTCCAAATATGGTACTAGTCTTTCTTTTTCTACTGTTACGCGTGATGCTTTTTTTCTTTCTTTTTTTTTCTTTAGAAATCATTTTTATTTGGACCCACTTCTCAATTTGTCAAACATACTCTCTTTTCTAATTATTTTTCTTCCTAATTTTTAATTCAAACTTTTCTGAATTATATTCTGAAAATATTGACATACAGTCAAAATTATATATATATTTATCAAATTATAAACATAGTTAGATTGATTTTATACATTTACAAAGAAAAAAATTTAAATCTTTAATTGATTTAAGTTCAATAAAATCAAATACAACTCGATAAAAAATAATATCTCATTAAAGAGTTATCATGATAAAAATCTTACCCACTATTTAAATTGGTATAGGTGTGTAATACACTTTATTGACTCATCTTTTACTTCATTTCTCTAGTTAATTATCTTTATGTGATGGTTAAGGTTAAAAAAAAGTTGTCTTCTTGTTTGTATTCACTTAACCAACTCACTTTATGCTAAACACAACAACCCCACTTCAATAATAACATTCTAGGTGAATTAAATTAACCTTGAGTGAAAGCTACAAACTTTTTCATTTTCATTTTTCATATTTAATATTTATTTATATTTTATTACGAGTGTTTCTGAATTTGTGTAAGGCGTCTGATTATAAATGACAATCTACTATTTGTGTTACCTTACATTACTTTTGGTCAAGTTTGTTTACTTATGATTAGGCATCAAAATCTTTAAAAAAAATCAAAAAGTAATAAAGTTTTTATTTTTATCGGATATTTTTACTTTGCTTTAAATACGACAATGACAGGCCAAGTGTCCCTTAGGGGCTCGCATGTGACTTTTCTCATGATGGAGTAATATAATTTTTTTGTGCTGAGTTATTTTCAGTATTACTCACTAGTCACTTAATTTGTGTTCTTACATGTATACTTTTTTCCTCCCTGATTACAGAGTATGCTTATACCTTACAAGTCGATGAAAAGAGCGACATCTACAGCTACGGTGTACTACTCCTAGAGATACTGACCGGAAAACGATCAGTAGACGCGGAATTCGGTGAAGGAAATAGCATAGTAGATTGGGTAAGAACCAAAATAAAAGCCAAAAATGGAGTAAATGAAATCTTAGACAAAAATGCAGGTGCATCATGTGCATCAGTAAGAGAAGAAATGGTGTTAGTACTCAGAGTTGCTGTACTTTGTACAAGTAGAAATCCTGCAGACAGACCATCTATGAGAGATGTTATATCAATGTTACAAGAAGCTAAGCCTAAAAGAAAATCTCCTACTTCTTTAGGAACACCTCAAAGTGGTGATCATGTTATAGAAATTGGTGGGTGTAATGATCATCAAAATGTTAGTGGAGATTTCTTAGGTGAAAAGAAGTAGGGAAATTAATCATAATATATATGTTCATAGTAGTACTAATTTTTATTTTTATTTTTATTTTTCTTTTTTTGGGTATTTTTATTTTGTGATGGAAATTGTGGGGTTGGTATAGAATTAGTTTTTATGAAGTGATTTTTGATGGAAATTTGAAGCAATGATTTCATTTAGTGCATGCTAATTTATTAGAAAAAGTATTGGTTCATATTGCCAACATGTGCAATTGTGGAGGTGTCAATAGTGATTATTATATATTAGAGGGATACTAGTATTTCTGATTATGAATTTTAATTAAGGATTATCTGAAAAATTGTAAAAATGTAGTATGTGAATTTAATGTTTATGTTGAAATATTTGTTTGTCTTGCTATTAACATTATATATAACCTTTACATACTCTATGTATCCTAATGTTATTATAATCTTTTTATTTTAAATTATTTTATAACGTCAATATAGAAATATTTGATCCATGTCACATGAAACATGGCTTTCTTCAATTACAATAATTGATTAAATTATATACATTTATTAATAGTTATACTGATTTATAAGAGATTTTTTATTAACGGTCAATAAAAAAAACTATTTCTTTATTATTAGATGGTTTGTGTTGTGTATATATATCATCAAGTTTTGTCATGGTAAAGAGATTTATTAAGACCAACTTGATGACTTTAAGAGGTTACAATTATATATGTTATTGAATTAAATGTAATATAAAAGGCAATAATGCACCAAATCTATTGCAACTAGAAAAATCAAAAGCAATCATGTAATTTGTTGAAAAAGGGTATTTTCTTTCGGTTTGAAAATCATCAAAGAGCATAGAATGTACTTTCTCCTGTCACTTTGAGATTGTAGAAGATATAATAAAAAAAAGTAATAATTTTAATATTTTTGCTACATTCTCTTAATTTCAAATTACTTATTAGGAGTATGTTACTATTTTTAACAAAAAAAATAACTATGTAAATGTCTATTTTATCTATACTTTTCTTAAATCTTATAGGCCATTAGATTTAATACTCATATCCTTAATAAGTTACAATAGTCTTTTTTAACACAAATAGAGAAAAAGGTATTATCCTTATTAAGAGGTAAATGTTAGGAAAATAGTTATGTCATCTCAAATCGATAATTATAGAGATGCTGACTAATTATAAGCTTGAGGGATTATTAATTGGTTTCAAGACCATTGGATTTGTATGCATTCATCATTTCTCTTGAATGAATTTTGTTGTGTTCAAGTAAATTACGAATTTATCATTGTATCTGAGTCAATAGTTTTCAATCAACCGGACGCAAAAAAATCTTGGTCTTCCATTAAAACTACTTGTGGGTTTGAAGAGAATGGTGTTATGTCAAATTAAAAAAATGATCCACAAGTGAGGGAGTTAAAAAATAACCCACATATTAAGTCATAAATAATTACAGAGTGATTGACTAACATATAAACTCGATAAACTAGTAATATTTCTAATAAATTTATGTGTAAAAACATTCTAGATTGCTAGATTGTGGTGTCAGTCTGTCACCACTCATTACCACCCTCAGAAAGATGTTGGATTGTGTACTACTAATGATCAATTGCTTCTGGCTCATCTTAGTGGTTTTACTAATACTCTGACAAACAGTAATTCCTTGGACAATTTACTACTGTTTAGATTTCGATTTGGGAATGTTGAGGTAGGATTCAACATTTCTTCCTCTATCGAGCTGGTATAGGTAAATAACGGTTATTTATTTTAATATTAAGGGTTTTACTAATAAATTTATTTTAATAGAGAGACAAGTATTTTGTCATTTTGTGGTTATTTACAAATAACTTGATTAGGATTTTCTTCTCTATTCTTATCAATTTGCCATACCCTCTCTATTTTAAATTTTTAATGTGTTTATTAAACTTTCGTGACAAAACTAATGTTTTTACCACTCTATTTAATTTTTATTTATGTATTTTCTTTTATTTTTTATAGCTTTTAATTATATTCATATAATTTAGTGATTCTATCATTTTCTTGATACTAGTAGACCTGCGGTGTCATAGATGATTGTTGCAGTATCTAGCGGACAAAAAGAGTATAAGTCATCAGCAATACATAATCGTAAGTTATTAGTAATACGATTTTAAAAAAAGACCGGTAAATTTTAAGAATTAAAATTTTCTTAATATTAATAGGTATATATAGCACCTGAATTGAAGTATTGTATAATAACACAATATCATATTTAGTTTTGTAATAATCATTCTTCAAAATTTGGCCATTTAATTAGACCTATAATACAAAAATTTTTGCCACACCATTTTGGAGGACAAGTATACATATATATAAATCACAAATTCTTACGAGAGACAGTCTCTTTCAGAAACCATCTCTAATTGGGTTGGCACATTAGGAAAAATGTAGAGCAAATACAGGCAATAAGCTTTAATGAATTGGGCCTAAGAGACGTCTCTCAAAAAGACGGTCTCTCAGGAAACATTCAACATTGAATAAGTTAGAGCTATCTCCTTGTTTTTGAAGGATCTCATAAGGTGAAGTTTACAATTCCTCTGGCCTTCCTCTGGCTCTTTATTTGCTTGTATGAAATGTACTACCAAGCTTTTTTCATGTGCCTGTTCAAGTCATCAATTAAATGTAGACCTGTTAATTTTATTCCGATTTAAAAACCTGACTGAGAATTGATTAATCTCACTCGTTTTTTCAATATTTGTTAATGTCTTAAGAGTCGCTCATTTTAAGTTAAAAGTAGAACCAACTATTTTGGATCAATTCTTATAATTTAGATCAAAATTTCACAATTATGGTTTTTAAATTATTAACAAAAATTTATGCGATATTATTTTTACTTTTTAAATATATTATAACGATTAAGCATAAAATAACAATACAAATCGTACGGAATATTTCTATATCTATTCAACTATACCTCTAGAGACATAATACTTGTAATTTCCTTCTCTAATCCTTGAAAACATTCCATGTTTTGTTTAACAATAAGCATAAGCTCCTTAAGCATTATACTTACTTTTTCAGCCTGCAATCATGTATTTATTTATATGTAATAAAACCTCCAAAATAAAATTTACTAAAAAAAACCTCCAAAATAAAATCACAAATATCCAAACAAATAAAAATTATGCAATGTAACAGAAAACTTTATCTAATTTTTTACCCCATCGATAAACATTAAAAAACGGAGAGAATTATAATTATTTAAATGAATATATTTTAACCTGAGAATGGAGTTCATATATGGTTTCTTCAATGTTTTCCATAACTTCTAGAGCTAATTTCATGGATTCATATACAGATGCTACTTCTGCCTGCATACAATAATCCAAAATATAATTATTTTTTTATAATTTAGTTAAAGATTATATAAACTTAACTATTGGCACACATTCTTAAATGAAACAGTCTTATGGTACGACTATATCTATCAGGCTGACTTATATACATCTAATTAACATGTTAAAGTAATAACTTACAGTTTTAAAGTGATTAGTTGTAGAAATGACACCTAATTAACATTTAGATTTTGTTACGTAGCTACAAAGTATAATGTACTTTTCTTAGCTAGGTTCAACACGAACGTTTTAAGTTCTATTTCCTTAATCTTTATGTGTATTCGTGAGTCAGACTGACAATAACATGTTAAAAAAGAAAATATGAAATAGTATACTCCTATAATTTATTGTTCAACAATAAAAATCTAATATTATTATTAGAAATATAAAAGGAAATATGAAGTTACCGTTGCACCATGAAGGAGTGGAAGTTTAGTGGAGTAAGCAGAGAGCTTCCTAGAGAGTCTAGCAAGAGCTTCACAATATTTTTTCTGGAATTTGTCCCACTCATTAAGAAGCTCAATTTGTGGGCATACAATTTCAAGAAACTTTACCTTTTGCTTTAACCTTACAACTTTCATCCTCTTTTCTGCAATTGCATATCTCATTTTGTACAATTTCAACCACAAACCAAATATTTTCCCCTATATCATATTTATTAAAAATGTTACTAATCAATATAATTTAGAGTAGAAAATTTATTTAATAAATAAATCAAGCAAAATACTATGTATCATCAATTTTGTACTTCATCTTATCTTTCAATGCTACTATTATACCATAAAAATTTTTAAAATACTCCGACTTAAATTAAAGCTGATTGATTTTTGAGTAATTACAAATAAATTATGTTTATAGAGCCAACCAAGTAAACATATAGATGATATGTTTAAGAGACAAAGGGAATGGATTTGAAACACTATCCTTTTACGGTATCAACCAATCGGGAAAAGATTTAAGTCTGAATCTGCCTAAGCTATGACGCAAATGATTTGATTAAAAATCATATTAATCATTTGATTAAAATTCATATTAATATTAAATATGTAACATAAACTCTGAAAATATCCGTCGAGATGATTTTGTAGTCTCTACACATATAGAAATAAATATCCGACTCACACTATATAGTTATATGTTGTTTTTGACCTTAATTAAATTGCTACTAAGGAGTCATGAACTCATGACTACATTATCACACAAACCCTTTTCTTTTTCTTTTCCTATTTCCAAATAGTATAATTTTTTTTTAAATTCCTTTTTTCTTCTATTGGGTTTTCATTTTTTTTTTCTATACCACACACTTGGGTGGCAAAGTAAAGTGGGATTACATTTTAAATATTGTTTACCTACCTAAATTCACAAGAGCTTTCTTTATCTCTCTACAGAAGATAAGAAGTTATAATTAGTTAGGAACCCTAGCTATTTACTTTATTTTTATCCATGGGTCTAAAAACAAGTAAATAAACAAAAGCACAAGTAATGTCAATTGATGCTAAATAATATATAAGTCTTTTAATTTGAGGGGTTATGTACGATCAGACACCTTACATGTGCTGATGACCGGAATCAAGTTAAGACGAAGAAGCCAACTAACCTCTGCTTTACTCTTGACCTTAGTCATAGCAGCCTCAGCTTTAGCGTTGGCAAACCTCCACTGAATCAGCCTATTATGCATAATCTTGTATTGATGAAACTCTTCTTCTTGTACTGTGGATATCTTCTTCTGTTTATTAAAGTACTTCAACATTCCACTCACACCTTTCACCTTCGGAGACTCCGGTGCCAAGGGTGGGACCGGCAGTGGGCGGCCGGGCGACAAGGCCCATGCCGAAGGAGACTTGGTCAATGTCCTTCCAATTCCCTTTGCTGATGCATTATGAGAACTTGACCTAAAAAGCTTAGTCACACTACTTAGGTTACTAGTGTTAGAATCTTCCCTGCTCTCAAAACTTAGTCTCCTTCTTGGGCTACCTAACACTTTAGATATTGGGATGCTATTATTGTTTCCCTCATCTTTGGTGGTGGTTCTAGACTTGGTAGTTGACCTTGATCGGTGAACCGATGGTCTAGGAGATGTGGTGGCCGACCTTGAAGATCGATTAATCGATTGTTGAGGGGAGGTGGTAGATGCAAGAACACATATCTCAGGTAGAGAAACCGATGAAGACCGACTAGTAGAACGATGTGGAGATAACCCACGAGTATCAGACGAAGAAGCAATTGATGCGCCACTACTACTACGACTTAACCGCGGTGAGCGAGGGATACCGGCAGACTGAGGACGACGAGGTTTGGGATTGGTGACAGGTGAGTTAGGTTCCATTTTGGGATGTGTTTGAAGATAAATGAGATGTATTGGTTAAAAGAATAAGGAAGGTACTGATGAGAATGAAATATGAATGATATAGAAGAATGAAGCAAGCATAGTGGCCAAAGTGTTGCATACAGAAGTTGAGTTGCATGCACGTTGAAGCATAAATCAAGTAAGACGGCCAAGTCCACAACCTAAAACTGTCAAGTGCGTCTAGTGGTTAAGCTGTCAACACCGTGCCGGAAAAAATGACCAAAAATCAGGAAATAGACATGTCAAAACAGTCGGATAAATGGGTTCTGAGTGAGTCGTTTATATTGGATCGACCTGATAATTTTTTATCATCAAAAATTTCCCAATATAAATATATATAAAAACAATAACTAAAACAAAGAAATACTCCTATTAACCCAAAATACAAAAATTGACCGAATATTATGAGTCACAACTAAAAATGATTTCATAGAAATGAAAAGTTAACAAAATTTTAAAAAGAGGTCAAGCAATCAATCAATCTGATACTTTCTAGTTACGGGCTAAAATTTTCAAGTTAAAGCTCATAAATTCCGGATCGAGTCAAAGCATCCAGAAAATTGGTCGACAGACGCATTAAGACAAACTTTGTAACGAAAAATGACGTTAAGCATCTTACTTGATTACAGGCAGCGCAGAACCAGTTCTGAATCGCGCCTGGTTTCAAGGATATAAGATGATAATCAAACCGAAAAATAAGATTTAAAATAGCCAAAACACGGTACTTGAAAATCACAAGTTACTTCAATAGCTAAGGAACAATATCAAGTTAGGGTTTGCACAAGGGGCAAAACATGATTGATAAAATCTAGTTCAAAGCTTGCAAGAAGCGGAAAATACAAACATAAGCACAGGTTATGCCCAGCATCGGAGTTTTTACTACCAAGTAGTCTACCATGAACCCTGAGCGCCAGCAGAAGGATTCTTAAATGCGGAGAATTCCCAGTAAGTCTTCAGCGAGTAGGGTGGGGAGATTGTCACGCCATCTTCGGTGATTTTTGCGATCTGATATTCAGAAATTAGAAATTATCTTAGTAATCTTCAAGGAAATTACCCAAGTTACCAAAAGTAATTTATCTGTTATTCAAAAATAGTAAAGTATTCTGTAGATTGCTAAAAAAGCACAATTAATAAAATGAAATATGTAAACAAACCTGAAGCTTGTTGATAGCAGAACGATCACGATATATAAGGACACGCATGCACTTCTCAAGTAGCCTAACACCATCTTCAAAACTCATGTCTTCCTTCCATTCGTCTCGGAGAATTGGAATAGCAAGATGATTTCCAAATCCCGTAGCAACATGGTTATCTTGATAGTGCACACCAATCATGTTAACCTATGGAATATAGATCATCATCAGTCATCCAAGAAGTATATTGAAATAAACCAACGATTAACATCGAGACATTCCAACAGTGAAAAAACGTTATTGTAACTGTAAATGGATAGACATACAGTTCCAAGGTACTTTTGCCCGTTTTTGACGCCTCCAAGGACAACAGAATTCCACAGTGGATTGAACTTGTTACGTCTATTATACATTACACGAGTAAGGTAGCTGTGCACCTCCTTAGGACCAAGGGAATTTCCATCATCCCACATGTTGTCATAGAGACTGAAATATCAAGGAAAAACAAAAGCAGTCACCAATAAGAAAATAGGGAGGAAAAAAAAAAAAGAAAAGTATCAACCAAGAAATAAAGCGTAAAGATCTTAGAAAAAGACCCTTTCACGAATCTTCTCACATTAACTTCCATGGATTTAGTATTTCTTATTTTATAATTGTTGGCTTCAACTGTCACTTACATGAGATCATCTAAGGTACGCAAAAGCTCCTGGAAGTCGCTAACCTCTCCACTAGCGCCAAGAAGAGAGTGCTTCCCAATAGCCTTCAATCTCTCCACACTTTTGTAACGCAGAGTGGATCCATAGGAACCTGCCATACAAGCAAATATTTAATTATTCAACAGACAACAACTGATGAATGAGCTACCATTACATATAATAAGACAGCTCCACCTTGTACACATTCCAAACTCAAGAAAATATACAGCCAACAAGTTCTTTGCAGTCTAACTATCAGTGAAAAGTTTATATCAATTTTACAGTTCACATTTTCCGATCTTTCAACATTCACATTCCAGAATAGACCATGTTAAACTCACTGCTAAGCATTCCCTGTTTTTGATGAATCACTCAGTCCCACATCTTGACAAGTAACTAAAATCCAGAGGCAAGAAACATACGGTAGCAATAATCACAGCCCAGTCAATATAGCTCCAAGCACTTTTTAGATGCATCTGAAAGAGCAAAGATTGAATACCCCCACACGAAAAAAGGAATTTACAGAAAAGGAGCAAGAACAACTCTATAAAGATGAATATTAGACCTATCACATCAAAAGAACATAACACAAAAATGGAAAAAGGATAAGAGGAAGAAAAGAAAATTACAAAAGAGCTGAAACAAAGTAACCAGATAACTTATAACACCAAGATTTCCACCTTTTATAACAAATGCATATACATATATCAATATATGAACACTCAAGTCATTTAATGAGCTTACTAGTCAAAACTGCAAAAATAACACCGGCAATATAGTACAAGAAAATCAGAGTACAAGGCTAGTTAAACCAGTTCACAGAACTACAAAAAGAGCTTAACGGGTGTGTAATCATAGTAGTCAAGTATACTATACGCAACACCTAGATAGTAATCTCATCATTCCATCATCCCACCGCCATTGAGTGGCTTTCTCCTAGGAAAGTTTTGGAAGGTTCATGTGTATGCAGCCTAAATCTGTTTTCCAATTGACTCTACAGCAAAGATCATCAGCAATTTTTTATAAAAAGAAAGTGCACATGGACAGTAATCTCAAAATTCTAATACATGACACAAGACTCTAACCACCCAAACTATCCTATAATAGATGGTCCAATAATTAGAGTCTTACGTAGATGTAAGCAAATCTATAATGGGTAGCATCAACTTTCCGCAAGACGATAGATCAATGCACAAATATTTTACCTTTAGTTATCCTCCTCCATAACAAAATATATTAACAGAAAAAATGTTCGCAGGACAACCCATGAAGCTTACATTTTAATCCCTTTCCAAGATCCATTTACAAACCTAATAATTGATCTATGAACTTCACATTAACCTCAACCACAACCCAGCCCCACAAGCAATACTTATGCAGAAATTTCCACTAAAGTAATCACCAAACCAATAATTGAAAATTGCAAAAAAAGAAAAAAAGAAAAAAAGAAAAGAAAAATCAAACCTCCCATATCAGCAGCGATGAGAATTCCATCCTTATACTTGATTCCAATAACAGATGTTCCCGTCACATAAGGATACCTAGAGCAATCACAAATTATAAATCACTCCATCAAAGCCCTCAAGTTAAACTCTTAAAGATAAACATATTTTGGGTCCTTAAAAACTTAAAACTTCAGTTAAACTTACTGCCCTCTACCCTGATTGAGGAACAACTAACTTGTATTATTTCTTTTAAAAAGTATCAAGACAATGTGCTTCAAATTACAACCTAAAAGTTAAGAATTTTTTGTTAAAGGACACTTAAGATTAAACTTCACTTTCACTCCACTCATTTAGCCAAAAAAAATGTAATCCATTTACTGTAATCAATCAAAAAAAACTATTTCGGATACTTAAGAAGCCGTTAACCTCTGGCCTATACCCAGATCAATCAGTGAAACAATTAACTTAGTTATTTCTTACAAAAGTACTAAGACAGTGTGTTTCAATTACAACCTAGAAACTGAAACTTCTTTATTAAAAAACACTGAAAATCTAAACTTTGGCACAATCCAGTTATTAAAAAT
Organism: Amaranthus palmeri; assembly: GCA_019776075.1. Classification (NCBI taxonomy): domain Eukaryota; kingdom Viridiplantae; phylum Streptophyta; class Magnoliopsida; order Caryophyllales; family Amaranthaceae; genus Amaranthus; species Amaranthus palmeri. Next base: position 195,948 of record JAAKBH010000398.1, read on the forward strand.
TTACCCATTTATTATAACTAATCAAAAGAACTTATTTTCGGTTCTTAATAATCTGAATTTCAGTACAATCAATAATTATCCTAAAAAAATTGGTACCCTCTACCCAGATCAATCAATGGAACAAGTAAATTAGAACATTTCTTTCATAAGTACTACAAATATGTGCTTCAATTACAACCTAAAAATTGAAACTAATTAAAAATTTAGTTCAATCCACTTATTTTAGCCAAAAAAAAGTTACCCATTACTCTAATTAATCAAAAGAACAGCTATTTTTGGGGGGAATAGATAGAGATTGAATGAAATGAACCCTAAACAAGAAATAAAATGAGCAGAGAGAAAAATGATTACTGAGTTCGCTGAATATCGTCGACGAGTAAACTGCTCTTGACATCCATGAATTTAAGCTAGAAAATTGCAATCTGTTTTAGGTTTTACGATCTAATTTATCTTTTACTGGGGTTTCTTGTGGAATCGTTTTCCACAATTTATTTATAAGTATATCAATCAGGCACTTTTAGGAAATGAATTCACCAGATTCTTTTGTTCCCTCCTATGCCCTTTCTTTTCCTACAAGTAGCCTAGGGACGGGCCGGGTCAACAATCGGGCCGGGTCAACAATCGGGCCGGTTTGGGTAAAGACAGCCCACTAATCTAGTACAGTTTTTGTTTATTCAGGCGGTCTTGGGAGAAACCGTCTTAGAATAAGACGACCCAATATTCCAGCCCAATCTGCTTTCTCTCTTCTTTTTCATTTTCTCAATTTTACTCTTAAAGGTATCAATGTTGACCTTAAAGATATCAATTTCAATTTAGGTAGAAATTGATCAGTTTAATGCCATAATTGATCACTTATAGGTTCAAATTGAAATTTACTTTAATTAATATATTTAAGTACTACTTTACATTGAAATTGATACATTTAAGGTCAAAATTGATACCTTTAAGCTCCAAATTGAAAAATGCCAGAAAATGAAAAAAAAAAACAAAAAAAATGAATTCTGAAGGGCGTGTGTAGCACACGCGCCTGCAATGGGCCGGCCCAGTTTTGGTCTTAGAATAAGATGGTCTTACGCAAGTTTTTGTGTTGTTTATTTAGTGTTCACTATTGAAGAACTCAAATGTAAGTATCTTAAAAAAAAAAAAAAGAAAGAACTCAAATGTAAGTTTTTTTTTTTTTGAAAATAATGTCATTAGCGAGTATCAAGGTTTGCCAAGGTTAGAAGGCCTTGGGGAAACGGCTCCATTCATATTTTCTCATCAGCTAAGCCCGGATCCCAGCGAGCCACTAAATGTGCTAACGAGTTCTCGTTTCTTCTAACGAAACTACAGACAAAACCACTTACATTCGAACATAAATCAAAGATACTATCATAGAAGAGGTGAATCGGAGCTCGACCTTCCTCTTTATGGTTAATAGCTGAAATGACAGATAATGAGTCGCCTTCGAGATGGATATATTCACAACCTGTTCTGAGCGCAACTTGAAGACCGAAAAGAGCGGCTGCTGCCTTACAAATATCGACTGGCCATAATGACTTGATTCTACGAACTCCCGCTACAAGAAGCTTGCCATAACTATCACGCACGACAACACCTAGACCTCATATGGCATTATTCGCCACATAGGCATCAAAATTCACCTTCACCCACCCATTTGACGGGGGCCGCCATGACTGATAGTGCAGGAAGGAAGATTGTTGTGAAACAGTAGTAGACCCATTATAGAGTTTGTACTCCTCCACCATGTTATTGAAGCTGCGTGCTATACTCACATGGTCCCCATCAACACCTTCAAAAATATGCTTATTACGAAAATACCATGCAGCCCACATTGTTGCAAGGATGGAGCTCAAGTTGTCTTTCGAGGTATGCTCAAGAACCCACAAAATGCAATCAGCGAAAGAAGAACGAGGGGCATCCTGGAGCAGGTTGTAGTCCGGATGAGGCGTCCATATAGGCTGAGCCATCGGGCAATCCATAATGGCGTGTATGATAGTTTCCGGATCATTATGGCACCTATCACAAGAAGGAGAAGGGACACAATACCTTTGAAATAGGCAATGTTTTGTAGCTAGCGAACCCTTGCACGCACGCCATAGGAAGTGACGGAGCTTGGGAGGACCATCTACATTCCATAAAGTCGACCAGAATTTCGAAGACGCTGCAGTGGAATTATCATCCCCATTTGTATGACCCAAAAGACCAAGTCTGTATCCGCTCTTCACTGAGTAGCAACCGTTCTTCTCAAGCCACCAAAACAACACATCGCTCGGCCACCTATTCGACAGAGGCACCCTAAGAATACCAGCTACAGTTTCAGCATCAAAAAAACTATCCAGAGCACACCTATCCCAGCCCCCTGAATTAAAATCAATCAAATCAGAGACTACCATACCAGCTTGAAAATTCGAAGAGGAATAGGGAACCTCTAAGCTACTGGTTTTTGGAATCCATTTGTCGACCCATACCCGGATGCTAGAACCATTACCAACACGCCAACCAAGCCCCTCAAGAAGTAAGGATTTAGCCCCCTAATACTACGCCATGTAAAACTAGGATCATACCCTCGAAGAGCTTCTAAAACCGAGGAATGCTTGAAGTATCGAGCTTTGAGCACACTTAGTAAAAGGGGATTTGCTTCTGTTAATAGGCGCCACGATTGTTTAGCAAGTAAGGCTGTGTTGAAACATTTCAGATCACGAAACCCCATTCCACCTTTGCCTTTCGGAAGACACATATGCGACCAATTATGCCAATGGATTTTGCGTTGATCGTTGCTCGAACCCCACCAAAACTTAACTCAAATGTAAGTTAAAATGTAGAAAATTTGAACAAAATAAGTAAAATTGTATAAAAATTCTTAAAATAGGCATGATTAAAACTTATTTCCCAAAAAAGCATGGAAATATCCTAACCTGGGTAAGAGGTTGTTAAGTGTGCTGGTGAAAAAATGCCAAGCACTTTATTCTCTGTTACTAACAACGAACAAAGGAAGCACTGGTTTTACAGGGTAAAACCTTTGTCCGTTGTTACTAACAGCGAAAAAAGTCTTGGACTTTTTATTGTCTCTTTGTTCGTTGTTAGTAACAACGAACAACCTCCTTACCTAGGTTTGGAGATTTGTGTGCTTATATTCGGAATTAAGTTCCCCTCATGCCTATTTTGAGAATTTAGTATACAATTTTGCTTATTTTGGTCAAATTTTTCTAAGATGTAAAATTTGGATTTAAAAAGAAGTTTAAGGGAGAGCCTGCATACATGCTTTATAATTGGCGATCAAAAACAATGAAAGGAATATGTTTAATAAGGGGCCAATCTTCTCCTAGGCATCTTCCGTAAAGGCATTCTGAACATTGCCAGAGATTAAGTATTTTGAGTGAGGTGAGTTTTGACATCCATTTTGGTAGTGAGTGTACTCCTGAGCAGTTCTGAATTTTTAATATTTGAAGGGAGGTTAAAAATTGTATCCACTTAGGAAGTTCCACCATCTGATCGAGAAATTTCAATGTCAAGTGAGAAAGAGAGTGATGAAAGGGTGGTTTCCATGGTGTCCCATCCTCACTTTCTCCTTCATTCACATTCCAATTTACGCATAAAAGAATATTTAATTCCTTCAATACAGTGAGATGCTCCAATCCTCCATACACAATACTCTTTAACTTTATACATTTTAATATGTTCAAGTATTCTAGAGAAGATGAACATCCACGGAAGACATCCTCAAATTCTCTCAAACTCTCCACTCTTGATACACTCATCATGTTATATGTTTGTGTTGGTAGACCGATGATTTCATCAAATATTTCTAGATAAGCAAGAACATGAAAAGCCAGTGTTGGCACATTAAGGCATGCAAGTTGGTCTATTAGAAGTATAACCTTCTTTAATTTGGGTTTGAGATCATTACTTGTCATCCCTTTCTCATCTCCTACTTCGTTTGTGACTGTCATTACTTGAAAATCAGGGTTTGTATTCTTAAGAGAAAGCTTCTCCAATACAGGACATTGGATTATAGCATCTAAAGCACGAGAATACCCTATTGTTAATTCTTTCAATACATTGAGACGTAGGGGACTTACCTCGGTTTCATCAATATTAATCTCATTATTATCTCTTCCTATCACTCCCGATCTCCACCTCCATCCTTGAAAGGTAGGAACTTCAGTTAAACTCAATTTTTCAAGAGATGGATATAATAATCGGTAAGGTTTAGCATTAGTGTTGACTGTTATTGGACTACTTTCAAGTATGTACTTCAAATTGATCAAACTACTAAGTGTAAGTTCTTTCAGATGGGGAAGAAACCCCAAATGTGTTATGTAATTAGACTTCTGCATTTTTACACAAGAAAGTCTCAACCTAATAAGATTAGGGAGAAAAGTCATTAAGTTATTCTCTAACCAAGGCCCCTCAAGCTTCAACTTAATAAAGTTAGGGAGAAGCTCAAACTTATCTCTTGTCACCCAACTCGGAATTTGTTTACAATTATCCATCTCTAAGACTTTGATATTAGGGTGTGGTTGCATTTTTTCCAATACTTCAATTTGTCTTACACTACATCCTTGTTCATATTCAATAAAAATACAATTAAGATGTTTCTTATTCTTCAAATAGTCACCTTCATGTTTATCATCCTCTTCTACATGATATTTATGGAATATATGGAGCTTTCCTTTCAGGTTGTTAAGTTCCTTTAGTTCATTCAATTGATTAAACTCACTCACCACAAAAGTTGAAAGTGTATAGAGGTTAGTCAACTTATCAAAACCTCTAGGCATTGAGTTTAGCTCATCACAACCCTCTATATCCAATACTCTCAATTTCTTCAATTTATTCAAATTATTAGGCAACTTTCTCAACCTACGACACTCTCCTAATTTTAAAGTTTGTAGATTATACAACTTTATAATTGAGAGGGGTAGTTCTTCCAACTCTGCATTGCTAGAGAGATCTAAATACCTTAAAAGTATTAAACCCCCAATTGATTCAGATAAATTTTTAATACTTGATAACTTCAATGCCCTTAGCCACATTCAAGATCTTGATTGTAAAAAGTGATTGACATCTTCAAACAATATGTCAAAACATAGAAATGACCGAGCATGGTTATGAATAAATGAGTAATCTTTTAACTCGCTTGCACATGATAGATGCCTAACTTTTTTGAGATCCACATCAATAACTATATTTGATGCGCAAATCTCGTTTCCCACTACATTTTGAGCTATGTCATGTATGAGATTATGTATCTTACAGGAGAGGATGCCACCACACTCATCGTATTTGACATCTTGAAAGAAACATCGTCGAAGTAATATAGAAAAATATTCTTCGGCAGTATCTTCTATTGTTTGACCTTCATCATCGAATGCTACAATATAACCTTGTGCCATCCAAAGGCTTTTTAACACCTCTTTTTTTATCACATAATCCTTTGGAAACAATGCACAATACGTGAAACAAATCTTTCATGGAAACTCGAGTTTGTCATAACTAAGCTTCAATATAGGCAAGATATCTTTTTGGCTTTCCATCGAGATAGATGAAGCAATGTGATGAAGTGATAGCCAATCACTCTTGTCTTTACCATACAACAGACTTCCAGCTACTCTTATAGCGAGTGGAACCCCAACACATTTTTCAACAATCTCCTTTCCAAACGTGACCAACTCATCATCCAATGGATTGAATTGTTTTGATCCAAATGCCATCATTTTAAATAACTCCTAAGACTTATCCTCTGATAAGCCTTCTAACTTATGTATCATACCACCTTCAATAACTCTTACTATTTCTTGGAAGCGTCTAGTTACTAAAATCCAACTTCCTTTACCACCTTTAGATAGAATACCGACTAGCTCACTCCAATGATGGTTATTCTTAATCAATGGATCATCTAATATAAGCAGGTATTTTCTACCTGCTAATAATTCTCCAAGTCTATTTTTCTCTTCTTCCTTCAATAATACTCGTCTCTTATATTCATATCCAATAGTTTTTGAAGGCATGAGTTCATTAGTTATTTCCATAGAGTCAAAATTGATTATTTCGACACCCAATTGCCCGTGCTCATTGTTGAAGGCACGAGTCCACAACCTTAAAGAAAATGCACTTATAACCCTTTCATCATTATACACTAATCGAGCAAGAGCATTTTTTCCTATACCTCCCATCCCCAAAATAGAAAAGAAAGAAACATTATCTGTTTTAATATCAGAGTCAATTAAAACACTTACAATCTTCTCTTGATCCTCCTCTCTCCCAATGACAATACCCTCATTCTCAAAATAAGTATCCTTCCTTTTTATGATATTTTGCTTGTGTAGGTTAGTCACCTGATTTCCAACCATAAAGTTATGCAATTGATGATTATTGGAAATCACATACAATTTCTCCCCAAGCTTCTTAACCTCTCGAGACAGTTTGTAAGCAGTAATAAGATTGAGATGAGAATATAAGGGATGCAGTACCTTTTGGGGGAGTTTCTGACCTTCGTTTAACATGTGTTGCTTCAATTCAGCTACAATGAGGAATTCATCTATTAGATCATCAGCGTCATAAATAGCATCCTTGAGAAGTTGAATACCATTGAGTTGTGTTTCATTTGCTTCAGTCTCTTTGCCCTCCACATTGAGAAGTATAACCTTTACAATTTTGACCGATTGCTGAAGAGCATTCAGGTTAGATTTGTAGCATAAGAAGTAAGAGATATTCCTAAGCTCCAAACTTTCAAGAGTTGTCAAGAGATTTTGAGCAACAGATAAAGCACTGGTTGTACAGAAGGCCATTTTTTGTATTTGATTATTTGTAGAAGATTTGAGTTGTACTCCTAATAGGTTTGTGTAGTTGGCTTTTATAGAGTAACATTACTCCCATTACTTTCTTTAGTCATCTTCGTTTGTTCTTTTCTTTACATTTTAGTAAAGAAATTGCTTTATTAATGGATTCACCAAAGAATATTTTAGAACGTGACTGTTCTAAATCATCTAAGTATATCAAACTTTGTTCTCTTTGAATCAAATTGTTGCGATTTTTCTATCAAGAGGCTTTAAGATTGACATGTAGTAATTGATACTCATAATTAAACATCACATATTTAGGTATTGTTTACGTTATATACAGTATTAATTAATTGATATCAATGGTAAATCATATATATTTGATACATAAATATATGATTGCTTTGTTAACTTGCACTATTAGATTTTAGGTTAAAAAAAATACATATTATCACTCTAGTTCAACCTCAATTAAAATATCATAATCTTATCTTATTCTTCCTCGAGTCGGGGGACTCTTTGGCCGTACTCTCCTTTATGGGTATGAGTTGCCGCCGTCCTTCCCTCCCCAGACCCTGGCCATAGTTTTCTATGGACGGGATATACTGGGTATGATGATGATTATTATTATTGTCATTAAATTTATTTTTTGTTTGTGGAGTTTTTTTATTTATGTAAATTCGCAAGAGCTCCTTTGACTATCACTTTTGATTATTATTATATGATGACACAAGTTCTTAATACGTTAATACTTCTATCTACTTTTTATATTAAAAATTTATTTAAATCATCGACTAAGTGATATATATATATATATATATATATATATATATATATATATATATATATATATATATATATATATATATATATATATATATATATATATATATATATATATATATATATATATATATATATATATATATATATATATATATATATATATATATATATATATATATATATATATATATATAATCTTTATTCACGAGTGATGATGAGTATGTCATTTATTAAAGAATATTTTTATAATTGAGTAAATAACTTTTTTAAGATTATCTCCTTAAGTAAAGAATAAGAATTGGTTTTAAATGCGTATGACTTATATGAGTCATCTGAGTATAATAGGTTTACTCCTGTCATAAGGCTTTGATATTCACATGTACTTACGTGCACCCTCCGTTTCATGTGGTGTTTAAACTTAGAAAAATAGAAAAATATTTGAAAGGTTGGGAAAAGGTGAACACAAATTCTTGTGAGAGACGGTCTTCTTGAGAGATCATCTCTAATTGGGCCGGCCTATTATATATTTTAAAAAATATCATAAGTAGGCATTAAAAATGATGTAAGTAGACATTTAAGATATTAAAAGTAGGCATTAAGGATACTGTAAGTAGACAGTAATCTTTATTTGGCTGGACTTGAGATATGTCTCTTAAAGAGACAGTCTCTCATAAGGCCAGCTGAAATGTGAATGAAAGAAATAATTTATTAAAAGCGTAATAAAATGAAAATATAGAATTCATTTGAAAATTAACAGAAATGAAAAACATAAATACTTTCTTTAAATAGTACTCTAATTCAAAAAAAGAAAAAAGAACCGAATAGATTATAGGTTTATTGTTTAAGAAAAAAACATTTACTAATAATAATAATGTACTTTTTATTTGAGAACTAGATAGATACCCGTGTTATAGTCGGAGATTGCAAAAAAAGTTTTTAAATTAATTTTATACTTGAATAATATTTATTTTTAAGATTTTATGTACTTTAAAAATTATAGGTTATTTGTTAGTATTTTTAAGAAACATATGTGTGTCACTTTATTCCTGTCTCTCCTGTCCTTATTCACAGACTATGTCACTTTATCCTTATCTCTTTATCTCAGTTTCCAAATTATGTCACTTTATTCATGTCGCTTGGTTGTTAAACAGACAACATATCACTCTTCGACCTCTTTTAGCTAAAACATAGTCAGGTGAGATCTTATATTTGTTTTTTCCGTAACTATATTTTTATGAATAAATTTACTTTAAGTTTCTAATGAATAAACATAATTTTTTTAATAAAGCAGTATTATTTTTTAATAATTGACTGATTTTTTAAATTTTTATGAAGAGTCAAAAATATTATAAATTTGATCTCATTTTAAACTTAAAAAAAATACCGTTCGTATAATTATTTTTAACGCAATTATTTATAAGTGAAATTACGCATTTATTAAATAAAACTAATTTTAGACTAAATAGAAATATAAATTAAATAAGTACATAAATTTGCATGTCAGTATTCTACGGTTAGTTAATAATCTTAAAAATCTGTCAAAAAAAATAATCTTGAAAAAATAATTTTGTTATATCAAGATATTATTCTCTTTTATTTTAGAAATAGTATTGAAAATAATATTGGAAAATAATTCTAGTTTACAAATTTAGTCTTGTTTGATTTTGATAAATTGGAAATAATATTGCTAACTGAATCTTCTTATGCACGTTAAAATAAGCGGGAAAATTTTCCCTGAAAATCTGACACGTGTCAGTCTCGTTTCTTCATTAGTAGTTTTTATAGATAGATTATAGATTATAGAAACATTTACTAATCAAAACGAATTCATAAAATTAGTCGATTTCTGTAATTAATTATTTAAAGATTGTAAATCGTCAATTTTAATATTCTAGTCATTAAAGTTGTAAGTGACACACTTTAATATTATTATTTTGCAAGAAATTAATATTATTATTGATCGGTGATCACTTTTAGATAACAAATACTTCCTCCATTCCACTAAACATGTTCTATTTACTTTTTGACACTATTTATTTAGTACTCTTAATTTGTGTTTTATTCTTGATCTATAAATTAAAACATAATCAATGGAGATCTTATTTGATTCATCTCAATGTAAAAATTATTAATATTTAATTTTTAAAATATTTCGTTATGTATAATAAAGAATACCAAACATTGAATAAGTACATTATGATGCATTTTCAATGGAATGGAGGCAGTATACTTTAGGCACAAATTCTTGTGAGGGATGGTCTCTTTAAAAGATCATCTCTGATTGAATTGATCCATAAAATACAATGTAAAATAAAGGTAGATATTAAATTTTAATGGACTTGACCTGAAATATGTCTTTCACACAAAGGATCTCTCAAGCAACTAGCTGTACTTTAGGTGAAAGTGAAACCAATAGGCAATAATAATCATGTACTTTTTTATTTGAGAATTCGAAAAACACTTATTAATCTCCGATTGGTTGAGGCCACGATTCAACGGGCCCTCACACAGTTTTACATTAAAAAGAAAAAGAAAAAGAAAAAAAAAACACAAACACACAAAAACCAAACTCTCAACTCACAACAGTTCCATCTGATCATCTCCATTAACACTTTCAATTTCATCATAATAAAAGGTAATTTCTACATCAACCCTTTTTAATTTTAATTATTGGGGATCGATCTACATCAACCTCATCGTAAAAGGTACTTTCTTCTCCATTTTTCTGGGTTTTTTGATACTTTTTTCTTGGGATTCATATACAATTGTATATACGATTTGTTGTTATTACGTCTTTGATTTCATTCAACTGGATTTTTATCAAGGAAATCTATTGTATTAGTCCAAATTTGCGTAATATGTTTATTTTATCCGGAAAACATTTGGGTTTCATGGTTCATTCTCTTATAGGAAATCTAGTTGATTACAGATAATAATAAGAACTGAATAGATTATAGGTTTATTGTTTAAGTATATTGATGCAAATCATTGTTTATCAACAATTAATATTATTGTAGGCGTTTGTAATTGAGGGCTATATTGACAAATTGTTGTATGAAACGGTCTCATCATGAGAAATAAGAAGATTTAGTGAATTATCTTTGAATAGATTTAAGTTTTAAATTGAAACTAAGATTAGTAGCTCTTGTGTTTTAGATTTTGTGTTTTAAATTGAAACTAAGAGGGTTGAAGGGAAAGGCTTTGTTTTTGTATTTTGATTAATGTTGGGTTGAGCAAGAGTTATGGGAGGGGAGCAATTTGAAGGGATATGTTTGTTGTTTCGTTAGCGATTGGGTTGAGCAAGAGTTATGGGAGGGGAGCAATTTGAAGGGATATGCTTGTTATTTCGTTAGCGATTGGGTTGAACAAGAATTATGGAATGGGAGCAATTTGAAGGGATATGCTTTACGAAGATTTGGAAGGTAATGAGGATAATGAAATTTGTCTTAACAATTTGTAAAGGTATTATCTTTAGAAGTCTCAAGTGGAACAACCAATAATCTTTCTACAACTAGTAAAGAAGAAGACTTGGGCAGTTTGACTTAACTTATTATGGGAAGCTCTCTTTATTAGAATATCCAAAAATAGGAGATGAAGTAGAAGCGATGAAGATGGTGTGTGAAGTGGGCTTTATTGAACCGTTAATTTCACTACACTAGAAACCCTACTTGAATTTTATGAACATAAGCAACTAGCATCTTACAGAATGGCAAATAATCCCATTTCCCATCATTAATTCTAGTTTCTTTGACACTATGGGTAGTTGGTGAATAACGATTTGAGAATGAAATATTAAGTCCAGCAAGCCAAATGAATGCTCTATGCATTTTATCAGCTATCTATGTTTTTTTCCTTTTCCTTCCAATAATAATACAAATTCCAAACAATAGAATATATATATATATACCCTTATGTTTCCCTTTTACCTCTTGGTCATTATGTCCAAAACACCAAAACACACTATTAATGTTCTATTCCTACCTTTACTGATTTTTCATAGTGTATAATCCTTTGTGGACGTTTCTAGAATTTCTTTTTGAAACTTACTTTTAAGTGGAATTCTAAATTGTGAATTTAGCAAGCCAATAACCTTTTACCTTGAGTGTGCTTTAGGATTTATCCATTGTTTACTTCATTCTATATTAGCCACGAGCCACGCAAAAAACATCCTTAAACACTATCCTTTATTTTCTACCTTATTGTTGTAGGGATATTTGCTTTTAGATTCCAAGGAAGGTTCTACCTTCCCATGTTAAATGGCTTGTACTTGCAAATCAATTAGATATGATAGGTTATCTATTAGAAAAAGTTTTCAAGCAGGGTACTATCTGTAATGGTTTAGGTGATTATGAGGTTTGAGGGCCTAAATTTAATGGTTTGGGTCATTACATGTTTGTGGTTCTGGGACTTGGTTATGGGAATGATGGGATCTTTCAGGATGTCTTCTACTCTTCTCTTGGCATGTCTTTTACCTTCCACATTCTTATGAGATCAATAAACATCTGGCAATGCACAAAGTCTGCAAATATTTAATTACTGAAAACTTATATATTACTTATACACCATCTGCCTGTTAGTATGAATAACTTCTAATTTATTAGCATAGTGTTTGTTATCATCATTGATATTCATTGTATGTAAATGATAATTTGGTCGACAATTCATTTCTCGAATGTTTTTCTCCATTCAGCATTTGACATTGTCTATACAGAATGCAGATGAAACTCGCTTGGATGATGTCAATTGTTATCATGTTACTGACTCTGTCTAGCCTACAACTAGCATCTAGTCTTCGGTTTGTTATTGATAGAGAGGAATGTTTCTCCCACAATGTTCCGTATGAATGGGATACAGTCCATGTTTCTTTTGTTGTGATCAAATCCGATTCCCCTTGGCGTACAGATGACGGTGTTGATCTAGTGGTGAGTGGAAGTCTCTTTTTTGCATTGTTTTTTTTTTCGGTTATAGCGATAGCATCCTTTAGAGGCTACAAACTTTTGTTCTTTTTAATGCAATTTGTTCCTTCTGACATTGATTTATTTTTCTCCTAAGTCCTATAGGATTGGTGAAGAACTATAAGAGTTCTGCCGTATTCACTTTTTCTTATTTAGAGCACATTTCTAAGTTTTGAGCATTCATTTACTCAAGTTTTTGTTAATGGTTTACCTATATTGTTCTCCTTTGGCTTACGTAATTATCTATGATAAACTTAACAAGACACGTATTTAAGATAAACGGGGAGAAAAAAGATAATGAAATGGAAATGTGATTGGAGACAGACATCACAAAGATGTGTTATGAAACTAATGAGTTGATACAATGTGAACATGAGGCATTTTTCATAATATATTAAGTTGAGAAAAAAGTATTAGATGGTGAAAAGGCGATTGATATCTTTTGGTAGTAGGGATTGTCTTGAAAAGTAGGTTTGAGAATTGAGTGATTTCTTTTGGTAGTAGGGATTGTCTCCATAATTTGTGAAATTTTACATTACCTTATAATGATTTGGGGTTATAGTTAACATGGTAACTTTAGACCATTTAGTAATTTTTCCCGTGAAGGGGGTCTAATTGGGTCTCTTTGTATTCTGGATTGTTATGTCGTTGTTGAAGCTAATAGCGGTATTTGGCTGGTGGATGAAACACGTTAATATGAAAATGAAATTATTTATATTTCTTGGAATTATATGATCATGTGTTGAGTAGGTTATTTTAAGCTATAATTTCACTAAAAAGTCATGTTAAAGCTGGAAGTATGGACTTATTGTCAATGCCAGGATATAATTGAAAAAACATAAGGTGCGCACGCTTTATAAGCTAAGGAGATTGGATTTGGTCCCATTGCTTGTTTCTTTTACCTGTGAAGATTACAAATGGAGGTCATGTATCTGAGAAATCATCTTGTTGACTTCCATTTACATGTAATGTGAAAGTGATAGTAATACGAATATATCATCAAAATTGGGGTGAAATAAGAACAGGTTTCATTCCCATAGCAAGATCAAAAAAAGTCACTATACAAATATTATGATTGAGTGTTCTGTTTCATGGATGTACTTAAAATTCCAATCTTCCTCAATAAAGAGCTTGAAGGGGCTATATATTCACTTGTACGACAAAAGGGACATAAATCATCTATTTCGAGAGAGCCATTGATAATGAAGCAACTTCGGAATAAAAGCTTATCTTTTTGAAGCTAGTTTGACACTTGAGTGATTCTCCGCATTGTTTAGGTAGTTTGATCATTGTAATTAATCCTAGTTGGGTGAGAACAAATTTCTCTTGGATCATAATATGAGTAATATCACTGTAGTGGAAAAACTGTTAGATAATCCTTTTATCTTTGGAGGGTTTTCTGCATAGCATTTTCTTATTATCTCTTAAATTATTTTGTTTAATTTTCTTAGCCCATCTAACTGATAAGGAATAGAATATTTTCAATATTTCCCGCGCTTATTGGCACACTGTAATTAAAATCTTCTGAAATTATCAGGTGAAAGGACCGGAAGGCGATCAAATCCATGACAGTCGTGATCAGATCACCGAGAAATTTGATTTTGTTGCTCATAAAAAAGGACCTTATAAATTCTGCTTCACTAACAAGTCACCTTATCATGAAACAATCGATTTTGATGTCTTGGTCGGACATTTTACTTACTATGATCAGCATGCAAAGGATGGTAAGACTCTAGTTTTTAAAATTTCCTTGTTGGCTTCATACGGCTTATACATTTTGGCTGAGATATTATTCTGTCAATTCTGTTCGTGTTTACAGAGCATGTGAAACCCTTGATAGAACAAATAGAGAAGCTCGGTGAGTCTCTTTACAACATCCAGTTTGAACAGCACTGGCTGGAGGCACAGACTGATCGTCAAGCACTAGGTACTAATCATGAACATTCCCCTCCCCCCCTTTCGTTTTAGTTGTGTTTTTAATAGATACCACCTCTCGTACTATTGACCGATAAAATTGCGAGATTGTACTGGAGTACTGGACTAAATCACTGGTAATACTGGCTGTGGCTGGGGTAGTTGTATTGTGTCATTGACGTTGTAATAATGGACATTCGCCGACTGGCTAAATTTGATGCCACTCTTTCTGTTCTGGTCGCTCCAGAAACACTGACACCTTTGCAATTTAGAGCTGATCTAGTATGGCCTAATAGAACCCGAATTTGGGAAGTTGACCCAGGGCACATCAAATGTGACCTTTTGCCTCGGCCCATAATCCAATCCAATCTCGGAACTCAAAAAGCATTCTGACCCTGAAGGTTTTTAGATGACAGTCGCATTCTTTGTGGCAATGTCATTTGCCCTACCTTTGTGGGTTTTTGTTTGAAATGACCTACATCTTGGGACATCGAAACTTATTCATTCTACCAGTAAAAGAATATCTTGGCTCATAAACCGTTAAACACATGGTGTTTTGGAACCGCAAATAGCCCAAGGGAAACTTGTTTAAGCCCTTTCACCTGGTCTTTTCATGATGGTGCTCCCCCCTCCCCCGCTATATTCACTTTGCTCAAATTTACTCTTTAGAAGAATGGATGATGTATTGTTGGTTTATGTAGACTTCATTGTTTTAATTCTAGTGCATTTCTCATATGACAATACAGTTAATGAAGCAATGAGCAGGAGAGCAGTCCATAAAGCGATTTTGGAATCCCTTGCACTCGTTGGCGTAAGCGTGTTGCAAATATATCTTTTGCGGCGCTTGTTTGAGAGAAAGCTCGGGACTTCAAGGGTCTAGAACTTGAAAGATTCAGCAAACTTATTATGTCGACATACGATGCTTTCAGGAATTAGCTTAACTTAACCTTGCTTAAAACCTTTTTGTCTTGTTTTCTCAGTGAAATAAAGCATGTACAATAGAGATCACATCGAGTTTTTTTTAATAGAATAATGGTCTTTCCGATCCATATTTGCTATATCTTTCACTTGGTGCTTCCCTCTTTTGACACTTTCTCATAAGCAATTTTCAATTAAGATATAACTTTTCGTCCTTAAAAAATTACCCATTTTGGAACGTATGGCGGTATGGGGCAAACTTATTGAGACGAAGCATACCTTAGAGCTAAAGGACACCTTTGGTTGTAAAATTCTAGGTTTACGACTTTATCTTTGTTCATGATATCTCCTTCGAGGAGCAAAGGAGGACTAGAGGAAATTCAGAATAAAATTCACATAGCATCGTTCATAAACGGACAGTACTAAGGATACTCGGCATTTGATTGTAAGAAAGATAATTTGATAGGTGAATTCAGAAGAGTTTGTATTGTATGCTTGAATTAATTCAAAATCACAAGAGTTGTATCGTATGCTTGAATTAATTCAAAATCACAAGAGTTGTATCGTATGCTTGTATTAATCAATACATCAATGTACTAGCCAAGTTTACACAACTAACAACAAAATACGAAGAACAAAGAATGTATACAATATATGCAAAACCATACTGACTTGTTCCACATCCAATATTACAATCAAAGTTTTCAAGAGCTTACATCTTGAATCTTTCAGAAAAAAGAAGCATACCCGTGTTATGAACACCAAATTGATACGCCTACGCGTAACAGGTTAGGAACCACCAAACCCAATTCCCTTGGAACGAAAAAGGAATGAACAAGAGAGCAGGAAAAAGCAAAAGAAGACACACCTAACAATAGAGATATTAAACCCAATACCAAATATGTACACCAAACAATTTCTAACTAGACCACCCTTGTAAATTGAAATCTTTAATAAGATGCTAGAGACAGACACCCTTTATAACGAGCTGTGAAATCATCTCCAGACAGTTTCGTTTGCATCAGTGAAAATTGAGTTGTGATGTTCTATGAGGCAACGGATGACCTCTACCGCAGCATAGTCGATGGGCAAGCCATCATCCAAAGGAATAGGGGATGAAGCATCTTCATCGTCACTCTCCTCTGAAAACACAATATAAATGTCAGATCCATTACACTTCCTCAAAACACATATTTAAAGTAATAGTTTACTAAATAATCTCATTTATAATTCCAATTAATTCAAAATTTGAGGAACCAATGAACCATATAAACAAAAGAACCGAAATTATGAACAAAACTGTAATAGCAATAGTCATTTCCATTTACCACAACTAGGCAGGGCCTTTGCAATGCAAACTTTAATCCATCTTCATTGTCATTATTTACTGATAGTAAGGTAATAGACTATAGTGACAGAAATAATTCAAAAAGGCAAGTGTTATGCATTTCATTTGCTACCCAGTTTTAGGTCTACTGAACATGACATAAATATTTTAAATGAAGGATGACAAGTTGATTAATCACAAAGACGTACTTTTCAACCCTAAATCATATTCCAAGTTGATAACTTAAGAAAAATGAACAAGGGCTTTCTATACCAAACTTTAAAACATCAATTGCTATGATCCTGCAGATACAATTAAGACTGACTAGATTACCATGAATGTTGATACTCATAAACAGAAAACTGGGAGATGCTTCCAACTAGAAACAGACAACTCGTACCATGAATGACGGAGCAAAAGCATCATCAATATCATTTTTAATTATAAGCAACAGATTACTCACCAAGCATGTCCCATGATCCATAAGTCGGGGGCTTAGAAGCCAGATTACTTTTCGTCCCGGTGAGAGCTTTAGACTCGCGATGCCAGAACTGCTTGTACAATTCAGGCCTTCGTTCCTTTTGCCAAATAAGAAGAGGTGCCATTTCTTCTGAAAGACTCTGGGGACCCATCTGTACAAAACCGAAAGATGATATAAACCATCACGAAACTAGAAATATAAAATTCAGAAAAAATGATCAGGACACTCAACATAAAGATCCAGCACTTTGAGTTCATTATCAACTGGAGGAATAAGTCAAGCAGAGAAACTAGCATTGACATTTGGTAAAAGATGAGGGAGTAGATAGTACAAGAGAATAACTCATTCAATCCAGAAAACACAATTCCAAAGAACAGGGATAGACAGTGTGAATCGAGTACATCTTTTATTTCACAAAATGCAACTTAATGAACAGAAAATATATTAAGAATTTCTTTGAAAACAAGGGACCCACATATCAATCAAGGTCGGAGAAATGAATGAGAAATAATAGTTCTTATTTACATACCTTGTTGAGAATTGACTTCTGACTAACACGAAGCAGGAGGGCAGTAACAAACTCAAGTGTCATGTAATTCACAGTAGGAAGCTTCTTTAGCACATTTCTAATAACACGGATACTTGAACGAGCACTTCTGATCTCATCATAGAGCTCAAATGTGGTTACTGGCTCGGGGAGACTTGCAAGGTAGCATTTAATTAGGACCGCAATGTCAAGTGGATTTGTGTTTTCTGGTGGGATTGCATTAGGATCTGTAATTGTAAATATGCAAACAATTAAGCACCAAAGCGAGCAAATTATATGACTCTAATAAACAGAAAGATGTTATACCTTGGTTATACAATGAAACCAGTTGCTGAATAGCTTTCTTGTCTCCTTCCAATCTGAACAAAAAAGGCGAGCCAAGCCCTGCAATACAAAGGAAGGCACAATAAACCCCTTATATGGTCTGGGCACTGCAGACCTAACAAAATAAAAGCACAAGATAAACAATTTATGTTGCTATTTTTTTCTGGATTGACCTGATGCTACAAGATGATCAGCGCATCTGACTAAAATTTGGGGAATAGGCCTGCTTGATTGCTGCTGCTGGACAGTAACCTCTAGTGCAACTCCAAACACTGAGGACATTATTGATAAAATTAATGAGGTCAAAAGGCGCATTTAAGGGTATATCAAACACCAATAAAGTCAAAAGCTAAAAAAATTGACGAAAATTTCAGAAATACTCTTCAATTAAGAAGATTTTTTGAAGAATTATCAAACAGAAAATAATCAAGAACCTCATGGTTTCATCTGGATTAGTCAACCAAAAAGATCAAACAAATCCCTCAATACTGTAAATGAGAGACTCAAAATCACCCCACTATCACTAAGTGGCTTCCGGCTGGCCCCTAGGCGGAGTAAAGGGTGCGACACTAAGCTATTTCGTGTCTTTATCAATAACCTTACCCTTTGTAATAACAAAGAGACAATCTCAAGTTGACCCTTGATTGTAACATTGATAAAAGAATACACTCAACTATTTTGTGTCTTTATCAATAAAAAAACAAAACATTAAGGGGGTGTTTGGTATAAACTTTTTAATACTAAGTAAGGGATTCAATTACCATTACTCCACATATTTTGTTTGGTATGATATTAGGTTCATTCAATCCATTTCTTGAGGGTAATGGATACCCTTACTTTGTTACCTCTCATTTATGTCAAGTAACAAATTTTCTTTCTATGATTAATTAAGTGTTTCCCTTATAATTTCATACCAAACAACATATAACTGTAACCCATACTCTTATCCTTACTCCTCTTTATCATTTCCCTTACCATTACATTTTTTATTCTCATACCAAACACCCCCTAAGTCACTAAGAAAACTGCTTCTATGAAGTTGAAGCTAATATATGAACTATGAAGCTTGCGCAAACAAGTCCCAAGAGCTCTAATGAGGTTCAGGCTAATGTTAGAGTTCTTGATTTCTCACAGATAAATTTCAAGGAATTCTAAATGTAAAAAAATACAGATGAAACAGGTAAAATCACTGATAGCGATGAGGACAAAAACATACCATCACTGCTTGCAACACCCTGCAATAAAAGGAAGAATTGAAGGTAAGAACTACAAAATCTCACTTACCAAGCCCATTTAAGGAAAAAAATTAACAAATCTATACCTTCTGCCATCTTTCAATATCTGATATTATGGATTTACTTCTTTGTGCAGTTTTCTTGGCCGCCTGAAGTAATTGTCACCAAAAAATATCAATTAAGTTAAAATGACAAGTTTACTTAATACATTGTAATTCCAGACACATAAGGGTTCCAGAACTCTTTCCAGATATTTAAACTATAAAACAAAACATTGTTCAAAAGATAAGATAGAAAAAATTTCCACGACAAGATAAAATGTATAGACATCATACCTAGATGAATTAAAAAAAAAAACAAAAACAAATTATGTGATGAGAAAAAGCAAGAATTGATTAATACTAAGAAAATGTTTCACATAATGATACCTCTTCAACTTTTGTCTTTCCAACAACGACTTTATCTTTGGTCTCTGAGAATCCCTTCCTTAAGAAAAAGCTTGTTGAAGCAGCAGCCGAAAGAAACCGCTCTTGCACTGCATGCTTGGTAGAGGGTTGCTGGAAAAGTGACCATTTACTCTTGAAAACGGATCCAACTCTGTCAGCCACGTCAATCACATTTTCTTTTGCATCCTTGGCAAAAGACCCAGCGTGAGTCCCAGCTTCCTTAAGCTTCACTCCTGAATTATAGAATTGATTGCAATTAATAAGTTAGCTTAGCAAGTACTCCTTTGCAATGAAACGCTTTCATATTGAAGATGTAAATGTAACAAATTCAATTTAGATGTTAAAAATATAAAGAGCTTTTCAACCTGAAGCTGAAAAGAATTCGCTAGCCTTGTCCTGCCACTGGGGAGATATCACAGAGGGCATTGAGTATCAATCCAAATGTCACACCTACACACGCGTTCTATACTTCTGCTAGCTTGTGGCTGTCATGAAACAGATAATATCATCCCATATTAAAAGATTCCAAATTAGTAGATCTTACATACTACGTCATGTAGTCCTAAAGAATAAGAGGAATAGAGATGTATACTACACATTAAAATACTTTTATACAGAGGTTATATTTCCACTTAATTCTATACCTACTGTTCAACCAAAAACAAACCAATACTTGTTGAGCATACTTGGTTTTTAAAAAACTCCAACAGCAACCCCTCACTAGTCTGCTACTATTTCTTTCTATAACAGAAGTATGTAACCCTAGATGAAACTTATATCTGGCACAGTAGGTGTTCAAATGTCTACCTCGGCGATCTTGTACAAAAATTCCATGAATTCCATTTAGAAAAAGCGTCTTACCCATGTTTAAATGCCTAGTGTCTTGAATCAATATGTAACCCTAGATGAAGAATAAACATATTCCATCATGGCCATGAATTTTAAGTGGTGCCATAATCAAAAACAATATTATCTTCAAGAGAATTCACCAATCAATAGCATTTCTACTACCCATTTCATAACAATATACTCCCTCTTATTCACCTTAGGCGTCCCATATTTTTTTGACACTATTCATTGGTCACGCTTAGTTTGCATTTTACTCTTAATTCTAAGTTAGAGCATACTCCAACCGGATCCTATTTGATTTATCTCAATGTAAATTTTATTGATATTAACTTATTATAATTTTTAATTATGCACAATTAGATATATTTAGAATTATATTAGCGCATTGACAAGCGTGCAGAAGTGGACACTTAGACAGAATAGGAGAGAGTATAATCCGAAGCACAATTTTATCACGCGCAAATCACTCATAAACATAAAAACGCTAAAACATGAAACCTATTTCTAGAAATTTCTATTTGATGGGTTCTTTTAGAAATTCCCCTCAATATATAGCTTAAATTCAACCATCTTGAAATCCTATTTGTCAACTATACTTTCAAAATCTTTATAATTTTTAACTAAAGAGTCATTTCATCATAAAATGCAATAACAAATACACGTAAACTATCAACTAGTCAAAGGAAAAGTTTATCAATAAGTGGATCATTAACACATAAAAATCCTAATAAGTGAAAACTATTTCTAATACTTTCTTTTTAATGGGTTCTTCCATAAATTCTTTCCCTCAAATGATTAGGTTATATTCAACAACCTAAACATCCTATTTTCAATTGATCTTTCAAAATCTACATCATTTTCAAACTAAAGATTAACTATAAAATAGATTAAATAGCAACCCTACATAAACTACTTCAAATACTTTGTATTGATGGGTTCTTCCAGAAATTATTCCAGTCATGTAGTCGGTTTATATTCAACCATCTAAAATTCCTATTAATCAACTAATCTTTCAAATTCTTCATAATTTCCTAACTAGAAAGTCCATTATTCATAGAATTCAATGGCAATCACACATAAAGTACTCATACACTTTCTTTTAGATGGGTTCTCCAGAAACTCTTTCAGCCGCGTAATAGGGTTATACTCAACTAGAGGTGTGCAACGGGATGGGGCCTGATAAAAGCACATGACCTAACCCATTAAAAGAGAGTCAAGACCGCTAATTTTATAAAGGGTCGGGCCATAAAAGCAATATAAAGAGCCATGGGTCGTCTTCATATATAAAAAATATTCATTTCATTTTGGTTTGTAAACTAAATGTAATGTTAAGCATAAATTGAATAAGACCATAATCTGTTATTCAAAAGTTCAACCGTAAATGCAAAATAAACTAAATGAAGATAAACATATACTAGCTTGACCCATTCAGTAGCCAGAGGAAGAATGATAACACTTTTTCTTACTATAAACAGAATTACAAGCTTTTATCCTAATTCATGTCTTTTAACCTGAAGCTACTCTATGAGGTTTTCGTCCCAGTCGCACTTATGACATGATTAGAACAAAACATTTTTTAACAGTGAATGAGAGCTAATTATGATTAAATAAAAAACAATTAAAACAGATGGGGCGAGGGAGACGGCCTCGCCCAGCCTATTAAGAAGTTCCCCCAACCCAGAATGACTCAGCACCTTGTACACATCTATATTAAACCATAACTGAAACTTTAACATCTTCTCAATTTTCTAACTAAAGAGTGACTTCATCATAGAATTCAGACCAATTACATAAACTATTAACTAATGAGAGAAAATATCAACAATAAACAACTGATCATAAACACATAAAAATGCTGAAAAGTGAAAACTCTTTGAAGTACTATCTTTTAATGGGTTTTTCCAGAAAATCTCCCTCTCGAATAATTGGGTAATATTCAACCATCTAAAAATCCAAAATTTCAAGTAATCTTTAAAATCTTCATACTTTTCTAATTGAAGAGTCACTCATATACTAACTTTTCGATGGATTCTTCAAGAAATTCTTACGGTCACATAATTGGTTTATCTTCAACCATCTAAAAATCCTATTTTTCAAACAATCTTTCAAAATCATCATAATTTTCTAACTAAAGAGTCACTTATTCATAGAATTCAGTAACAATCACATGTAAACTATTCAAATCCTTTCTTTTTGATGGGTTCTTTAAGAAATTCTTCCCGTCAAATAACTGGGTTATATCCAACAATCTGAAATTCCAATTTTTCAATTAATCTTTCAAAATTTTCATAAAATCAAACTAAAAACTAAGTACAACATAGAATCAGTAGCAATCAACACAAACTACTTCTAATACTTTCTTTTAGATGGGTTCTTGAGAAATTCATCCCCACAAATAATTGGGTTATACTATATTCAACCATTTAAACATCCTAATTTTTTAATTGATCCAACATAAAATCAGCAACAATTATTATCATCAAGTAAAAGGGGAAAAGATCATCAATAAACAGTTGATCATAACAATTTCTTAAAATAAAAAAGAAATAGAAAAAATAAAGAGATTACCCCTTGATTGAATAAAGAGATGTCTGCAGCTCCTGTAAATCGTCACCGGTGCAGCGTGCGTTTGGTGGAGGAGAGAGAGAGAAAGGAATCCAATTAAGTGAACACTCAAAAGTTTAAGAATTTTGAAGTTTGAATTAGCCGTCTCTTTTGATTTGTGTTTTTTATATGAAATGAAATGATAAAAGGTGTTTGTTATTTCTTTTTTTCATTTGTTTATTTTTTTTATTTTAGGTTTAGGTGTTCAAACTATTTTGCTTTATTTTAAAATTCTTTAATTCTATGTTAATAAATCATGATTTAATTTTGGTGAATAAAAAAATGTAATTTGAATTTATAAAAATGTAATCATGATTTAATTCTAGGAATGTTATAAAATTGTTGTCGTTTTCAGATTCTCTATTTATCATTTTGTGATTGAAATTTATAATTTTAAATCAAATAATTGTTTCCATGTACAACTATATTTTTTAAATTTTTATCGCATATTTGAAATTGCTGACATACAAAGTTTAATCTCTTAAGAACTAATTTAATGTTTAGCGTTATTATTTTCATTCAATTTCGCCCAAAAAATACTTTTCAATATATGAGCCATTTGTCATTTCCGAAAAAAGTATAATTAATTTGTAATAAATGGGTGGCTTATATGCTCACCAAACATATAGGACTTGATAAAAGTTATCATTAATAAAAGATTATGGTTGAAAAAAGTTGAACAATGCGAGATATTATTGATAACCAAAAAACTTAAACATCTTATTAATAAAATGCTAAAATAATAGAGTATTATTGATAATTTCCAACAAAAACAAAATTTATTGTTCACTTGGGAATTTTGATTGATTAGACCAATTAACAATTATTGGCTAAATTTGCACTTAACCTTAAATAACTTGTATTTAAAAATTTAAGTTAAGAATAATTTGTACTAAAAAACATACTAAGGAATTTAATTTAAGGGTAAATAATGCAAATTGCAAATACAAATTCTAAAGAATAATAGCTTTAAAGTTTAGCATTCCCGTGAGTTACAATCTCAATGTTTATCTTTTGGAAATTACACCAAACATAATATTAATCGTAAACTTTCAACCACCAAAGTAATCGAATTCTATATATTTTAACTTAAACTTTGGAAGCTTTAATACTAGCAGTAAGTCTCATAGGAAACGGTCTATTCTATAGACGGAATCCATGAAGCCCAGCCCAAAATATAATATAGTATATTTGGGGTTATAATAAATTATTTGGGGTTATAATAATTTATATTTGGGGTTATAGAATAATATATTCGAGGTTATAATACCTTACATTTAGAATTATAGCATAATATAATTGATATTATAATAAAATAAATCAGTTAAGGGAAATGGGCTGGCCCAATTTTGTGGTCTATCCTATAGACCGTCTCTTGTGAGATTTTGTGTAATACTAGTAATTGTAATTGGCAGTAGTACTATACTTTAATTATTCAATTGTAAAACTTCCCATACTTTTATCATTTCATCACAACCCACAGTACTCTATCATTTGTGATTTGTCATATTTGTAGAGTTACTCTTCTACTCGAAATCTCTAATGGCATCATCTCTTTTGCCTGCTCCATTTCTTCCCCTAATCATCACAATTCTTGTTTCAGTACTTTCCAAAAAGCTATCTTTTTTATCTTTTTTTTTGTTCTTTTGTTAATATAAACTGTTAATCTGTCATAAGTCACTAAAACTTTGCATTTCAACAATTTTGGTTTGCTGGGCAATTCAGTACTTTGATTGTTTTTTTTTTGGTGTTTTTTATCTTATTAGGTTGCAGGAAAAGAGATTGAGTATGGTGAGAAATACCCAATTGTGGTGAGTACATGGCCGTTTGTGGAAGCTGTTAGAGCTGCTTGGAGAGTTGTTGATGGAGGGTTTCCAGCTCTTGATGCTGTTGTTGAAGGTTGTTCTGCTTGTGAAGAACTCAGATGTGATGGTACAGGTACTATCATGAATCTTACAACCTAGTTCTATATGATTTTCTGATGTTTTTCTGAGTTATTATTATCATGTTGATGAGGACATTTTGTGATTTTTGTTGTTGTTTCAAGTATTATAAGTAAAATTTTGATGTGGAATTGTCGATGGTACTGTTGGAAATACTTCTATGAGGAAGATTTTGGGTTGTAGACCTGCAGATAATGCTAGGTTGAGCAATCCTCCTAAAATCATACTATGATTTTGGGAAAAATTGAAACTCACAACATGTATGCAAGTCCATATTTGGCCCATGGGGTGATCATGTGACGAATTGTCATGGCCTAACAAGTACTACCTTCCAACCAAAAGTATAAATTGATGGTCATAAACCCACTATATGTTATATACTCTAAGGCCGTCTTTTAGACTAAAGAGAGGGGATGCAAGGCATACCTCATTATGGGTTTTGGGGTTGTCAAACTATCATATGTATTCTGTTTTGTTGGGAAATTTCTAGTAGGAGTAATATTATGGGTTTTATGGACAATAATTCTTGTGGGGTTTGGTTGCAATTTGTGAAGATTGTATCTAATTAGTTTGCTTGGCTGTTTGGTAGAGTATGGCTCACCAACTCCAGCTTTTGTTTAAGCTTCAGCTACTTCCATAGTATGAAATTCCATTTAAGAAAGTAGTGTTTTTTGTACACTTCTTTATGTGAAGTTGTATACTTGTATTTAGTAGAATGTTGAGATGTGTCTTCATTTTGCATAGTTGGACCTGGTGGCAGTCCTGATGAGAACGGAGAAACAACTCTAGATGCTTTGATTATGAACGGGGTAATGAATCTGATTTTTGCTCCCAATTTCTGAAGTATGCTGCATGATATACCTATTAGCTCGTTTTGATTGAAAAAAAGTTTCTAAAGCATTGCATAGGCAACAATGGAGATTGGTGCTGTCGCTGCCATGAGGTATGTGAAAGATGGAATCCGAGCTGCAAGATTAGTTATGCAATACACTGAACATACTCTGCTTGTCGGAGAGAAAGCATCTCTGTTTGCTATTTCAATGGGTCTTCCCGGACCTATGAACCTTAGTTCAGAGGAATCATTATGCAAGTGGAATAAGTGGAAAGAGAATGACTGTCAACCTAATTTTCGAAAGAACGTTTCTCCTTCAAACAGCTGTGGTCCTTATTATCCGAACAGAGATTCTGATTTCAGTGACACATCTTGTTCTAATCTGAATCATATGGGAACTACTATTAGGAAAACATCGCCTGTTAACATCTTCAACCATGACACAATTTCGATGGCAGTTATTGATAAAGTGAGTTCTTCAATACTAAGCCATCTTATCACCGTTTTGTCGTCCTTGACATGTAGTTTGATATAATCTATGACCAGAATTACTAAAAGTCTGAATTTACCATAGGCGGGACATGTTGCAGCTGGTACATCTACAAATGGAGCAACTTCTAAGATCCCTGGCAGGTAATTTTGATAATATCACCCCAATTGTGTTGCGATGTTATTGTTACATGTAGATGGTTTTCAATTTTACTACAACTTAAAATTCTTAGGTTATTGGCAATGTCATTAATTGGCTCCCACCTAAAGTGAGGTAGGTCGGACGTACGTACCTTACCCTTGTTAGTAATAACAAAGAGATTCTTTTCGATCGACCGTTGGTAGCAAACATCATTTGCAACTTTATATAAATAGGAACCTCAAATTTTTCGTCCCATCAAAGTAAGGGATACTAACCAAGTATAAGAGAGTAGAATGTAATAGAGTATGAAAGTTTTAGCAACACAACACTTTCTGTGTAATATAAAGGGAATGATACTTCTTATCCGTAGCTGAGATTTTGTGAAAGTCAAAACTGGTCGATTGATTGAGCAGGAAAAAGGGTGGGAATGCCGGTAACATCCCTCCCTGAAACAACTCAAACTACTTGGCTTTGATCCAAGTGAAAATGGAAACTTTTGCTTTCCTTGTATTTTGTGTTTTGTGTATCATTGCATCGATGACAAGATTACGACAATGCAAACAGGGTTGGTGACGGTCCTATTCCGGGGTCTTCAGCATATGCCGATGATGAAGTTGGTGCATGTGGTGCAACAGGAGATGGTGATATTATGATGCGCTTCCTTCCATGGTTAGTTTAAAGAGTTTGTTTCCCGGGAATGTGTTGTATTACGAATTGCAGTTTAATATTTGAATCTAGCTACTTTACTGATGATTTGTCCTTGTTTGATGATCAGCTACCAAGTGATCGAGAGCATGCGACGAGGAATGCAACCTAAGCATGCTGCTGAGGATGCAATATCTAGAATCGCTAAAAAGTTTCCCAACTTTATCGGAGCTGTTTTTGCTCTAAGCAAGAATGGCTTACATGCGGGAGCATGCCATGGGTGGACATTTCAGTACTCTGTTAGAGTTCCAAGCATGGACGATGTCGAAGTATTCACTGTCACTCCTCAGACGGCTAGCGCTCATGTTCCTTAACGAGTCTCTAATTTTCGTGAACATTACTTGCAGTTCTCGAGTTCTTCATAAGCGGTCCTATTCTTTGCTGTTTTTAGTATAAAATTAATTAGGTCGCTTGCTATACGCGATGAATGAACGAAAAATCAAATGAGGATGGTTAGGAAATTGGCGTTGTAACTCATGTAAATAAGTAATGCAGATGCATTTCTTCAATTCAGTGCATTATCAAATCATCATTTCTTCAATGAGTAATGCAGATGGGTTGAATACTAGAAAAAGTAGTACATAAGATACACGATGCAATACACCACCTTATTTTTAGACAATGTGTACAAAATATGTGCATTAATAGTTGCACGATTTGAATTTTTATATTTTTTAAACTTTAATTTATTAGTGGTTATAAAACTTTACATTTTTGTGTTTGCTTATGCATAATAAACATTCACTAATTATTAAATGAAAATTAATTATTATTTGGAATGAAACAACAATTTTCTTCTTTGTTTTTTATGAGGGTATATTATGTTTTTTTAAGGGAATATTAATTAATCATGGGAATTTGAGGTCTAAATTTTTAATTCTTAATCATTATACATCATGGGAACAAAACAACATAGTAATCATTTTTTTAAATTATCCTTAGTGCATAGGATTTGCTCATCTTATATCTCTTAAAATTTTATTCAACATAATTTACTTTCATAAATAAAGAATTATAGCGGTCGAAGTACAATAATAATTTTGTTAAAAAAATATTTAGAGCCAAATCAATTTTTTGACTTAATTGTTCTCTTTTATTTATTTAATTATTTATTTACGTAACAATTTAAATCATTGTTAATGGTTTCATAAAGTTAAAATGCACCTTTTACAACATGTCATTATTTTTTTATTTTACATTTTTTAATAAATTGTTACCTAATAACTAATAAGTATCATAAATTCATAAGTCATAACTACTCATTTTAATATCAAATCATATCTAATCAGACAACTAGAAAAATATTTTATATCTATTTTTTTTTTTTTTTGAAACGAGAAATCGTTAAATATGGTTGTTTACTAGAAAAATAAAATTCCAAATAGACGGAATTTATTTGGCTTTCATATGAAAATGTTGAATTGTCAATTATATCCGCCATTTCTTAATCATAATAATCATGTTAAATAATCACTCTAAATCTTTGATCTTTCTTCACCCTTTTCCTTAAATAATCGTAGCTATTACAATTTGAAATTCCCAGAAAATTTTCCGATGGAAGAAATATCATACCAAACAATGGAGATGGAAGCAAGTTCTCTTGGTCCAGATAATTTAACCTTAAATGAACAAGCTAATGGTGACCCATCCTTTTCTAGCTCAAGGGTATATCTGGATCGTGTAGGAGAAGTTGTTCTTTTTCTTAATTCAACTGGGTTATATTGGGAACCCGCAGATTCCTTAATTGATGTGAGCTTTTTCTTTCTTTTCTTAATTTTTAGGTTGAAATTGGGTGAAAATTTTAATTCTTTCTGGTTATCTATATGATTGAAGTTTAAAGATTTTGTCTTTATGGGGTTTGTTGAAAATTGATATACATTAGGCAGATGGGTAGTTTCTTGAGTTCTTAATGTTGGCTTAATTGTTTCATTTTTGGGTTTCTTTAGAGTTTGATGATTTTTATCACAATTTTGTTTTTTTTACATCTTTAAGTTTATGAACTTATTTATGTGCACTATTTATTTATGAACTTCTTATGTTAGTGCCAATCGAAAACAATTGTTTTTGCGAGCGAGGTAAGGTTGAGTACATCCGCCTCCCCAAGCCCATTGGTAGGACTTAGGAGGCCCTTGATGGTATAGGGGTAATTTATTGTTATGAATTATGATCAAATGTGAAATGAGCATTTTTCACTTTTTCTTTAGTGGTTGTCTTGGTTATTTACTGATGTATGCAATTCAAAAAGTAATGAATTTTGCCTTGCCTGTACTTTAACCTTTACCTTAGGCTTATTGCTTGTAACAATGGTACTGAATAGGGTGGTGCTAGGGTTATATGAACATTGGGCACCTTCTAAGATGAAGACATATGAATATGGGCTTAATACAAAGTCATTCTGTTGGAAATGTTGCTTGTATACTTATCTATTGTCACACCAATTCCTCTATTCCGTGCAAAAGGGGTGTAAACACTGCTGACTGCACTCTTTAAAATATACTTCATGGAATTGTAAAGCTATGGTTGTGCTTAGCAGGAAATGTTCTGTGGAAGGTTTAAATGTAATCTTTGTTATGTTACCTCAACTTTATATTATGTTTGAATAGAAGGAAGAGAAATGAAAGGGAAATTATTTTCTTCATTTGGATTATGAAAAGGGAGGAGAGTGAAAAGAAAGGAAGTGAATTGCTGGGTAGAAGTCCCGACCCATACATTTTGTACTTGACAAATTATTCCAACAGCGGAAAAATTTGGAAGGAAAGCACATTAATATGTCTTCCCCTTCCCTTCCCTTCCCTCCCTTACTGTACTTCCATAAATTATTACCCAATTACGCTCTTAATGGCAGAGAGGTTGTTACTGTTAAGATTTCAAAAAGGCACATTATGCCTGCTGTTTTTAGGAAACTATTAGTGCTTCTTCATGGTCAACTGGGTGAAACTGGTTATCTTTTTCACAATCGATATATGCACAGCATTTGCTTCCTTTTTGAGGTGAATGCTGTGTGGTGTGAGAATCTAGTTCCTATACCATTGTTTGTACTAAGTAGTAACTGTTTTTCACAGTTACTTAATGTCTGATTTTCCCCAGTTTGTTTCAATTAGTTTAGCTCTCTGTGTTATGATTGTCACTATGTATTACATATCCCACTATGAGCTAATTCTTTTTAAAGTATTCTTTCCCTCCAAAAGGTATCTTTGGAGATACCGTCTATGCTTATTAAGGACTTAAGCCCCACCTGATTTGTGATTTTGACTAAGTGCTTTTTCATTTTTTTTGGGCTTATGCCATCTAAGGCTAGTTAAGTACTCATAATGGCAGCACTTATTGCTTCATTTTGTAGCAGACTAATATTAGATGAAATGAATTCTTAGGCAGATACACTGGGCTTTACATTTCTAGAAGTTTTTTGCTTGCTCTCAAAGCTATAATCTTCTGATGTAATGCTCGTGTATTTTCATTTAATAGTCAATACACATTGTGTAAATAATGATGAGTTCATAAACAGGACAAACTACCATGCTTCCAACATAAACATCATTCTGGAAGTGCTGCTGAATTAAACTATTCTGATATTTATGCTGCTGAGTTGGCTGATTGGGGCTCTATTCGTCAATCGACAAGTTGCTGCTTTATGCATAAGGTTTCCAATGTTAGTTCCTTTGTTTCGTGATGTTGCTTTTTGTATGCTATATGTATGATTGTGTCATTTACGTACCTGTCCAACGTGAGGCAGATGAACCTATTTGTGGTTCATGCTATAAGAAGATCAACGACCAAGGCCTCTCTCTGGAATTTGGTGGAGTACACCTTTGGACACAGAGATCAGAATTTATGTCAAATGTTAGTGGATAAAATAAAGGCGTGTCTAGAAAAACAAATCGGAAGACCAAAGAATCTATTGGTATATGCTGTTTACTTTAAACCTTTTACTTCTGAAGTTTTATTTAGACTTGGTTACAAACATGCATGTGTCTGTATTTTATTAGGTCTTTGTCAATCCTAAGAGTGGTAAGGGAAATGGTCAAAAAGTCTGGGGAGATGTAGCTCCAATATTCTCTCGGGCTAAAGTGAGGGCTCAGGTATGTCTCTTGATCTGTTTTTTTACCTACTCTTACTTGTCAAAATGATTAAAGGCGAACTCTAGAGATGTTTATTCATTCTTAAATTAGTCGAATTGATACATCAAATTACTTCGTACTTGGTATCAAAATATTATAACATGTGAATATAGTCCTGTTATTTTGTCTTAACATCCAACTTAAACCTTTGAACATATAAATATTCTCACATTTTATTATTCATTCATCTCTCAGTACCCCTTTTGCTTTTGCCTTTCATTTTCTTAATTTCCTTTTCTATCAAACCTATCCTTCCCTAGCACTCCACACTTTATGTATTAGTTGCCTAATGCCATATTTTCTTTCATTTTCTAGGTCTATAATATGCTATCTGAGGTTGAATGGAACATGGGAATGGGTAATTAGGGCTAGTGCTGGGGTTTTTTTGGAGTAAAACATATGTAATTGCAATGGTACATGGTAGGCATATTTGATGTCTGAATTGATTGAAAGAGAGCCGTGTTGATCCCAGTCTTTCTTGTGGAAGCTGGGTTTTGGTATCTGATAAGCCCCGTCTATACTTTGTTAGAGAACAACAATCATTGGAATTATGCACTGAAAAATGTCCAAAATACAAACTCGTTACTGTGATACTTCCATCAACTTGATAATTTAATCTGCCTCTGATTTTTGTTTTTGTCTACCATCTCTTAGGTGACCGTTACAGAGAGGGCAGGACATGCATTCGATCTGGTGTCATCTATGACAAACCGAGAACTGGTTTCATATGATGGTATTGTGGCTGTTGTAAGTTTGTGAGATATTCGTCTTTAGACTTTTAATCTTTGTATGCAATCTCGTCAAATTGCTAACCTATAGTCAGTAGGTGACATGTGTGCGTAACAGACTTGGGACCTTTTTATATCTTAGTGTGATATTTTATGACTAAGGTATATCTACCTGTCATTTTCCTGATTTATATGCAAAAGTAGGTTAAAGATTCGACGAGTTTGTAATCCTTCATTTACTTTTTACTACCTCAAACTCCATATAAGGCCCTATGATTATATAATTTACATGTTGAATTATTATGGAGGTTTTGGGTTATGTCTGGAGGAAGATGGGATCATAGGATCTAGACATAAGATAGTTTTGAACATTCTGTTAAGAGCTTAGATCCCATGATTTATACTTCCTCAATTCTCATTAAGCCTTTTATTTGCATCAGTTTTGGTGTATTTGCGGAGTTGCTTTGCCTATTGGAATGAGGCCAGGATCATATGACCACCAACTTCTTGTGAAAAAGCTATAAACTATCTTTGGTCTAGGAGAAATGAACCCACTAGTTTTCGGTACTGATTTTTTGTGCCAAATACCTTTACCATGATTAATTTTTACAAATTATCGATCCTGAGTCATTGAACCGCTTTAAAATTATACTTCCTCAATGTCACTATAGTTCCACCACCCTAGTTGGGGTAACGGGGGGAGGGATTTGATTTTTACAATTACCCTTGTATAGCAAAGTGATTATTCCCAGTTGACCATTAATTGCTAAATAATAATTTTAATTGTCAAAGTAAGAGCGTTTCAACTACCAAGTTTCCATCATGATTATTTGTGCCAAATATGTCTGTCTTGATCATAGTGCAAAAATGTGGTTTTTGTCATGGTGGGAGTAACTTATGAAATGGCTTCCGCAGAATGCAGATAGTTTAGTGGTTGTCTCAGCCTATATTATTTCGATCGTGGTAAGCTAAAAAATATTTACAATATGGTCGGTATGCGACGGGTTGGCCCATTTGGATGCGGGCTTAGTTAGATTTTGCAGGTTATTAAGAAGGAATGAATAGGGTGAATTGTAATTAGACTTTTTAATAATAAGTCAATAGAAGGTCAACGGTGGGTTTATTACAGGTTAAAAATACACTATTAATAGGGCAAATATCAAGCAACTTTGCAAATGTGCAGTATTAGACCCATTGTTTTTTTGGGGGTAATTTTGTTGGACATTATATTGCTTTCTAGTTGCCCTCACTGATTCTGAATGTGCAATCAATCCTCTAATAGATTTTTTCTTCTTGAAAATTTTAGTTGATGCAGTTTTCATTCTAGTTCTTGTATATGTTTTTGGAGCATTCTTTTCATCCCTTAATCAACTCACAGTTATTTGATAACTGGTTGCAGGGTGGTGATGGTTTATTTAATGAGATCCTTAATGGGCTTTTGACATCAAGGTTCAAGACCAAGTATCCCCCCGTTCCTCCAGATTTTATGGCTTCTTCAGGGGAAGACACAAGTTCCTCCGTCCCTGACATAAATGAACTCGATGCAGGTACTTTACCCAAAAACGAAGACCAGTCCCCACTGCTTCTAACTTCACGAGACTATGAATCTGGAATACCAAGTATCAGTACGTACCAACGTAGTTATATCATTGTAATGATGTATCTCTATTTTGGCTTTGTTCAACAGTTCAACAGTTGAATTTATTTATGTGCTTCTATATGAATGGATATGTATTTGGATATTGCAGGAATTAAAGGCGGGGAATGCAGTACAGGTTGGTCTATACCTAAGCAAATGCACTACTTTCACATCATGTTAGCCTTAGCACTTTGACTAGTCTCCTGTTATTGATTTCAGCTGATGAAGATGTTGAATTTTCTTTCCCCCATGAGTGGTTTAGATTTGGGCTCATTCCTGCAGGTTCAACTGATGCTATTGTGATTTGGTAATGCTTGACGGAACTCCTTTAGTCCTATATGAATTTTTTTCTATTGAAAAATTTTTCTTCGTTGTTGAGAAGGGGTTTTGGTACGGGGCCTGTTATGTCGGCTCATAGTAAGGTACACCTAAGACTGTTTCCTATGGGCAACCTAACTAGTCCAATGTCTTTGGCTGCATGATTTAGGTTGTACGAGTGTGGACTAACTCTACTTTATCGTACTTGGTCTGTCCTGATTCCTGAATACATAAAGTCACCCAATCAGCCAATCCCAGCCGATCTAATTACTGGATGCTGTTAGTTGGTCCCACTAATTGGGTGACTTGTCAATGGTGATCTTGTTTCTTGACTGAGCTAGTACACGCTGTTGATCCCCTCTTAAGTTGATGAACTTCAATGATAAGAGAAAAGCATAAGAATAGTGTCTATAATTACGACAGCTCAAAGAATGTTGTCAAACTTGTCAACTACTTATATACAAACCACTAATTCAGAAATGACCTAATCAAACGTAAATATCTTGGCTATTTACTTCTGTACTGACAAATATAACGTAACTCATTCTTTACTGAAGATAATTGCTGACATCTTTTAAACAATTTCTACGGTCCCTTATGTTTGTTCATTGTTTGGATGATTGTCTAATTGGAGCTCTTTCCGAGTTCCTTGTTACTCTATCATCTTCTGTTGTTACTTGCACTTTCTTGCTAAAAGTTGTGACTTGGAAACTTTGTGCTTTACCCTTGTATGCAGTACAACAGGAGAAAGAGATCCCATAACTTCAGCATTGCACATTGTCCTCGGGAAAAAGATTTCTCTTGATATTGCTCAAGTTGTAAAGTGGAAAACAACCATGAATTCAGACATTGAACCCTCTTTACATTATACAGCATCTTTTCTTGGGTAACTTACACTTGCTTACATATTTCCTTGAAGTCCCGAATAAAGATATTTTTTGTATTTTAGAATTGCTTAGTGTCATGTCGCGGTGCTGTGCACTTGTCCTTGTTATTTGAGTTATGGAGAAACTAAAGAGCTTGGTAGACCTGAACCTTATTTCTACCTTACATGTTACCGGCAGTGGCAACTAGAATATGTTTGCAAACTTGGAACATCGTGTTGTTTATTTGGTTGAGTTTTGTTCTTGCTCTTGTGAATCTCACATTCTCCAGTTGTCTTACATTTCATTTATGCTAATAAGATATAAAAGTGTCTATATTTTGGTATTTAAGTCCCTTATCATTATTGCCTCAATTTTCGTATTTTGGTTTTTTGAGTTTGTGAAGTATTTGCTGAATGTTTTATCCATCAACACTTCTTCCTTTTTGATGAACTGCGTAATTTTGCTAGAAATGATGATACCCAAAAAGAGTAATTGTTTGATTGTATTTTTGTATACTATTTTACTTTTATATTCAATGAAAATTTTCATGTCGTCTTGCTTCTTCCTGACTCTACAGTCAAAGCCTTGCAGTTATGGATTCTACGGGGATGTCATTACGGAGAGTGAGAAATATCGTTGGATGGGTCCTAAACGTTATGACTTTGCGGGAACAAAAGTTTTTCTCAGGCACAGGTAGTTTTCTTAGTTGTAACTTCAATTTTGAAGCATTGATGCCACGACGAAATGTTTCCAATTTTTGTTGGAGTACAAGTTTGTGGTCTATGTTGTTGATAGCAATGTTTGATCCTAGGAACTAGAGGGTGGAGATTTGTTTTCCTTACCACTAGTCTAACTAGGTAGTTGCTTTGTGGTCTATGTTAATTATCCTTTAAACCAGTATAATTATTACAGGTCATATGAAGCGGAGATTTCATACTTGGATGTCAAACTTGAGAAACGAGATCCGGATCCTAATGAGGCTAATTTGAACGGGGGCCACAAGAGAATAAGTGAACGAGTAATTTGCCGAGCTAATTGCAAAGTCTGCAGCTCGCCTTACCCAGATATGACGAAATCAAAATGGATGAGATGTAAAGGGCGTTTTCTTAGTGTTGGTGCTGCTGTCATCTCTTGTCGAAATGAAAGAGCACCTGATGGTTTAGTGGCAGATGCACACCTTGCAGATGGCCTCTTGCATCTTATTTTGATTAAAAATTGCCCGCATGCATTATATTTGTGGTGAGTTCGGCTTTATTCGTTTTTTATTTTAAAATAATACGGAGATTTTTAAATAAGGACTGCTAGGATGGGCCGCTGAGGCGAGGCCCTTGTCAGCCTCCCTTGTGGCTTCGCCCCATGGTTCGAGGCGGTCTTATGAGTTATCGATTAACTAATCGCCTCACTTATTCAGATTCTTTAATTGTTCCGTTTAAATGACATTTTTGTATGTCCTCTGGGTGTTTGTTGATCTTTGCAGGCATTTGACCCATCTAGCTAGAAAGGGTGGATCCCCTCTTGATTTCAAGTTTGTGGAACATCACAAGGTAATGTGCTCCTAATTCTTCTAAATTTGGCTTAAAGTCAAAATGCAAGCCTTCCTTATCAAATGCTAATCACTTTTTCGTTTCGTGTTTTGCAATGTGAAGACCCGCGCATTTGCATTTACGTCTCTCGGGAAAGAGGCCGTTTGGAATCTGGATGGTGAAATTTTACGAGCACATAAATTGTCGGCTCAGGTTTTCCGCGGCCTTGTGAGCTTATTCGCTAACGGCCCTGAAGTTTAAGGTATCCGATAACTGCGAAGTCATAACCATAAATTTTGTTGTAGATAGGAATATGGGAGCTCCGGCAGGTAAAATTGCACAAGATAACAATTTGTGCTGTAATTTTGCCAGAAAATAAGTCTCTTTTTTTCCCAGAGATGTAATTGTATATGTAATCTGTACATGCAGATTTCTTTATTCAATTAAGCACCAGTATTTCCTAATTCCTACAGAGATGTAATTGTATATGTAAACTATATATATCCACGATTTTGTTTTGTGTTGATTTTCTTTTAGATTGATCTAGTTTTGTGTTGATTTATTGTAAACAGGTAGACAGTCTCTCCGGTTGAACCTATTATTAAACAATATATATATATATATATATATATATATATATATATATATATATATATATATATATATATATATATATATATATATATATATATATATATATATATATATATATATATATATATATATATATATATATATATATATTTAAAAAAGAAAAATTATCTAGAATAATCCAATCTCTTCATGATTTTCCTATAATAATCCCACCTATTGATTAACCATGAATAATTTCTACGCTTAGAGTAAACTTAGGTAACTCATTGACCTGCTGTCGTAGGTGAATCACCAAAAAATAAATTGAAAATCAACGTAAAATTAGAGAAAATTTTTGAAAATTTGCATCAAAAATTTTAAATCATTAAAAAATCATAATTTTTTTTAAACATTTTATAATATTTTTTCCACATTTTATTTTAATTTATCTTCTTCTAAAAAAAAACTTGCTATAGCAGGTCAACGGATCACCTGAGTTTACTCTAGGCGAATACTTCTTAAAGTTAGAATTACTCATGATTGATCAATAGTTAGGATTATTATAGGAAAATCATAAAAAGATTTGATTATTTTAGATAATTTTCAATAAAATAAAAAAAGAAATGGTAATAAACAGTTTGTTTTTTTATAAATAATTCAATTCTACTCCTGTAAAACTGGTGTTAAAATGAAATAATCCCTTGCATTAAAATGAAATTTGCTCATAGTAACCTGAACGATTGTACCCACTGAACAAAAACTCGGAAATAAAATGTCAGTAGCTTATAGAAGTACAATTCTATCTTTGTTGTTGGAAGTAAACGCGTTTAAAACAAATCTGATAATTTAATATTTATTTAATTTTGTAATTGAATTTGATTTAACCCGATTTAATCAAAAATAATGTAAAAATCAATGTGGAGCTAAATTCGAATTTGAACAGTCCCGAAACACTTGATCCGAAACTAACCCGATGACTTGATTGACCACCTCTAGTTGAACTATTAGTACCTAGGTATGAAGGGTACTTAATTATTGAAAACATTTCTTAATCAACAAATAATAATTAAAAACTCAAGTTGAGACCTTTCGTAATACATTTTTTAAAGTTAGTTTTAAATCATTTTTTAAAAAAATGAAACAGGATATAAGTATATTCCAATAATTAAGTTATGACCTTTTTTAATTGGGTTGCATGTTGACAATAAATAGTGCTAAAACGTACTTTACCTAATAAATACTTGCTAATATTGACATTAAACGTGCTTGCACTAATTTTAACTCATTTTGTCAACCATTTCGCTATCTTCTTTCATTTATTATACCCATTTTCATTTTGCAAAAATTGTTGCTTTTTTTTAGCCACAAATACTGAAATTATATACTCAATTATTTTTTATTTTTCCATGTTAAGGGTTTACACTTTCAAAAGGCATACCAAATTACATTTACTAATAAGTTGTGTCAAATTTTGAAATATCATCCGAAAATAAGTTGATCAATAATTGTTATTCCAATTTGCTCAGATTGCTGATTAGTGAATTTACGAGCATAAGACAATTTGATCGGGCCAAAACCAATCTGAAGCACCCCACTCAAAAAGTGACAAAAATATAACAATCGAACCAAATTTACTTGTTAGTTAGACACATAAAAAACCCGAGAATGGAACCTTAAACCCAAGTGACCACCCAAATAAAATGGAAATGTAATATGTATATGAGTATATCATGATTAATATTGCATTTTTTGGGAAAATTGAACGTGTATGCTAGTATGTTCTTTTTGCTTAAAATGGTGAAGTTTAAAAATGGTTTGAGGGCATCTTTGACACTTCAACAGAGAAAATGTCAGAAAAATAAATTAATGTGAATATAAGGACTAAGGAGGGAAATAAGGAAAGAAATACTAAAAGAAAAGTCAGAATTTCTATTTTTTTCCTTTGTACCATATTTTCAGGGGGTTGGCAATGAGCATACCAAGTTATCAACACAAAAATAATGAAATGGTCATATAATTATTCTTAATTAGTATTCTAGACATTATTGATTAATGTATTAATTGTTATTATCATTTCTCATTATTATTACTATATGATGAATATTAGGAGTACTTTTTGTAGTTTCGTACATGATATGAAATTACATTTAAGGTAATTATCTTCTGAGATTGGCACACACATAATCACTTTTGTGGTGAAAATAAATAAATTTATTAAAATTTACTTGTGGCCTATAACACGACCTTTATCTGAAGATGGTAGCAGTTAGCCGGACGCAATTTGTTATTGTACATGATTATATGTACAAGTCTAGTGTGAAGTGCTAATATATTATTACTCCTACTCTAATGTTAAGTGAGGTGATGAGGAAATCAGAGAAAGAAATTTATAGGCAGCCATATATTTGTTCTTTGTACATGCCAAAGGGCCAAAGTACTCAACTTGCTTACAATTATATAGTAATAATAATGATGCTATCTAAAGGGTCTAATATATTCCACTAAAATTAGTAACTTATGTTGTAGTGTGTTAATAGTAATAAAAGGGTGGTTGAGATTGATCAATCACCAAAACACACTCTTATACCTTCCAGGTTTGTACGCCGGGTTTAAGGCAATATTCAATAATCATAAACGAACAACCACATGCCCTAGATGACTAGATCTTGTTCATGTACATCAAGTATCCTTTGAATCTATATCGTATCAATGATGATATATATATAAATAAATACCCAACTGTAAAATGACCTTGCTATTGCTTTTAGAAATTAACCACAAAATGAAAGCTAATGCACTGATTATCTCGTAAGTACAAATACGCAATTCATTTACTTATTTGAAGTGTCTATTTGTTATAAAAGTTACATACATCATCACCAATGGTAAAAAAAAAAAAAAAAAAAAATTGGCAACCTTATTATGAAAAATATGATGAGATATAGTAATATATAGTATGCTTAATATATAGTGAATAGTATAATGATGCTCTTACCAGTAAAAGAATTTGAGGACCACAAAATGCATATTGACTAATTAATAGTAGTTTTAGTATTTTATCATCATGCAAGCAATTACATCATAGATGGTTACAAAAGAATAGTATTAAGTAATAAAATAAAATTTAGAGCAATAAATAAATGAAAAATATGATAGGTCATTCATGCATATGATGTAATTAAGTTCCCTAATACTACACTTAAGATATTTAATATTGTACAAAAAGGTGATGGCGTGAAGCTAACCGCTAGTATTAAAACTGCGTAAAGCTAAGGTTATCCGCTTAATCACAATCAAACTATCCAACTAGGGTATTATTATGATTTGTGTTCATTATTTATTAAGCTATTTGTACCAAAATAATTCCAAATGAATTAATTATAACTTTGTAGTTATGCTAGATTTCTCTAGACTAATTTTTGTTTTGTTGTTATTGCTACAGACCTCTCAATCATATTTTTGTAGGTCGTAAATTCAATTTTCAAATTTTCAAATGTGAACTTAAAGCCATTAAATTAGAGGAATAGTATGTCATGAAAACCAAGAAGCATATTGCCTTTTACAAAATATACTAATATAAAGTGTTACAGTTTAAGTGTCAGTTATTGTTGTTCATATGTGAATTGTTCCACATTAGAGAACAATCATTTTATAAACTTAAAAAATAATAATTTTTATAGTGAGCATCATTTAAGTTTGTCAGTGAATCACATTTTCTTTTTACTTAGACTATCCGAATAAATTACTGTTTAAATTCAAAATAGGACTATAGAGTATATGATTAAATTATAACTCGATCATTATCAAGCAATAATAAAATTGTCCAAAGACTTGTAATGTTCCATGCAACTTATTTAATGATCTAAAAGTCTATAAGCTTAGGACTTGTAGTAGAGTATTACTACAACTACAAAGCATAAACCGACAAAACATCCAAAGGTATGTTCCTTTGACCTTTTAAGTTATGACACTTCTAAACTCAAAAGAAAACTATACATTTCAGTTTATAACCACTTCTCTATACAAGATGGCATGAAAGCTAAAAACTACTCATTTACTTTAATAAATTAATTATGCATTATTTTTGATATAAATTTTCAATTTTAAATGTACTATTGATAGTGATGGATCTAGAAAATAGTTTTGATGGAGTCAAATATAATTGTGAAAATTAATAATTAACTTAAATAAACAAATATACAAGAAAATATTCAAAATTATCAATTTCAATAAGGAAAATTTGCAAAATTTCTAAATAGATTGGAATAAAGTCGGCTTATCCCAACTTGTCATATGTGACACCGTTTTTGTAACTAATTATGCAAAATCATTTCACATTTCTTTTTCTTTTACCATAGATATAAATATAGCAAACTTGGTGGAACTAAGAAATATATTATAATATAATTTGTTTTTACTTGTTATAATTGATATTTCTATAATAACTCATAAGTTTCAATTTGAAGTTTTTAATAAATTATTATTAATAAAAAATAGTCATATAAAATAATGTTAAATTAATTACATATAATTTCAAGAAAATAATTTTATATATTTCTAAATACATATAACCAAATATATTAATAGGTAATAATATGTGCATATTTCCTTTCAAAAAAAAAATAATATGTGCATATTTTAAGGGGTCGTGTACCCCACAAACAAACAAAGGAAATATTACATTTATTTTTTCAGTTAGAGCAGTCGTTAGTAGTTATAATAATCCCGCCTAAAACTAATACAAAAATTAGTTAAAACTTTATAAAAGTCAACTGTCGCCTGTTTTTCATAACATTCCGCCATTAATTTATTTCATAAACATAAAATTCATTTTCATGGTGTTTTTTTTGGTATTACGTGTTCTAATTTTTCCTATTAAACGTCATTTATGATGTAATAATTCTTTCTTACATTATTATTCATATATTCCCTCGCATTTTAGAATCTTCTTCCCTTTTTTTTCTTTTTTACTCTTTAGACTGGTTCCTCTTCTGTTTTTGAAAGCAGAGGAGAAAGAAACAAAGAAAGAGAGTGAGTGTATTTTTAATTCTATGATCATTGGGTTATCCTTATTTTTCCTAATTTTTGTTTATTTCATTCAAAAGTTTGATTCTTTAGAGGACCCATATTCCAATTTTGATCATTAGGTTTGTAATTTCACTTCATTTCTTTTACATTTATGGTTTTAAATTGGAAGTTTATTTATTGGGTATTAGAGATCATTTTAGAAAAACCCATGTTCATTTGTGTAAGATAGTGAAATCTAACCATCATTTGAGTTTAGGTGAGATTTTTGTTGCATTTTCATCCATTTGTTGTCTTTAATGTCAAGATTTATACTTGCACATCAATTGTTTGATGAATTGCCAATGTGAGAAAATTTTCAAATTTGGTTATACCGTTATAAAGCCAAAGGGCCCAAAAGCTTATGTAACTTGATTAGCAAAGTCTTTGCCCTTGCCTCTTAGGTATGGTATATGATGATGAGTATACAACATATCAATGTGAATGATAGTCAATAGTTTGAATCTCGTTCACCTTTCATTTCAATTTGAATATTTATATCAAGTTGAGTATTTAGTGAAACAAACGTGTATTGCATCCGGACTTCTAGCACAAAGGCTATAAGATCCGCTTAGCTTTTAGCAGAGTTGGTCTATTCAGTCTTGATATATAATCCAATAAGTAAATGGATTCATATGAATAATTTGATGCTTGTAGGAGATTTGAAGATAAATTTTGTTCAAATGGAGCAAAAAGATGTTGTGGAAAATGGAAAAGGATCACCGCGTTCGCGTGTGATTGCAGTAGCCTTGAATGGGGGTGCCAAAAGCAAACATATAGTAAGATGGGCAATGGAAAAATTTATACCTGAAGGGAAGGTTTCATTCAAGTTGATACATGTATTTCCTAAGATAACTGGGGTTCCTACACCAAGTAAGTTCATTTGTCATTTTGAACAATACTTTTAGTGAAAAGATAATTTTGACATAGAATTAGTTGAGTTTATTTGTATTCATACAAAAATGGATGCATGTCGTTGTGATTGCGATAATGGTTGTGATATCACTGACCTGACAACTCGTGGTATTATTACTAGACATGGCGATGAGAATTGTTAACTTGAAAAATATCGATTTTATCCTGATATTTCAAATTTTCTAGAATGTATATTTGAGTTAATGCTATAAATTAGACCTTTTGGAACTTTGTGATATATTATAAAAGATTAGAGTGGTTAATATGTCAGAATAATTGTCACATGATTCACTAATCTTCTTGCGAATAGCGAATCAAAAAGAGCGAATTATGGTCGGTTTTGGGCTATTTTAGGGTCATTTTCAGCAAATTGTGAATTCAAAAAGCAAATTAATTGGTGAATTACGTTACTTGTTTGGTTTATAAGAACTCACACAAGACTTTAACTTAATTGGTTGGTTACTACTAGTGGGGAATTTGATTCCTGTTCCACAAGTAAGAGATGATGTAGCAGCAGCATATAAGAAGGAAATAGAGTGGCAAAGAACTGAGATGATTGTTCCATTCCAAAAGGCGCTTATACAGAAAAAGGTTGGCTACAAAGTTTCCATGGAGTCCAATTTTTAAATCTTTTAGATAGCTGAGCATGTCAACTGAATTGCACTGTGTATGTTCATATAGGTTCAAGCTGAACTTGTATTAATTGAAGCAGATGATGTAGCAAATGGGATATCAACAGAAATTGCTCAATATGGAATCAAGGAACTTGTAATTGGAGCATCTTCAAATAGCTTGTTTGCTAGGTATGGGATGTCCGTTGCTGAAATTTAATAATTTGTTTGGCCTAGAGTAGGTGACTCTTTAACTTGGAACCGAAAATGTAGGAGCGACTAAAATTCAGCCTGTCCGTAACAAATGTTCCTGAATTTTATTGCCGTTACTTCCATTATTTATGGCTTAAACAGACCAAAACAAAGTTTTGGATCTTTTGATGGTGGCTAATGGCATTTCTCACTGACTATGCAGGAGAGTCAAAGGACAATTATTATCTACTGTGATCTCAGATTGCACTCCAAAATTTTGTACAGTGTATGTCGTCTCAAAA
This sequence comes from Amaranthus palmeri, assembly GCA_019776075.1. NCBI lineage: Eukaryota > Viridiplantae > Streptophyta > Magnoliopsida > Caryophyllales > Amaranthaceae > Amaranthus > Amaranthus palmeri. Next base: position 240,076 of record JAAKBH010000398.1, read on the forward strand.
GGAAAGCTAGAGGCTTTGCGCCCATCAAATGGCGAAGCTAACAATCACATCGTAGAATATGATAGCACTGCAACCAATTCTACCAACAGCTCATCAAGATACACAAACAGCACACTTGGTAATTTTACATATAACCTTAATGTATACTTTCTTACTGCTGGAAACCATTAGGATCTCGAATTATTTATAGATGATTCGGTATCATTATTTCTTTGTATTTTTAAAGAGTAATTGAGCTAGACCCTTGTCTTAGTAGTGCCTAGATTGTCTAACTTTTTGTCTGTTCTGAGTTCTGACTGTGTGATTCACATAATCTAAGCCCGCACCTGCCTAGGCTCTCACCCAAGTCATTCGATTGAAAATCCTTGAATGGTGTACCATATAACATAGAAGAATGGTAGTTAAGTTGGTTGAGCATAAATGCAGAGGTGTGCGTTCAGCCCACCTTATACTAGTATCCTGAATTCACCCATTCTAGTTTGCTAGTTTTTTCCAAACCAATTAACAGAACAATACACTTGAAACTTACAAGCTCTTTCCTGTTTTAGAATTTCATTGACACTTTTCATTTTTCAGTCAGAAATCGCTGCCATTGTCTAAACATTAGGATAGACATTCTTTAGAATTGCGAAAGAAAACAATGATTGATCTCTTGTATATTAAAAAGTACTAAATCCTTTTTTGTAATGCTACTCCTATATGGTGAAAGTAACGTCCTAATATATATAAGCGGTTTAACAGACCCTGGATCAGCCTATTCAGAGTCTCCTTCCTCTCCTGGGCTAGTCAAGCACCCTGATTCTCTTTCCTGTGTGCAATATGGATATAATGATTCAGGAATGGATACGGCTGAACTTGCTAGTTTTCAATCTATTAATCCAATTAATATGGATGATACTACGCAACATACCGTTGGAACGCTCATGAGTGACAAATGTAGTTTCAAGACTACTGCTGGTGATACCGAGTGGATCACAGATCAATCATCCACTGATGTTGCTCGTTCTGAATCGGGTCAAGCTTCCACCTCAAAATCGGAACTAGCTTCTACTGATGCAGAGGTCAGAATATTTATAAAAAGTGTATACTTCATGTATTGAGGAAACAAATAGTTAAAGACCTTATTCTGGAATCTGGATTTTATTAGATGCCTTTTAATGAATATCCAACTAACTTAAGTTTGTTTCTCATACATATAGGTAAACATCAATGTAGAGCTTGAGAAGCTAAGAATCGAACTACGCCACATACGAGGCATGTATGCCATAGCTCAAAATGAAACAATGGATGCTACTAGAAGGGTGAGATTTCAAGGCTTTGAGCAATTTATGTAGCACATCTGATAAACGATAATTGATACCTAATCTGATAAAAGCGTTCCGAAAAGTTGACGTGTATAAGTTTGCTTTATCTCTTATCAGCTAGGTGACCTTAGCAAGCTGAGAAATGAGGAAGCATTAAAGCTGAAGCAGATAAGTGAAAAGGAACAGAAAGCCAAAGAATTGGCAAAACTAGAAAAGGAGAATTTTGAATCTGCAAAAAGGGAAGCTGATTACGCTCGAGAATGTGCTCACAGAGAGGTAATGCAGAGAAGAGAGGCAGAGCAGAAAGCTGCTCGGGATGCCAAGGAACGAGAGAAGCTTAAGAATGTGCTTGGCGAAACCGTGTATAATTACCAGAAGTTTACGTGGGAGGATATTGTATCTGCTACGTCCTCTTTGAGTGAGGAACTTAAGATTGGAGAAGGATCGTATGGAGCTGTGTATAAATGCAAGTTGCATTATTCGACTGTGGCTATAAAAGTCCTACACTCTAAGGAGGGTGCCAACAACAAACAATTCCATCAGGAGGTATCCTTATCTTCCTTCTTTTACTCTTCTTAATAAGGCATTCAAATACTTAGTGGTCAAAATATTGACATATTTGATTCATGCTATTTTCAGTTGGAAATTTTGAGTAGGATTCGTCATCCACATGTGCTTTTGCTTCTTGGGGCATGTCCTGAACAGGGTTGCCTAGTGTATGAGTACATGGAAAATGGAAGTTTGGAAGATCGGTTGATGCGAAAGAATAACACACCTCCTATACCGTGGTATGAGAGGTTTAGAATAGCATGGGAGGTTGCGTCTGCCATTGCTTTTCTTCACAGCACTAAGCCAAAGCCGATCATTCATCGTGACCTAAAACCAGCTAACATCTTGCTTGATCATAATCTGGTAAGCAAGATCGGTGATGCTGGTCTTTGTACAATGCTTAACTTGGAGCCATCCTCTATTTCCAATTTGACCTTATATAAAGATACAAGCCCTGTTGGTACACTTTGTTACATAGATCCCGAGTACCAAAGGACCGGACTTATATCTATGAAAGCAGATGTTTATGCTTTGGGAATGGTCATTTTGCAGTTGTTGACCGCAAAACCTGCTGTAGGTATAACTAATGTGGTTGAGGATGCCATAAAAGGCGGTCGTTTGATGCAAATATTGGATAAATATGCCGGAAGATGGCCTCTGAGAGAGACAGCGGAGATGGCTTTACTAGGTCTGCAGTGTGCTGAACTTAGACGAAAAGACAGACCTGATCTTCAAAGTGTTCTTTCTACACTTGAAAGAATGAAAGATATTGCAAATAAGGCTCGAGATTATGTTGCCCGGATTCAAGTTGCACCACCGAACCATTTCATCTGTCCTATACTTAATGTATGTCATCTCTGATCTTCCCTCTATTGTAATTCTGGATGCGTTTGGTAAATGACTTTTTACATGGCATGTTAGTTGAGCAAACAGCCGGAAAAATGTTTTGTAGGCTTTTAGTCAAGCCAACTCAAAATTTGGCTTTTAAGCCAACTCATCAAATCAGTTAACAGTTCTAGCTAACAGCTCTTGCCAACAGGCCTTTTAGTTAAGCATGCTTCTTTTTTGAGCTAATAACATTTCATGAAAAAAAATTGAGCTGATTGTGTGACATATATGTATGGAACAGGATGTTATGGATGATCCTTGTGTAGCCTCAGACGGATATACATATGACCGTAAAGCTATAGAGATGTGGCTCAAAGACAACGATACATCACCAACAACAAATTTTCCATTGCAAAACAAACACTTGATACCCAATCACACACTCTCTTACGCGATCTCAGAATGGAAATCTAAACGAAGAGTACGAAATGGTAATTATTCGTAACAATCCAATTCGAAAGTTTGTTCTTCTACAATTTTGTAGATGTTATTATACCTGTCAAATTATGTAACATTCATTCTTATTTGATCATGTGTATGCTTGTTTGCTTTAAAAAAATCAGCAACATAAATGATCATTATTGTATAGTAGTTGATAGCTCATACACGAGAATCATGGGTTGACCTAATGGTTCAAGATTTTTCCTTCCTCTTTACTCCGAAATCAAGAAATGGCTCATACAAAATAACGCAGATGGTGGTAGGCTTTTTTTAACCATTTTCTTTGTGGCAATTGGGAGGTTTTCTTTGTCCCTTCCATGTGAATGCACAAAGCTTGTATGTACATTTGAATTTTTTTTATATGATAAAAAAATTATTGAATGGCTACATCATATTGAAAATTCAGCAAATAATATATTAAGAGGTATGTTAAAAGCCAAAACCAGTTTGGGGTGAGAGAGGCTCGAACTCTCGACCTCAGGATTACCCACTAAGCTATGAGACCTACGCGCTAGCCAACTGCGCCACCACCCCTTTCTGATATCGTATGCCACTATAACATAAATTAATAGAAAGATAAACTTTACTGTACTATGATTTTATTTTCGGCTAGTCACTTGAGAGACCGTCTCTTTGAGAGATAAATTTTTAGTTCAGCTCATTAAAGATTAATATCTACTTGTCGTATTTTTAATGTCTACTTTTATTGTCCTTAATGATCACTAACCGTATTCTAATGCTTACTTTCAATATCTTAAAAGTCTACCTACATAATTCTTAACGTCTACTTACAATATTCTAAAAAACCTATTGTTGTAAATAGCCTTAGCAATGGTGAAGAAACAAAGACAAAAAAAAAATGATGCAAAACAAACACTAAAAACAGAGCACAACAATGGAGAAGCAATACACAAGAATATGTGAGGTATCTAATTATACCTCCCCCTCAAACAAAGTTTCTTATCATTAACATAAACAATACTCCCTCCAATTCACTTGTGTTGTCCCATTTGGTTGGGCACGATTTTTAAGAGTGGAATGGTGGGGTATTTTAATTGATTAAATTAATTGTAAAGGTGGTAGTTGGGTATTGGGAATTGGAAAAGTGGGGTTTTAATTTGATTAAATTAATTGTAAAGGTGGTAGTGGGGTATTGGGAATTGGAAAAGTGGGGGTATTTAGGTTAAAAAAAGATAGACAAAAAAGGAAATGGAACAATTGATATGAATTTGCCAAATAAGGAAATGGGACAACACAAGTGAATCGGAGGGAGTATTACATTAATGACTCACTTCACAAGCTTTAGAACAATCCTTCAAAGCAAAGATTGAGCTCTACTTCAATCTCCCACACAAAGCCCTAATACAATGTAGTATACTCTCTTGGTGTTTAACCCTAGCAAACTCTTTGTATTTAGCTCTCTCTAATACCCTAGATGACTCCTAAGACACCCATTTATAGTCCCATGACATATAGGTTGCCTTAAGACACGTGGCTTAAAAAGCCCATAAAAACGCACGTTAATACAGAAGCATCTTGATTTGTTCGCTGGCCATTCTGGTCGAGCAACACTGCTCGCCTGGTCGAGCGAGAAACCAGAACCCACTGTCTTCACACTGCTACTTGGCTCGATCAAGCCACTCATGTTCAATGGGTCGAGAAGCCTCAAATCCTTCCAATCTTCGTGTCATGCCTTCAATAAGACACCTCAAATCATCATTATTATTAATCATCATCGAACCCATCACTAAGATCACAGGAACTGGGCTGATGCAAACCTCGACAAGATTATATCGTATTTTTAAACACTAATTCTTAAATGAGACGGTCTCACGGTGAGATTATTTTTATTGGACTGACCTAACACATACTTTTTGTCTTGAATTAATTATTTATAATTTTAAAATAATTATTGTCTTAGGGTGATAACTTAAAATCTTAAAACGATCCCGACTAATCAATTAAAGAAATGGATTGAGAGTAGAATTTTACCCGCCCATAAAGTTTGAAGCAAGTCGGCCCAAAAAGTACTATGAAGCACAGCAACCTTGTTGTTCGTTTCAAAGTTCAGCTTTCTTCTTTCTGTAGTCGTTTTATCGGCTTTAAATTTGTCGCCTCTTTGCAAAGTTTGTAGTACAACTTCAATCAAGGCAATCTCTTATTTCTACAATATTTGAGATTGTTCTTATTCATATATCTTTTAATATCTCTCAATTAGGTCAACTTTTTCATTTATTCAGGTACTTACTTTCCGCTCCTCTCTTTTTACTGAAACATGTAATGCAAATAAAAATGAAATTTCTCCAAGTTTTTGATGCCTAAGTTAGATACCAATAAATTGTTTAGTTTCGTTAGAATTGTGAATGTATTTTTTGATTTAATCATAGTTTTTTTAAATGGCATTTTTTTCCTGCAAGTTCGTGCCTTTCCTGATCTTTTCGTATTGGGATTGTTTATTGTGCTGTAGTTTTTTTTTAAGGTTTTTGATTGTTGAGTTGTTTTTTTTTTGAAATGTTTGGAGCGTTTTTTGGCCATTGATTGAAAGAGCAACTTATGCCTGCTAAGTGTTTGTTAAAAGTCCCGAATAAAATCTTTTGTGAAAAGATTTGCTTTTTTTTTTTTAATGATCTTAGATTTTCAGTACTGTGTTTGTTAGTTTATGTAATGACTTTATGGTTAAAATAGAAGGAGAAAATGAAACCAGTGGTGGGGGTGGTAGTCTCAAACAAGATGCAGAAATCAGTAGTGGTAGCGGTGGATCACCTTTTCCATCATAAGCTTTATAATCGATATGTTAAGAGAACTAGCAAATTCATGGCCCATGATGAGCAGGACGCGTGCAACATTGGAGATCGGGTAAGGCATTGATCTTAGTAGCATTGGTTGTTCTCATTGTTATGGTTTATTAGTTTTGGTTGTACCATTTGCTATGTGTATTATGATATCATCATTCCACGAGTTTGAGGAGCTATATTGAATCTCCTTTTAGAGTCCAACAGAGTTTCTGGCTTTGAACATTGAGCATGGCATATAACTAACCTTTGATGTGGTGTATCCTGTTACTATTTAAATGCAAAAACTGAGACTGCATTGAGGTTGTAATGTTGTATATGGACAGAACCTTACTGGCTGTCTCCTTCAAGACTCTTTTTAGTGATCAAAAATTCTATATCCTAAGCTATGTTGGTATGTTGCACTCAAGACATATATATAAGAAGTATATTTACCCTTATCTTTAAGATCATGAGGTTAAAACCTTGGCCTCACCGAAAATTCTTTCCGTTAATTCCATCCTAGTAAAAGAAAATTTGTATAATAGTATAGTCTACTAATAGAAAATTCTAATCAATCCGTAATTTGTGAATCACCATAAAAGACCAAAAATATACTAATAAAATAAGTAAAACACAAAAAGATAAATTACAATTTCAAAAATGTCACTTTATTAAATCTCTCCACATGAGTGTGATTTGCCAAGTTGGCAAATAACGGTTATTAACCAGGTTTTACTCGTCTACTAAACCGACTCTTTAAAGAAAAAATAGTACAAGAAAGGGAAGGGGGGGGGGGGGGGGTAGGGGAGAGGAGGGAAAGAAGATGTGTCTTCCTTCCAAATCTTTCTATGTAGGAAAGGTTCTATTCTCACAAAATTTGAAGGATATCATCTCCATGGTTCCTCATTTGCTATCCACGTGAAGGAAAATACATCTCCTTTCGGACTATTTTCCTCACCTTTCTTTCTCTTCATTTCCTTCATTCCAAGCAAAGTTTTGATTAGTGGTGATGATTATGATTTATAAATCATTCTTTTAAACTTTATTGCTTATAAAAATTTGGAGAAAAGAATGGGAGGGAAAGTTGGGAGCTCATTTCTCGTGCTGTGGAGTTTGAACGATTGACATGCGCTATAAAAAAGAAAAGATCAAATTAGTAAAGTTCTCCATGAAATAGATTAATTGAAGTGTGCGCAAGTTGCGGCTGTTATTTAGAGGTGCACTTGGCACTTGTAACGGGCAATGGAAATGTCTATTAGGCCATTGAAATGAAATCCCATTTGACTATAAAGTGCATTCAAGACTCAACACTACAAAACAGAAATTTGGTTGCAAGCTTATACTTTATTCATGAGCACAACATTCCCTTGGTTTTCTCTCAAGTGTTATTTTCATTAGTGTACTCTTCATGTTTTTGTATCTCTTTAGTTTTCCACCCTTCGTAACTCTTCCCTTTTTTGGAAAAGATTTTTTTATTAATAAAACCCTCTTAATGTTCCTCGTCTTTTTCTTATCCCAACCTACTAATAACCAAATAACAAAAGATGGACTGCAACCTTGACATCATCTTTCTTTCTGGATATCTTTATCAAACAGACTTAATGCAATCACTTTGTAATTTTTTGGTTTTCGATTATAATATAATGTATAAAATTGGTGTACATGTGCATTTTATTTATGTGAAGTTGTTTGTTACCATGTTGAAAACAACCTCAGGATAATATTGGGTACATTCAACATTCCCAAATCCTTCTAGGTAGGAGCTGCTTATTGCTTAATGTAATTGGGGTAATGGAATGGATAATATTTCCCCCTTTGTCTCTCAGCTCTTCCCAATTGATATTTAAACGAGTTAAAAGTTTTAATAATATTTGATGATGTTCTCAAGTGGTGTGAAAAGACCAGCATGACATCCCTTTTGGAAGATTAGGAAAAATATAGACTTGCAGTTGATAAATACCTTTACTTTTAACTTTCTTCTAGACCATGCAATTAATTAGTTTTAGAATTAATATGCTAATATCTCACTTCCTTACCGGAGTGAGAGATTAACACATGAGAAATGAGTAGAAAGTTCAGTATCTCCAGTGACCACTTCAAATATTTTGAGTATATTTTTTAGCTGGGGTCGTAATAACTGTTTATCTTAGTGGTTAACGATGGTCTGTGGTTATGCTTGAATTTTGATATTCATGCTATTGTAGACTGTCAATTGATTTTATGTTGGTCCTCCAATTTTTTTTGATTTAAAAGTCTTTCATATTGAAGGTAATGCATGATAAATTGTGGCAAAGTTAAGTCTGTTTCAAATTATTTGCAAAATCTGTCAGCAGACTGCATATTTTGGATGTTCAGTCCCATTCTTGCTTTGACAGTTTTTTCACTTCCAAAATTTTATTATCTTGTAGGTTCGACTGGATCCTTCCAGGCCACTTAGTAAGCGGAAGCATTGGATAGTAGCCGAGATTCTGAAGAGAGCACGTATATATACACCACCATCAGCAGACAGCATTGCTGCTAAATCAATCAGCAGTGTTGAAGCTTCCTCAACTCCGTCTGCCTAGCTACTTCGATCTGGTTTGTATGCTATCTCAAGGCTCATCCTTCTGGTAATATTTTGTCCTCGAGAGTGCTTTTAGGAAAAAGGACCTATGCTTAGAAGTTGCGAGCAAAGTAGCAATGATTTTCCTCTTTATGTTTTGCTTTTGGCATAATAACCCCTCAGCAGCAGTATCCAGTTTTTATATTGATTTGGTAGTTCCGGCATGCGTCCATTGTATGATCCGAAGCTATTCTTTTTGCGTTTTTACTGGATATTCAAGCTTATATGCATGATATTTTTCTCACTTTTACTTCCCACTTCCCAGTTCCAGTACTTTCTTTTGAAGAAAATTCTTTGACCAGTAGTTTTTTTGGGTTGGTTGAGGTTCAAGAGGCCTGTCCTAGGTTGCAAAAATTCTCTCTTGAAAAAGTAATAACCGTCCAAGTAGACCGGTCAAAATGGGCCAAATGACCCTTTCAGACATGTTGCTCTAGGCCTTATGTCTAGGAGCAAATATTGTGATTCATTTGAGTCGAACAAAAAAGGAAAAAACTTAAGAAATACCCTCTCTATCGCAAACAATTAGCCACAAATTTTTTAGTTTCTCCTATGGAAGTTGTTTCATTTTAACTTCTAGCCATAATTTGCATTTTTTTCTTTGATTTTCATCTACACATTTTATTTTATCTTCTCATTTCATCCACACATTACTTCACTTTCCCATAGAATATATCATTTTACTACTTCTTTTCTTTTTCCGGCTAAGAACAAATTTAGTTGCAATATGGGTAACAAACCACCATTGTCCAATATGAAGGTTAATTGACTAGCTTTCAAGATCCAACTATAAAAAAATCTGTAAATTTTTGCATAAGAAACCTCTTTGACAAGGGTTAGCCTTTATAAAATAATAGTTATACATAGCACCATTTTTTAGGGTCGTTTGAGATAACCTTGTGTAGTTGTGTAGCTGTGTCAACTGATGCAAAGCATTAACACATTATTTGGATAGAGAGAAATAGAGGGAAAAAAAGGGGAGGGATTTGGAAGAAATGAGGGTCTCTTTGTTTGGATAACAAAAAAGAGAGAGGAGGAATTTGGAGGGAAAATATGAACAATATTTGTTACGAATAGACTCATTTTCGTACTTTTTCCTACTCTTCCATTCTAAACAAACAAGGTGTACTCTCCCTCCTTACTCTTTCCCTTCCTATCCCTTCCTTTCCTTTCCCTTTCCTTTCCTTCTTTTCTTTTCTCAATTTGCTATTCAAACATAGTGTAACAGATTTTATCAAACTGTATTGATTTTTAGTGGTGCAACTCTTCACCCTTTAAAAGAGGGCATCTTAAAGCTACTCCGAATAGAGCAGTATTAAATTGGTAAAGTTTCCATCTGAATGAATTGGGTTATTGAGAGGGATTTTATGCTTGCCCTCCTTTGGTGGGGATACAGGTCATCAAAAGGTACTAAAGTTAAAAGATACAGATACCTTATAAATTTATGGGGTATTATTAGAGGTGTTCAAAACAGACCCGATGACTCAATAGACATCCGGCTATATAACTAAACTTGATTTGACCCAACTTTAAAATAGATCTACAATTATGAAAAATCAATGCGAACACAAAACCCGATTTTAAACCGACCCAAAACACCTAACCCGAAATCAACCCGATAACCCGAATGAACACTTTTAGGTTTTATGTAGTATTTGGTTTTAAAAATATTCTTCAATTTCAAAATATGACTAAAATAGGAAAATTTTATGTTTAATTGTTACCAACAGATAACAAAATGTGATAAACATCTTTGAATTAATTAATGAAACTTGGTTAATATTAAAGATTTAAAAATATAAATTTTTGCTTGAATATTAGATGTAGATTTATGAGATTAATTAGAAGCTAAAATTTGAATATGTATTTCTAAGATAGACATGAAATTTGAGTCTACAACGTGTCAAAGCGAACTTCAACTAAAATAGTTGGCAATGGCGATTGACAGAGTGTATCCTTGCTGACGAAAGATTATATTGCTACAGATACATAAATACCTATGTTCACAGGAATAAAAATCAAAATGCCCTCACTTACACTACTTTAAATATCTCAATTACCACCTTAACAATTAATAATTTAATATTTCCTCTAATCTGAAATACTTGCTACATTTTGTTTTTGGGCACTATTCATCGTTTAAGCTTATTTTATATATTGCGGCTAATATGTAAGTTATAATATAGTCAAGTGGGATCTTTTTTGTATCGTCTACTCGCATACTTTCATAATATAAACTTTTTATAATCTTTAAATGCGTATCATTTGACATATAAATGAACAAAATAGTACATTGGCTTGCGTAAAAAAGTTAAATGTAGCAAGTATTATGGGACAGAGGAAGTATAATCACTCAAAATACTCTAACTACCCACTTTTAGGTGATTCCTACAATATCCTTAATTTGCGTGCCCAAGGAAAGTGGACAAGTATAGAGAATTGGAGAGAGTACTTCTTTAGTCCCTAAAAATTATTACACATATAGACTAGTAGTATATTAGGAGGGAAATCTGTCATGACTCGGGTCAAAGGTCCAAGGGCATTATCGGCATTTCATATTAATTAGTCTTTGTACTTTGTAATTAGATTTGTTGTCATCTTTTAATTGTCATTTAGGGGCTTAGACTATATATATAGGTCATCCCTTGTAATAATAGATGGTCTTTTGGAATAATAATAATAAGAGATTAGTTCTTTTGGGAGTTAGAGGGCAAACTCGAATTGTCCTACGGGAGTTATTAGGTAGACTCGAAGTGTCTAAACTATCTGTAACGAATCTTGGCGATTTGTTACAAAATCTTACTATCGATTACAAATTTATAGGTTGAGAGAGAGAATATTTTTAATTTTATCTTTGTCTTCATTTCAAATTAAATAACAACAATAAAAATAAAACTCAAAAAAGTAAATGATGATTGCTGATTGTTATTGGCAGTTACCTAAGTCCTTACATACACATGCAGTCAAAAAAATAATGGTAGAAACAGGACCACTTCCCGGTTCCCACATGCCACTTAGTCATTTACTCCTCATACTAGAAAATGTTAATCAATCACTGTAATTTGTAAATCATCATAAAAGACAAAAAAAACATAGTACTAATAAAATAAGTAAAACAAAAAAAATAAATTACAATTTAAATTTCTTCATATGTGTGTGATTTATCAAAATGACAAATAATGATTATTAATCTCCATATTAGTGTTATAAAGATTTTCCAAGATACATTGGAGTACACAAAAAGAAGAGTCATACACAATAAGAGGAATCAGAGTCAGAGTAAAAAAGTTGATTTGTGATGGGTTGTTTTTGTCACTTAGTTTGATCCTGATTTATGTTTTAATTATTGTTGAATCTAAGACAGACTTTAATTCATATTTTACTGCAAGATTTTGTTGTTATCAGTTCAGACAGAAAACCTCTGTATAATTTTAATTCCTTGTTCCTGATCTAACAAAACATCTAACTACCATCAAGTTGACTATTGCTGTATTAATGTCTAACATGAACACTAAGTCAGAAATAGATAACTACGCTTCACCTACACACCATTATCTATGCTTCCAACATTACTACTATGATTTATGTGCACCACATGCCAATATTAAGACAATAATGTAGAAAATCGAGTAGGATATAGGAGTTAATTTGAGATGGGAAAGTTCTCAAATAGTCATTAGAATTTTTTTAGTAATAGTAGACAACTCAGTTTATAAAGAAATTGCAATTAAGAATGAGATTAACTTTCAATGAAAATTTTGGCTTAGTGATAGTAAAAGTGAAAATTTGATGAAGGAAGCCTATCTGGATAACCTCTATCACTTGATGAAGAATCCTATTTTGATTGATTACAGTAAAATAAGCAAACTTTTGAAAGTAAAATTGGATTTATCTTCTTAATTGATTACAACACAATTACCTGAGTTCTATCATACAAGAAATAAATTAGTACTATTTTTGGTCCAAGTTAAAGAATCTTTCTAGTTCAATAATAATACCTATTTGGTTATATCCACCAAAAAAAGAGAAAATATAGAAGAAAAAAGTCAGAATTCTTGCTGAAAGTAATGTAAAAATTAACCCAAATTCCGAATTTCTAACATTTTGCGTAATTCCTAATGAGTATTATCTACTTAGGATAGTAAGAACATGTTGAGCCATTGAAAATTAGCATCATGATAAGCAACCACTTGTTAAGCTTCCATTTACAGAAATCCTGTGGTAATCTTCAGACAGGAAGATCATTCTGAGGGCCCCAATAATATCCAGCATCCCATGTTTCCCTGATCCTGGGCAATTATATAAATCTTGAATAGTCCAGCAGCTCTTTCAAGCATTCTTTGCCTTCTGACTCAAAACTTCACCTTTGTATGAAAGTGGACAGCCCATTTTAACCAAAAGTTGAACAAAAATATCCCTACACCAATATCTTTGTTGTCTGTTTCTCCCTTCTTTTGTGACAGTTAGAGATTTCCCATAATCTGAATTTACTGCCTAAAACTCATGATTGAACAATCATTTATGTACCTAACAATCAGTGTTAACTTCTTTTGGGTTGTACATTTTGTTCTTTTCCAATGTCCTCGACTTTCCATACAACTTCACTAACCTGCGGTCTAAGAGAAGGCGACTGAGAACAGCAAGTCATAGCAAGCTGAACCAACTTCAGCGCGCAATCTTCTGTTCTGTGCCTTTGCTTTCCGGTTTGATTGTACAAAATGTCGGGGTGATACATATCCTTGATTCGATGATCTAAAATCGCGCTTCTAATCACATTCGGCAAGTAGATTTCCTCTGAGTCTGAGGAGTTCACATTAACAGGTTTTCTGCCGGTTAGCAGTTCTAGTAAGATTATTCCAAGACTATATATATCAGTACTTTCGCTGGCGTCCTTGATTTTCATCAGTTCAGGAGCCTTATAGCCCTGAACTGCAGAAATCTCGAGCATTTCTTGCCCTGCAGTTGGGTTCAAGATCAGATACAGACCGTAATCTGATATATAAGGTTGAAGATCCGGACCTATTAATACATTTTTAGACTTCAGATTCCCGTGAACTATAGGCTTGTGCATTCCCGTGTGAAGATATGCCAATCCCTTCACTAATCCGAGGGCAATACTATAAATCACATCCCATTTGTGGGATTCATTGTTTCCACCTATTCATAAAAACATAATTGTCAAAATGTATGCCCTCAGTTAAAAATGCAGGCAAAAAATGACTTTATGTGACTTCAAGAGACATGGTTGACATATTCAGATGCATTTGGGACATAATATAAAGAAGCCAAAATATTTAGACCATTTCAGCAAGTGAAATGAAATTTGAACTCGCAAACTGAATAGAATAAAGCAGAAGAGGTAAAACGTAAGACGAAGAGGAACAAGTCATTGTCTTTTCGGTGTTTCGTAAGGAGTCGCATCCTCGCAACTACCAGCCGTCCTGAGATGAATGGTTCTTTGATGAGGTATTAGCTCAAAAATTTTCAATTCCATTATAATAAGGATAAAAGATTTCAAAGCAAGATTTAGCAATAAGTGGAAGGCCATTACAGAAAAGAGTGGAATCAAGAGAACAGGTCAATTTGACTTAAGAAGCATGCACGCAGATCATCATTAATCACAGAATCATGGACAGAAAAAAAAGGGAATATTTTACTGTAGTAGAAAAAGAGAAATTTTCTAGAGAAAAATACCCTCTGACCCTATGATGTTGCTACACTATTAGTTTTGGATCTGTCCTTTCATTTTGCTATATTTCGATTTCGGTTTTGGTCTCACGTTTCCTATTCCAATCTCATTCACAAACGTAATTTCTCTTTAGCCAATTTTTGATTTATACTCCCGCTACAATATGATAAAGTAACAACTCTTTGCAGTAGCAAAATCAAATAGATATTGAGATTATCGGAAAGGGTAAATAAAAGCCAAAGACAACGAAGAAAGGATATATAACACTCCTAGATTGAGACTATAATGAGATGTCAAAAATTACCTAATTATAATTATCCTCAAAATTTTAAGTAATACCAATCTCATAGAAAATTTTACCCAAGAAAATACAAATATTCAATATGAAAAGTCTGATTTTGACACTAGAAAAAAGCAGAAAAAAAAAAAGAGTTGACGCATAGCTATCAATAAACCATCACCATTAATGAAATGTAGTGACATATTTAGAGGAATAAGACATGTAAACAAAAACATACCAGATATCCCTAAGTGGCATTGTTATTTTTAAAGTATCATTGTTTATGGATTAATAAGTGGAAATAACCTAAAGCTTTTCCAAAGAGACAACTTTTTGGACCCAAATCATACATAACACCAAGTTTAGAAGCAAACTATGATAGCCATCAACTAAAGTCAGCATGGCTTGTAACCAAAAAAGATGAAAGAATATAAAAGATGATGTGATAACCATGAACCAAAGCAAGCATCTTGGACTATAGTTGCCTATATTTCCAACTTCTTCTGGATTCCTTTAAGTGAGAAAACTAAGTTTTATATTCCTATATTAAATAATCTTATGATCTACCAACTACTAAGCAGAAATTAATAATGGCATTTTCAGCAATATTTCTCATTTGATAAGGGTATGATCATCCGACCCTCCTAGACCATGGTCATAGACTCATAGGGTTATGAGCGAATATATTGGGTATGATGATGATGATTTTGCAGCAATCCTTTCACCCTTAGAAGATTATCAAGAATACCCAATTCATGAACAAAATTGGGAAACACTCATCACAAATTCAACCTTTTTCTGGATTTTTCCTCCATCCAAAAAAATTAAGGGAAAAAACAATAATTACTGACAAAAAGTACTAAAGTTCAATAATTTCTCAACCAAACAAGAAAGTAAGAAGAGCCCACTTCCATAACAGCATAAACAACAGACTAAGAAAACCCAGCTCAAATTACACAAACAAATAGAGAAAGAAAATACCTTTAATAAAATCAGCAAGATTACCATGAACGAAAAATGGATGAACCATAAGCTTTTCTCCTCTGGGACCCATATAAAAAGCTTTAAGAGAGACCAAATTAGGATGTCTAACCAACCCAATAGCATGAACAACAGGAATGACTTCTCTTAGGGTCCCACAACAAGCAGGCCTCAAAAATCTAAGCAATAAAATAGAATCTCCATTTCCATTAATATTCCTACATAAATTAGCTTTGTATAATGTACCATAGCTAGATTTCCCAATAACTTCACCGGGTGCATCTAAAATGTCAGGAATTGTCAGATCTTCTCCTCCTTGAAAACACATTAACTCCTCCTCATTATTGTTAATTACGTTCCCTAATTCTAAGTCTGCTGATTCACTTGTTGTTCTTTGTTTTTCTGTGTTTTTTCTTTTGTATAAATAGAAAAAGAATATGGAAATTATGATTGTTAGTGGGATGAGAAGAAAAAGGAATTTGAGGAGATGGGTGTTTTCCATTTTTGTTGATGGAGGAATTGAGGAGAGACAAAAAAAAAAGAGTTAGTGCTTGAAGATTGAGGGGTCATGTATGTGCTTAGGGCCTAGGAGTTAACATCACATTTTCAAGAATGGTGGGGTGAAAGAGTTTTGAGTAGGCCATAAAGGTGGAAAAGGGGTTAAGATCTAGGATTTCTCAAGCATTATGAAAGGTTGTAGGGTCACTTGCATTTTTTTTTTTGTACAAACTATTTTAAACTTTTTTTAGAGTGTTTTCTACATATTGCTCATTTTCTAATGCGTATTTAATGGTTGGAGATGGTCTTTAAATTGTTGCTTAAAATAAAAATATACCTATTCTATAGCAAAGTTGTAAGAAGCTAATTGATAAGAAAATTTTATGTGATAGATATATAAAAGTTCATTTAAAATGTACTAATAGGTATTGATTTGAGTTTGATTTGATGTTGATTTGTGTGATTTAAGACATATATTTAATTATTAAGGTTTGTATTCGATCTATACTTATCATGAGAAGGACCCACATTGAAAATCAATTTGAAGATATAGTTAAATCTGACATATATAATTAACTTGAAATCAACAGAAAATCCGAATCATCTCAAAATATAACAAACCTAGATGCATACCTATTGCTACAAATTGAAGTTGAGTTTTCGAATCTAACTTTGTAGTGAAAATAACTCGACTTAAATCTAACTGATTACGTAAAAAAATGGTTTATGTCAAAGTTTAAGATAACCATGAGTTGAACTTGAGATAACATTTCTTAATTTTACTAGATTCTAATTTTAGTTGGTGGCATATATTCTATCTCCTTATCTCAACTACAAAAGTGTTATTTCTTTTCAACTCATTTTCATATATAAATCTTTTTATAAAAAAATTAAAATTTATTATATAGTAGTATAACATTATGATAAAATATAATTTTTTTAAAATCGTTGACTTGCTGGGTCGACTCAAATCTAATTCAAACTTGAAAAGACCCGATATGAAACAAGACCTATTTAAATTGACCTAACTCAAATTAATCCGGTTAAAAATGATCCAATCCACAATCCAATCCACAATCCACAATCCAAAAAAAAAATAGAAGGGCACAGATGGGCTATGGGCTTTTGATTGTACATGGGGTGTTCTTTTATATCGACTCTGAATCTGGATTCTAAACTCTGGACCCCTCTTGAAGTATAGTACTATTTGGTATACTAATATTTAGGGCTTTAGTATTCCAAAAAAAAAATATTTAGGGCTTTAGACTTGAAATCCTGAGGTAGTAAGACACAAAAGTCGTCATTTTGTTATAGCCCATCCTCATTTTTTCAGAAAATTTGAAATAAATAAGATTCTCTATCAAAAAAAAAACATACAATAAGATCATAATTAAACTTATTCCAAAATTAAGTGCGTGATCTGCAAACCTTAGATTCAAGCTTTTCGCAGTTACTAAGTGCGAACAGACACTTGATTTCTTTTTATCAGTTAATTACTGTTCGCACTTATTAAGTGCGAACAGCTCCAAACCTGTGCTCTGGGGTATCAAACGCTTATATTTGAAATAAATTTGATTGTGATCTTATTGTATGCTTTTTTTGATAAATACAAGGCCGACTATTAGGGGGAACACCATGAGCTCTCGCTCAGGGTCCCGATTTATGAAGGGCCTCATATTTTTGCTATATGGTTAAAATTAAAATGAGGACTTTTGTGTAGCAAAATTAAATGGATATGGAGATTATTAAAATTTAATTTATTTGCATTCAATTTACTTTTAAAAGATAATTATATAAATTGGCTATTAAATTTGTAATAATCAGCTTGTATTAAATGATTACGATATACTAGTATAAATTGTTCTAGGTGAGCAATATAATCCCTCTTGATAATGTTTAATTTACTACTTTTATAATAATTATTTCTAGTAAGATAAGTGATAACAGTGGTTTAAACTTTAAACATAAAAGGAATGACTATATAAAATTTGAATATATGATTGATAGTTGTTGGTTTCGTGAAATTATAAAATTTAGCAATGTTTTAATATATTGACAATTAAACAATTGTGCTAATTAAAGTATTGATAAATAAATTTACAATTACCAAAATGTAATAAAATGTAAATTTAGATTTTAGGGGCCCATAATTTGTATTTTGCTCAGGGCCTTTAAAATGTCGGAGACGACCCTGGATAAATAATGTTATTTATTTAAAATTTTCCATTTTTCACGAGTCTAGTGTTTATGATTGCGAATCCATCTTCAATTGGTTGTACCAAAAAGTCCCCAAATCCCCACCCCATTGTTGATGAATGTCTTAACATAATTGTTCCTATTTCATCACATCAAATAGCATATATACTTGTCCAAATTCACCATTTACAATTTTGTGTTGCTCCAAATTTTCACATAAGTTATACTCTGACTGTCTCATTACAATTGTTACTTGTTATCTCAAAAGTTTTTGCTTTTTTGTGCATGATATCTTTCAAAGTATTCTTTAGTTGAAATACCAGAATCATCTTATTTACTTTTGAGCCCAAAACGAAAGATGAAAAGAGCTTATATGATGTTAAGGGTACATTAAATAATAAAAACTAAAAAAATAAAAATATGATTAGTTAGAAATTAGAATAAGATTTAAGATTTTAAGACTTAGATAAAGTTAGAGTTTAACAATCAAGAATACAAACTTATAATTTATTTATTATATTGCATAATATAACATAAAATTTGGAAGTTATCACCAAATCACTCATTTATTTTCTGATTTATTTAAATATATGTTTGGTTGGCTTTTTCCTTGATATTATTACTTACTAAGTTACTCTTAAGTAATGGTGAACGAAACACTACTGATGATCTAATATTCATCCAATATTGTAATTAAATCCGATTTGATACGACTTAAAAACAAATTTACAAAACTCAATTTTAAACCGACATAAAACACCTAATTAGTCCAAAATCAACCGCTTTGCTCTTAACCAATAAAATGTAGACAAAAACTAAAAAAAAAAATAATAAATAAAATAAAATAAAATAAAATGTAGACAAAACGCCATTATTAATTATAGTCTGGACCCCAAATTTTGAATTAGCACTCGCCAGTGGGTGGACATTGTATTAATAATATGAAGACCCCACTAAATACTAATTATCTTTTTCCTTGTTCCATTTTCCACCACACTCTTTGAGTTAGATATTGGAATAGTCTTCTCCACTGACTGGTGCATGTTCTTATTTGATTCCTTTTACAGTGAGTAATTATTGTATAAAAACAAACTTGTACACTTGGACTTGGTGCTCACCAATTCACAAACTACAACCACCCTTATCTTACTCTGCCATTACTAAATTTCACTCAACAATGGAAGCCGGATCATTAGCACTGTCTGCTGTCCAAACTCTGTTGGCAGCGCTGCAATGCACTGCTCTTAAAGAGATGGCTTCCAAGTTTAATTACAAATCCCAACTTGATGACCTCCAACGCACTGTCTGCACCGTCAAGGCGGTGCTTCTTGATGCTGAGAACAAGGAAGAGCTTTCTAATGAAGCACGGGTGTGGCTCCAGGAGCTTAAGGATGCTGTGTACGATGCTGATGATCTGTTCGATGAGTTAGCAACTCTGGCTCAGCAGAACAAGCTCTTAGAGGATGGCAAAGCATCTGAAAAGGTGCGTCTCTTGATTTCTCGTTACAACCCTTTTGGTATTGCTCACACTATGTCCCAAAGGGTTAAGAAGATTAGGAAAAACTTGGATGATATTGCCAAGAATCATAGGGACTTTGGTTTTAACATTTGTTTTAACCCAAACCCTATTAGGAGGAGAAGGGAGGAAACTTGTTCTTATGTCTACGAGGCTAATATTATTGGGAGAGAAGAGGATGTGGAGAAGCTTGTAGCTATCTTGTTAGATGGTAATACTCAGAGGGAAAGGAATATTTCTTTCCTTTCCATTGTGGGAATGGGAGGTTTGGGGAAAACTGCTCTTGCACAGCTAGTTTTTAATGATTCAAGGGTCAAAAGTTCATTTCCATCTTTACGGGTGTGGACTTGTGTCTCTGATCATGACCAGGTAGAGTTGGATGTAGAAGGGATTCTTCGCAAAATATTAGCTTCAGCTACTGGATCTAATCAAGAGGCCGGATTACCCAAAGAAGAGGTGCAGAGAAGACTTAGAGAGAAACTAGCAAGTAACAAATACTTGCTTGTTTTGGACGATGTGTGGACTGAGAAGCGCAATCAATGGCTTAATTTGGTGGAGTTTTTGTTAGGAGGACAAAGGGGAAGTTGGATTGTGGTAACTACACGTTCACAAGAAACCGCAAAAATTGTAGGCAGTGATTCTGTGCATCAATTGCAAGGCTTGTCTAAAGAAAATTCATGGAGACTATTTGAGAAGGTGGCATTTGAATCAGAACAATCAAACCCAGATGATGAGTTCGTTCAAATTGGGAAAAAGATTGTTGATGGGTGTGCTAGAGTCCCTCTTGCTTTAAGAGTAGTTGGGAGTCTTTTGTTTGGTCAAGACAAGTGTAAGTGGCAATCAGTTCAGGAGATGGGGCTAGCCAATATTAGAGAAAATCAAAATGACATTCTGCCTATATTGAAGCTAAGTTACCACAATCTTGACTCGTCTTTGAAAAGTTGCTTTAGTTTTTGTGCATTGTTTCCTAAAGATTTTTTTATACAAAAATTTGAATTGCTCAATCTTTGGAAAGCACAAGGCTATGTGACTCCATTAGATGAAGGTCAAAGCATTGAAGATGCAGCGGAGGAACATTTTTCAGTTTTGTTGCGAAAATGTTTTTTCCAGGATGTAGTACAAGATGAATATGGTAAGATCATCTCTTGTAAGATCCACGATCTCATGCACGATGTTGCTCAGAAGGTGGCAGGGAATGAGATTTTCATAAGCGATTCCACCATCGGCAATTTGGATAAAAGAGTAAGACATATTGCTCTTTTGGGAATTAGCTCTCAAGAATCCTCTTTCACTACTATTAACCATGTCCGATCGTATCTTCAAAGTCAAGGAAGTTGGCGTGTGATCGATGTAGACCAGTCCGATTTGATAAAGGCATTAACTGCAAATTTGAAGTGTGTGAGGATATTGGACCTGCGTTATTCAAATATTAAAATCTTGCCGAAAGAAATAGGTGAATTGCTACATTTAAGATATTTAAATCTCGCAAGGAATGAAAATTTGGAAGTACTTCCCGAGTCCATTAGGAAATTGTGTAACCTAGAGACTTTAATATTAGCAAGCTGTTACAATTTGAAAGAGTTACCCGTAAGTATATGCAAATTAGTTAGACTTAGGGTTCTTATTATTAGCAATTGTCGAAATCTGTCATGTATTCACGGTAACATAGGCAACTTAACCGAGCTTAGGGTACTAGATAATGAGGGTTGTCGTAGTCTGACGACCCATATGCCTTGTGGCTTGGGTAAGTTAACCAACCTTCATAGGCTACCAATGTTTGTGGTGGGTGAAACAGGTTCAAGTTGTATGAAATTGTCTGATCAGCTTGAAGATCTCAAGGCCCTCAAAAACTTAAAAGGAAAGCTAGAGTTAGTTGTTAAATTAGAAAATAGATGTAAGATAGACGGTGAAATGAAAGGAGGATACCTCAAGAACAAGGAGTATCTCAAATCTATCGTATTTGATTTTAGGGTTAAGGGAGCCAAATTCACAGATATTGAGGAAGTGTTGATGGAAGGGCTACAACCACATCATAATTTAAAGGAATTCTATATGTACAGGTACCATGGTTTGAGAATGCCAAGTTGGGAAACCTCTCTGCCCAATCTTGTCAGGATAACAATTACTGATTGTGTGAATTTGCGGAGTCTTAAAAATCTGAGCAGCCTCAATCATCTAAAATATCTTTTTCTTGAAAGGTTGCATACGCTGGAGTACATAATTGAAGAGGACAGTGCATCAATGGACGGCAATAATAAAGCAATAATGTTGAGTCCAGATGAATTATTATGCTTTCCTTCTTTAGAAATTCTAGCGTTGATGAATTTGCCGAAATTGAGAAAATGGGGAAGATCGGTTTCAGGGATGTTAAACAAGGAAGATGATCATCAGTTGGTTGGTACAAGTAGTGTGGAATTGCAATCAATGTATCTTCCTCAATTAGAGAGACTAAACATCAGTGAGTGTCCCGAGTTGGTAATTAATGTGCTATGTCCCAAGGTGAACGTCTTAGTTTTGCGGGATTTTAATGAAAGATTGCAAATATCAAGGATGAATATGCAACCAAACGAAAAGAAAGGAGAAACTTTAGCATCCAATAACAATCCATCAAATTCATTCTCAAAACTCGTTCCCATATTAACGGAAGTTGAAATTTCCAAAATAAATTTGCTAAAAACTCTCCCGATGGAGTCTTTTCAACAACTTACCAATCTACATATAAAAGACGATGGAAACGTGGAGAGTTTGGGAGAAATTGGGGATGTGTTTCGATACTGCTCATCTTCCTTGCGACAGTTGCAATTAGTTAGGTGCAGAAAATTAGGAAGTATAGATGGAGTATTGGAGCATCTCATTGCCTTGAAGGTATTTACTATACAAGATTGCCCAGCTCTAAAGCTAGAAGAAGAGAGCAAGCCCTGGCGATGCCTTCAATATTCCCTTCGAGTATTAGAACTTGTTGAACTTCCACAGATGAAGAATCTTCCTAATTGGATTCAGTGCCTAGCTTCCCTCGAAAGTCTTTTTATTAAGGATTGCAAGGCATTAGAATCCATACCAGCCTGGATGTCCAAACTCACTTCTCTCAGATACTTTATATGCACAGGGTGTTCAGCAAGCCTCGAGAAAAGATGCAAAGAAATAACTGGTGAGGACTGGCCATACATTCACCACATTCCTCTTATTAGCATTTGTGAGTAAGAAAGCAGTGCTCCCAATGAGGTAAGATATTATATTTAAAATACTTCTTCACAGTCAAATTTTTGTTTCTTTCGGTACATCAATTTTACAAACCAATTGAGTAAAAATATTGTATTACTTAAACTAGTATTTGATTCTTCACACTCAATTTTTTGATGTTATACAACAAAATTAACTAGTTACCTCTATTTTACAAGTCTATTGTAAAACACTTTTGTTTGGTGTAAATTTTATAATATACTATATTTGTTTAACAAGGAAGTCTTAAAAGTATGATAAATTTTTTAATATATTTGGTGTAAATAAATATGGAGTATGTTGCTAAATACTTCTAATGTTTGTTTGATTTAGGTCTATTGGGAGTAAATATTTCTAAAAAACCTAAGTCAAATTAAGAAACTAATATTAATATAGGGTAAAAATTAAGAGAATATTTTTTTTTTGTTTAATGTAAAAACAACTCGTAAAATGATGAAGAAGAAGAAATAGACGAATAATCTTTTCATTTTGCATAAATAATTAAATCTTTCATTTAGCTTTTAAATCACCTTTACTTATATTTATTTGTATAGTTTATTTTATTTTCCCATTAAAGGTGTTGTAAAAAATAGTAATGAATGAAGTGTTTGTATCTGTAGGTGACCTGATAGTTCGAGGTTGGTGTTGCCTAACACCCAATTGGGACTGGGTATTGTGGTGATTAGGGTATCTTAAAGTCTTTAATTATGAGTATTATTGACGGGTTTAAAGATAAGAGCAAAATAGTAATTCCGTCGGATCATAAAAGGAGCAATTGAAGTAAACACAATTTTTGGACAGAAGATAAAGCCGGATCGGCTGTCCTCTTTGGGCCCTGGACAGTCGACTCGGTTGTGGGCTCTGTCTCTCTTTGTTTTGTTTTTTGCCCGGTTCTTGATTTGCCTTAGGTTGATATGTAAATGTTAGTTCCTATAATCTATAAATAGGACTAATCACATAAAGTATTATTATTGTTTTCATTTCCTATCTTTCTCTACAAGATTATGTCACTCTCTACATGTCTTTCTTCCTCAATTGTAATCATCACCCTTGTACATAGCTCCATTGGAGTATATTGAAAAAATCAATAAAGACATCTAGGCTAGATAGTGGACGTAGCCCAATTAGGGGTGAACCACTTAAAATCGTGGTGTGCTTTTGTTTGCGTTCTTAGTACTCTCAATTGTTGTTTCTTTGTTGCGTTTTTCCGATTCTGTTTTGATCACTTGTGTGAGATATGTTCTTGAGATCGTCCTTGGATCTTTTGGGACATTGTTAGGGTCATTTAGTTCAGATATAACTTTCACAGCTGAACTCAAATCTGATTTACTTCTTCATGTTCTGAAGCAGATGATGAACAGACCTTAAAAAGGTATTTTTTTATAGGTAAGTAGTATTGTTGGCCACGAAATTATTTTCGGATTCAGCAATTGTGTTATTTCTTAAAATATAACAATCTTGGTCCTTTTATCAGATTTGATTTAGCAAATCAAAGATTCTGGCAAGGTTTTGGTGATGGTGATGAACTAGAGAATTGTGGAAATTCAAGCTTAGCGTCAGAGTTAAACGACTTGATAAAATGGTAATCTCCTGAATCCAGATTCTAGTGCAGAAAGATTGTACTATTATAACAATGCAAGTATATGATTCTGGCTTCATACACCTGTCTCTGCCACCCTATGAATTAAACACTTGCAATGTCCATGCCCCATGCATCTTTTTTTTATTTTTTATGTACTCTCCTCATAAAACTAACAACATTTTTATTCTATATGCAATTATCATCTAATTAATATACTTGTACATGTTGTATTGATTAACCAATGTATTATTGTTGATGACTGATGCCTCAGTATATATGTGTTAAATAGTCTTATTAATTCGTGTTTTTGTTAATATGAGAAATCACCTGTGTCTCTTATCACATCTTAAGTCTTTGCAACTTGCATATATGATGGCGTTACGTTGTTGAGCTTGTGGTGGGTGAATAATGAGATACAAGCAACACACCATTATGATAAATAGCACAACCACATCATAATCTCAAGTGTCACTCAAAATCGTGATGTGTTCCCGAGCTGATATCTAATTTGCTATCCGAGTGAAACGGTCTTCTCGTATTTTATCTATCTTAGTATTGTAGTAGACTATGGAATATGATGGTCGCATCGTGAGATGCATCTCATACATAGGTAAAATAGATCACACATTATGACATTCTTATATTAAGGTTGTCTCATTGAAGAGACAATCGCTCAAAAGAATATATATTCCATAGATCAAAGCTTCTTGATTCAACAAATAGCTAGTCTTATTATACAATTGATCCAGCGTAAGTTGGTTAATTTGCTTATCCAACTGCCACTTGTTTAGGCTTGTGCCTTCTTTCACTACAAAATAAATCAAATTACCAACAAGCAATTTCATTGATAATTATTGGTGCAGGTAATTTATTTACAATATGCCAACAAAGGGGTTTTATTGATATGAAAGTTGTAGGCAATTATTTGTTGGAAGTTTATTGGTGATTCTCTACAAGCCGATGCTGTAGATATTTTATAGGAAATTACCTACAAACTTCTTTGTTGGCAATCTCTTAAATATTCTCCGCAAGATATCAACAAAACATGATATTTTTGATTTCCAAAATAATCGCTAATAAAATTATATTTAAATTGAATTCAAGTTAATATCAAACTTGTGTTAGACCCTAAAAAATTATTATGGCACTGGGCCATCGCTTTGGTCTTACTGATCGACGGCAATGAATCCTATACATACAGCAACATAACAATCACAGATTCACAGTTAAAATAAAGTCCGTCTGATTTTGACCAATATTAATGAATTTAGACTTTACATGATGTTGAATATAATTATTGGGCTTGGGATTTGTTTGATGAAAAGAAATGTTATGGTTTTAGAAATGGGGTTTGTGATAACTTTACTCTGTACTCATAAGGATATTGTTGATGTTTGGGTTTGGGAGGATGCAGGAGTTTCATCATCTTCTGTGTATCATCTTGCAATTGTTGTTATGATTCATAGCATTTCAATGAGTTTTGTCCTTTGATTATCTCTCTTCAACTTTGTTATTGGCTTTGTTTACATATAAAAATAAACAAATTTCCGTACGTCTTTACGTATTCACGTTTTACTGAAGGTAAACAATATTTTTAAGTAGTACTTGACTAAAAGTAAATTAGTTTTTTAGAGGTATTAATTTAACTGATCATTTATTTTTCATGTAGTAAAAAAAATTGGAGGACATTAAAGTTAATTAATTTGTTCTTTAGAGGATTTAATTTATATACGTAAATGTTTTGAAAATTGAATTGAAAATTTAATAAGAAATTAAAATAATAAATATGATTATTTGGAATAAGATTTACTCCCTTCGTTCCTTTTTGTTTGTCCACTTTAAGTTTGTCCACTTTTAGAGAGAGAAATTTAAATTAGATTTTTGAAGTATATATTGATGATAAAATATATTCATGTGAGATCTTGTTAGAATTGTCTTCATGTAAAGTTTTTTGATATGTAATTTTTATAATTTTTTATTATGCGAACTTAGCAATATTAAGGCTTAAAATTTGCTAAAAAATGCGTGCAAAAGGTAAAGTGGACAAATAAAAAGAAACGGAGGGAGTAAGATTTTAAGACTTAGATAAAGTTGGAGTTTAACAATAAAAAATACAAAACATAAAATTAATTATGTTGAAAATATAACATAAAATTTGGAACATATCACCAAATCACCCGTCAAAATAGTTATATTGTTAGATCTCATATACAACAATCGTAGTTTTGTTAATTTTGAATTATCTTTGGTTAAAGTTGTTATGTATTTGCTAATTTTTATCTCTGATGTAGATGTCGTGTGACTCTTTATTAATGAATTAGGTATTATTCAAAAATATATAACATAAAATTTGGAACATATCACCAAATCACCCGTCAAAATAGTTATATTGTGTATATCTTTAATTTATTTCATGATTTTTTTAAAATATATGATTGGTTGGCTTTTTCCTTGATATTATTACTTACTCTTAAGTAATGTACAACATGACTATCGATCCAATATTCATCTGATATTGTAATTAAATTCGAATTGATACGACTTAAAAACGAATTTACAATTATGCGAAAACCAATATAAATACAAAACTTAATTTTAAACCGAGTCGAAAAACCTGATTAATCCAAATTAACCGCTTTGCTCTTAACCATTAAAATGTAGGCAAAATCATTACCATTATTAATGTCTGGAACCCACATCTTGAATTAGGTGTAGCCAGTCGGTGGACATTACTCGCATAACGTATTCATAATATGAAGACCCCACTAATTATCTTTTTTTCTTGTTCCATTTTCCACCCCACTCATTGACTTTAAGTGGAAATTGGAATAGTCTTCTCCACTGCCTATCCTACCGTTGTTTCCAGTTACTTTCCGCAAGAAAATAAAGTTTGCTGAACTGACTGATGCATCTTCTTATCTGATTCCTTAAACAGTAAATAATAATTCTATAAAAACACATGTTGTACACTTGGTGGTCACCAATTCACAAATTACAAGCACCCTTTACCCGTAACTCCTTATCTTACTCTGCCATTACAAAATTTCACTCAACAATGGAAGCCGGATCATTAGCACTGTCTGCTGTCCAAACTCTGTTGGCAGCGCTGCAATGCACTGATCTCAAAGAGATGGCTTCCAAGTTTAATTACAAATCCCAACTTGATGACCTCCAACGCACCGTCTGCACCGTCAAGGCGGTTCTTCTTGATGCTGACAACAAGGAAGAGCTTTCTAATGAAGCACGGGTGTGGCTCCAGGAGCTTAAGGATGCTGTGTATGATGCTGATGATCTGTTCGATGAGTTTGCAACTCTGGCTCAGCGGAACAAGCTCTTAGAGGATGGCAAAGTATCTGAAAAGGTGCGTCTCTTGCTTTCTCGTTACAACCCTTTTGGTATTGCTCACACTATGTCCCAAAGGGTTAAGAAGATTAGGAAAAACTTGGATGATATTGCCAAGAATCATAGGGACTTTGGTTTTAACATTTGTTTTAACCCTCACCCTATTAGAAGAGAAGACCCTATTAGGAGGAGAAGGGAGGAAACTTGTTCTTATGTTTATGAGGCTAATATTATTGGGAGAGAAGATGATGTGGAGAAGCTTGTAGCTATCTTGTTAAATAATAACACTCAAAGGGAAAGGGAAAGGCAAAGGAATATTTCTTTCCTTTCCATTGTGGGAATGGGAGGTTTGGGGAAAACTGCTCTTGCACAGCTAGTTTTTAATGATTCAAGGGTCAAAAGTTCATTTCCATCTTTACGGGTGTGGACTTGTGTCTCTGATCATGACCAGGTAGAGTTGGATGTAGAAGGGATTCTTCGCAAAATATTAGCTTCAGCTACTGGATCTAATCAAGAGGCCGGATTACCCAAAGAAGAGGTGCAGAGAAGACTTAGAGAGAAACTAGCAAGTAACAAATACTTGCTTGTTTTGGACGATGTGTGGACTGAGAAGCGCAATCAATGGCTTAATTTGGTGGAGTTTTTGTTAGGAGGACAAAGGGGAAGTTGGATTGTGGTAACTACACGTTCACAAGAAACCGCAAGAATTGTAGGGAGTGATTCTGTGCATCATTTGCAAGGCTTGTCTAAAGAAAATTCATGGAGACTATTTGAGAAGGTGGCATTTGAATCGGAACAATCAAACCCAGATGATGAGTTCGTTCAAATTGGGAAAAAGATTGTTGATGAGTGTGCTAGAGTCCCTCTTGCTTTAAGAGTAGTTGGGAGTCTTTTGTTTGGTCAAGACAAGCGTAAGTGGGAATATGTTCAGGAGATGGGGCTAGCCAATATTAGAGAAAATCAAAATGACATTCTGCCTATATTGAAGCTAAGTTATCACAATCTTCACTCGTCTTTGAAAAGTTGCTTTAGTTTTTGTGCACTATTTCCTAAAGATTTTGTTATAAAAAAATTTGAATTGCTCAATCTTTGGATAGCACAAGGCTATGTGACTCCATTAGATGAAGGTCAAAGCATTGAAGATGCAGCAGAGGATTATTTTTCAGTTTTGTTGCGAAAATGTTTTTTCCAGGATGTAGTACAAGATTTTGATGGTGAGATCTTCTCATGTAAGATCCACGATCTCATGCACGATGTTGCTCAGAAGGTGGCAGGGAATGAGATTTTCATAAGCGATTCCACCATCGGCAATTTGGATAAAAGAGTAAGACATATTGCTCTTTTGGGAAGTAGCTCTCAACAATCCTCTTTGACTGCTATTAGCCATGTCCGATCGTATCTTCAAAGTCAAAATAGTTCATCTTTTCAAAGTCAAAATAGTTGGCGTATGAACGATGTAGACCAGTCCGATTTGATAAAGGCATTAACTGCAAATTTGAAGTGTGTGAGGATATTGGACCTGCGTTATTCAAATATTAAAATCTTGCCGAAAGAAATAGGTGAATTGCTACATTTAAGATATTTAAATCTCGCAGGGAATAATAAGTTGGAAGTACTTCCCAAGTCCATTAGGAAATTGTGTAACCTAGAGACTTTGATATTAGCAGGCTGTTCCATTTTAAAAGAGTTACCCGTAAGTATATGTAAACTAGTTAGACTTAGGGTTCTTAATATTAGTTATTGTCTAAATCTGTCATGTATTCCCGGCAACATCGGCAACTTAACCGAGCTTAGGGTACTAGATAATGAGTGTTGCTATAGACTGACCCATATGCCTTGTGGATTGGGTAAGTTAACCAACCTTCATAGGCTACCAATGTTTGTGGTGGGTGAAACAGGTTCAAGTTGTATGAAATTGTATGATCAACTTGAAGATCTCAAGGCCCTCAAAAACTTAAAAGGAAAGCTAGAGTTAGTTGTTAAATTAGAAAATAGATGTAAGATAGATGGTGAAATGAAAGGAGGATACCTCAAGAACAAGGAGTATCTCAAAACTATCATTTTTAGTTTCTTTGAAGGGGCTGAGGGAGCCAGAACCACAGATATCGAGGAAGTGTTGATGGAAGGGCTACAACCACATCATAATTTAAAGGACTTCTTTATGTACAGGTACCATGGTTTGAGAATGCCAAGTTTGGAAACCTCTCTGCCCAATCTTGTCAGCATAACAATTATTGATTGTGTGAATTTGCGGAGTCTTAAAAATCTGAGCAGCCTCAATCATCTAAGATATCTGAATCTTGAAAGGTTGCATACGCTGGAGTACATAATTGAAGAGGACAGTGCATCAATGGACGACAATAATAAACCAATAAAGTTGAGTCCAGATGAATTATTATGCTTTCCTTCTTTAAAACGTCTATTGTTGATGACTTTGCCGAAATTGAGAAAATGGGGAAGATCGGTTTCAGGGATGTTAAACAAGGAAGATGATCATCAGGTGGTTGGTACAAGTAGTGTGGACATAGCAGCAGTCAAATTACAATCAATGTATCTTCCTCAATTACAAAGTCTAAACATCAGTGAGTGTCCCGAGTTGGTAATTAATGTGCTATGTCCTGAGGTGAATAAGTTAACTTTGTATGATTTTAATGAAAGATTGCAAATATCAAGGATGAATATGGAACCAAACGAAAAGAATCCATCAAATTCATTCTCAAAACTGGTTCCCAAATTAACAGAAGTTAGAATTTCCAAAATAAGTTGGCTAAAAACTCTGCCGATGGAGTCTTTTCAGCAACTTAACTTTCTATGTATAAAAGACGAAAACGTGGAGAGTTTGGGAGAAATTGGGGAAGTGTTTCGATGCTGCTCAACTTCCTTGCAAACCTTGCAATTAGATGCATGCAGAAAATTAGGAAGTATAGAAGGAGTATTGGAGCATCTCATTGCCTTGAAGCAATTATATATAGTAGATTGCCCAGCTCTAAAGCTAGAAGAAGAGAGCAAGCCCTGGCGATGCCTTCAATATTCCCTTCAAAATTTAGTTCTTAGGCAACTTCCACTGATGAAGAATCTTCCTAATTGGATTCAGTGCCTAGCTTCCCTCGAAAGGCTTTATATTAATGATTGCAAGGCATTAGAATCCATACCAGCCTGGATGCCTAAACTCACTTCTCTCAGAACCCTCGACATTGATAGTTGTTCAGCAGGCCTCGAGAAAAGATGCCAAGAACTAACTGGTGAGGACTGGCCTTACATTCACCATATTCCTTGTATTATCATTAATGGGCAACCAGTAAGAAAGCAATGCTCTTGATGAGATAAGATATTGTATTACTATCAAACTCATTTGATGCAATAAAAATTTTAATTTTGCGTTCGCCTTCTTTTGTTTTTATTTTAAACTTCAAAAACAATTTTAATTGCACCTAATCATAATATTTGATTTTTCACAATCGAATTTTGGTATTATACAATAAAATTAACTAGTCAACTCTTTTTTATGAGTCGTATCCATTGTAAAATAATTTTGTTTGGAGTAATTATCGGTGGTTTGGTTAACAAGAAAGTTTCAAAAAATATAATAATTAAATTTTATAATAGATATAATGTAATGAAATTCCTAGTATGTTGCTAATAAAAATTTGTTAATGTTTTATTGATGCAAGTCATACTTGTATTAGGATCAAAATATTTATGGAAAAATAAAAAGTCAAATTAAGAAAATAACATTATTAGGGTAGAAAATTAAAAGAAAATTGTTGTTATCAAATGTACGAAATAATACGTACAAAGAAGAAGAAGAAGAAGAAGAAGAATTAATTATCTGATTTTAGGGTGAATAATTACATCTTGCATCTCGCATTTAAATTCACTTACATTTATTTGTATAATTTATTTTATTTTCCCTCATTAAATTGTTACCTTTAACATAAGCATGACCTTAAGAAAACAAAATTCCTTGTAACTTTGGAGTCTATATATTGATATATTTCTTTTAATGTTGCATATATTTTCATGTACATGATATAAACAATAAGTTGTAAAATTAGTAATGAATCAAGCGTTGGTATTTGTAGTTGGGCGGCCATATAGATTGAGAGGTTGGTGATGCCTAACAGCCAACAAGTTCTAAAGCAGATCATGAACAGACCTCAAAAGACAAAAGTTATGTTCCATATATAGGCAAGTATTTTTGGGTAAAGCTGTTGTGTTGTGTTGTTTCTTAAAATACAGTGATTAACGTTTTTGTCCTTCCATCAGATTTCACATAGCCAATTAAACTCATGGAAATTCAAGCTTAGCTTCAGACTCACACGACTTGCCCGACTTGCAAAGAGTGGAAGATATAATGCTAGTGTCCTCATCATTCTAGACCAAAAAGCTTGTATTAGAGGAGCAAATAAGACCTACATACAATGCAGATATCGATGTCTCATGTCTCTGCCATGCTATGCCTATGAAACACTTGGCCATATTCACAAAACCATTATAGATGATGGAGCTATCAGCCATGTGTTCTCAATAAAAAGTTGTTATATTGGAAATCCGTTCCACATTTGTTCATAGTTTTCATCTTTGTTGGTATATGATTTTTCTTCTAGTGTTTAGCTTAGACTCGTTCTTTATCAATTTATAGTTTTCTTTATACTATATTTAATAATTGAATTTTATTAATTATAGTGAGGACGTAAACTTTTTTAATTTTTTGACACGTCATTCATAAAACGTGTCGTCGGATTAGAATGTCGAATCAATCAATCGGGTTGGATACTTTTGCATAACCAACCTCCTATATATTTCTTTGTACTTCATATAGATATAAGTATTAGATAGTGAATTTCTTTTGGTGGCGCCTTTATACCTCTTTATAATTTTTATTAAATTTTACTTTTTTTAGTTTCAGTGAGGACATAACGCTTCATATATATTCCGTTGTAGGACCCCATTATAAAAGCATAAAATTTTGAACGAGACCGTCCTACTCTAAGACGAGATATGGGTCCGCCCATTGTTAGGCGCGTGTACTACACACGCGCTTTACCCTTCAAATTTTGTTTTTTTCATTTTTTTTTGGGAAAATTTCAATTTGGACCTTAAAGGTATCAATTTTGACCATAAAGATATCAATTTTGCTCAATTATGCTCTTACTTTGCTCATTTTTGCATTCAAGTTTAGAATATGTATATTGAATTACATTAATGTAGTTCATACAAAGTGTAATCAATTTTTCCATTAAATTGTTCAATTCTCCATTGCGCAAAATTTTAAGCATAATTCATGTCATTCTGATCTACATGCATGATTAAATTTTTCCATTAAATTGTTCAGTTTCATGATTAATGTAGTTCATACAAGTATTCAGTTTTTATAGTATTCAGTTTCATTGTTAATTTATTCAATTCTCATTTTATACTATTCATATTCATGATTAGTATTCAGTTTTTATATTATTCAGTTTCATTGTTAATTTATTCTATTCTCATTTTATACTATTCATATTCATGATTAATGTAGTTCATACATGTATAATTAAATTGAAATTGATATCTTTAAGGTCAAAACTGAAACCTTTATGATTAGAATTGAAAAATGTCAGGAAAATGAAATCAAAGAGAGAAAGAATGTAATTGGGCCGGCCCACTTATGTCTCAACTTAAGACGATCTTGCCCAAGACCAGCTGTTAAAAAAGTACACAAAAAAATGATCTTAACATACATATTAAGACATGTACAATGCAATATACTTCATAGAGCCACCTTATCATAATGGGATTAACTTTTTGATGGAACTTAGGGAGTGTTTGGCATGTGGGAATGGAAATATGGGAAATTAAAAATGGGATTGAGATTGGAAATTAGTGTATCAATTAGTTTAGGATAATATATTTAATCTCACTTGAAAATTAAATCATAAATAAGCTTGAATTTAATGTCTGATAAATCAGAAAATATAAATTTTGATTTGAATTTATTCCTTTCTTACTCAACAAAGCCTAAATGCTTAAGCTTTTTGCATCAGCCATTAAGCTTTTTTTTTTCATGACAATGCGATTAGAGGATATATTTGAATTCATAATCTTAATCATAATGTTTAATTCTAATTAAATGCTTAATTTAAAAAAATTGGTAAAAGAAAATTGAAATTAGGTACGTGTTACTTAGCACTATGCCCACATTTAGAATTGCATACAAGTAGTCTTGCATGAATAGTCCACCCTACACGTGGCTTACCATGTTCTCCACCTGCCCATTTCCCTTATTCCTTTATAATCCTATAATCATCACCCTTTTTTCTTCATTCTAAACACTTAATTCATAACAAAATAATAATAAAAATGGCTGATTACATGCATCATGCAGGGGCAGGGGCAGGGGCAGGGGGACATCAAGTAACCCACCGCGATAAGCAGTACTTGTATGAAGAGCCTCGAGCCCACCAGGTTGTTAAGGCGGGAAGCGCCATAACTGCTGGTGGGTCTCTATTAATCCTGTCAGCATTAACACTAGCAGGGACTGTGATAGCTTTATGTGTAGCCACTCCATTGTTAGTGATCTTCAGCCCGGTGTTAGTCCCGGCAGCGATCACAGTAGTTCTGCTAATCACAGGCTTTCTAGCTTCCGGTGGGTTGGGAGTGGCGGCTGTGTCGGTTTTGGCTTGGATTTATAGGTACATGACGGGCACAAACCCAAGGGGTTCAAATCATCAGTTGGAACAAGCTAGGATGAAGTTGGGTGGAAAGACGTCGACAAGACCGGAAGCTGATCATCTCGGCCTCGGGAGAAAGGAGAACGTACACTACTAATTATAATAAGATAAGATGATGAGTATGAATTAGTGAATGATGAATGTAATTAATAAGCTGTATGCAATTAAAGCTATAATTAGCTAGCTAGGGTACGGTGAAGAACGGAGGAAATGGTGTGGTAGGAGTTTCTAAAACATGTACGTGTGTTTTTTCTTTTGTATTTTCGGAATTTGTCTCCTTTTGCTCAATTATATAAGGTTGCGTTTGGAAACATGTATTTCATTTCAAATTCTTAATTTCAATTATGGATCGGAATCATAAATGGAGAATTTAAAATGACATGATTTGACAAGTCATTCTCAAATTCTCAAATTCTCCACTTTAACTACTTTGGAAACAAAGGTGGAATTCACTCAAATCCAAATTTGAAATTTTTTGATTTACCAAACACTTAATTTGATCCAATGCTAGATTTCCAAATGAAATCACCATTCCCAAACATAGCATAATATAATTTGTGGTTTAATTCATCACACTCCTACTTCAAATCCATTGAGTTTAATTCTAACTAATAACACTTGATTGGAAACCAAATTATACTATTAGTTACATGTTCATACGTGTCAAAGAACCTGCTTATATTCAACTTATAAGATGTTCTGAATTAGTTTCTAGCTCTATCCTGAAGGATACTACTTTCAATGTCAATGGATTGAAGAAAATTTCCCTTTTGATAATTGTATGTTTGTATTATACATAACAGATTTGTAAATATGTAAAACTTATACACACTTAATTATATTACTAATAATAAATTCAATAGCAAATTTGTACATGCAATGCAAGCTGAATTCGGAAGCAATTAACTTCTCCATTTTGATTATCTAACTAATTTCGAAGATATAAATATTAATAGTAAAAATACATAAAAATGGAAAATAGGATTTTTGGAGAAATTATGTTATACAATATAATAATTGATAAATTGCACCTTAATTAGCTTAAATTATACTGATAAATTTGTTTGTGTTTGACGACATCTTTTCAACCAGACACCAAATCGGAAACCCAATCAAAATCAGGAAACACAGCATGATCTGACTTCAATTTTGTAAAATCAACATTATTATTTTGCACCAACACTTGATTGTTATAGTAGTTATTGTTACCTATACTCAGCATCCTCAGACTCTCCAAAAACTCCAATTTCAGCTCCTGTGGCCTTTCTTGTGGTGTGAATGTCACAATATTAGTAGTATTAGTGTTATTACATGAGATTTCCCATGATGTGGGCGCATTGGACGACTTTCTAGAACGTCCAATTGCGCCCAATTCTAGTGCAACACTACTCGTGTTGCAATTAAGAATATTAGTGTTTTTTGTCTGACTAGAATTACTAGTTGTATATAACGACTCACTTGTCTTAGCCTCGGCCTTTTCATGTGGGGATCGTCGAAGTTCTTTAGGCGAGTGAGCAAAGAAGCAAACGGGACGGGTGCATTGGCGACCTAAATTGCATACCCGAGTTCGGTATTTTGTTGGGTGGAGCCAGTACTCGAACACACCGTGGGCGAACTCACAAAGCTCGCCTCGAGGGCAGTTTCCAGTTGACCCTCGATAGTGTGGGCATGAAACAGCCACATAAGGTACTTTATTTAGGTCCCGCCTTCGAGCACGCTCACCATGGTGAGCGTAGGGGCAAATGGTCCAGTCATGAGACCGGTTTAGAGGGCACTTCTTAATCTTGAAGCTGTACATTCGAAATTCATCTGATGCAAAATCATCGTGTTCGAAGTCCACATCATCTAATGGGTTTGGAAATTGGGTTTGGGCATGGTAGGCATTGGAGTATTGCCTTAAAATGTTCTCTACATCTACTCTAAACATGCTAAATTTGATCTCAAGAATGATTTAGTGAAGATTTTTAGGAGATTAAGAGTTATGGAAAATATTATGATATGGGAAATTAGGAATTAGGATAGAGGAGTGTATAAATAGACATAGTGAGTCCTTCCCATGCATAGACTAGCATTTATGTTACCATGAATTAATGCATACATCATCCTCCTAAAATATGCATGTTATTACAAGTATAGAGAAAAAGTTGAATAGGAGGAGTTAACTTTGCTTGGCGATTTTATCTTGATCTTCAATTTATTAATTTCTTGATATTTGGGGTTTTGTCCTTATGTGTTTATAGGAATTTTCTGTTTATTTTATGGATATAGTAAGATCATATATATATATATATATATATATATATATATATATATATATATATATATATATATATATATATATATATATATATATATATATGTTGAATAAAGTGCTTGTATGTTAATTAAGAGTGTGGACAAGTATGTTCATCACACTAATACTTAGGAAAATTCAATAACTTCATGATGAATACATTGTTCTTAATAAACCTTTTTATGAACAAAAGTAATTAGCATTAATTGTTTCG
This sequence comes from Amaranthus palmeri, assembly GCA_019776075.1. Classification (NCBI taxonomy): domain Eukaryota; kingdom Viridiplantae; phylum Streptophyta; class Magnoliopsida; order Caryophyllales; family Amaranthaceae; genus Amaranthus; species Amaranthus palmeri. The sequence goes on from JAAKBH010000398.1 coordinate 277,154, forward strand.
AGTAGGAATTTGATCAAGTGATGTTCTTGAACAGATCTTAAATAATGGATTAAATTTAAACTATGAGAGTCAGGTACAAAAAATATTTACACATTTTTGGTATGTCACAATGTTCGATCCCGAGGATACAAAAACGTTTCTTTGACTTTAAGCATCTCTGACATTAATACGTGTTATAGTGTTTGATCTCAAGGATTGAATTTTTTTTTCTTCTAAATAATCTTGCTAACTTTAAGCAAATTTGCACGTCTATGATGTGTTATAATTGTCCGTTCCTAAGGATCCAAAGTTCCTTTAATTTTTTAGATTTTAGATAATCTTGCACGTTTATGGCGTGTCACGATGTCCATTTCTAACGATAACCTTGGTGATTTTAACATTGCACGTATAATACAATATAAAGTTAGATCCTTTCATTTACCTTTATTATCATTACTAGTTACAATTTTAACATAGGTTTGTTTATTGTAGGTGCCTTTTCATATGAGATGTATGTAATTCACATTTCTCTTTGTAGGGCCCATTTTTTAGAGATTATTTGAGTGCGCACAGTTATCTTTGCCCTTTTGCTTGAAAGGTACATATATGATTTGTCTGCTTCTGAACTAATAAATATGACTAACTATTCTTAATCTATTGGTGTCATGATGACACCAAGCTTACATCATTAACATGTTGAGCTTTTCTCGAATTAATGCAGTTATTTTCTCCTTTAAGTAAACTAAAAAGTATGAGGATGTCACTGAACCACATACAAGTACACCATGTTTTGTTGTAGCAAACACCAATATTATATAAAATATATTGAGATATATTCCATACATGGTTATGAAGTTGTGTGCATACTGAATACAACATTTTATGAGTTAGCTTATACAAATGTATGTTGATCTCTAAAAAAAAGGATAAAGCAAATTTTTACTCAGAGATATGTTTAAACTAATACTTCTTCCGTTTTACAATATTTGCACTCAATAATTATGTCTTACTGTATGGAAAAATGTCATTATTGATAGTAAATATAATGAAATGAAAAAAGTATAAATGTTTGAATGTAACATAATAGCTAGACAATTTGATAAATTATGGATCATCTATTCATCTTGAATAATATATTTGTCAAGCAAACCAAAGGATAATAGTAGTCACACACAAAAATAACGAAATATGAAAATTAAAAACAAAATCTATATTAACTGTGAATTAAGACATTTTATTTCTTTGATTTCATTTTGAATACAATTTTATACTTAAAATTAAGAAATTTTAAATACTTTTTCTAAAACAATGCATGCAAAAAGAGGTTGAACACGTATTTGAGAAGCCAATAAAAAAGAACAAGTGTAGAGGGTTGTTGATCAAGCATCCAAAAATGGTGACAATCACACATATCTTATTACCATAAATTAATAATTAAATCAATATATATTTGTATATATGTCCATGAATGGTGCGAGCGTTTCTCACGGATTTTATGCTTCATTTGGTTTTCAGTTACTATATAACGACAATTTATTTTTGGAAATTTGATTTATATTATGACTTTAATTTTTGACTTTTTATGTGGTAAATAAATTTTTTTTTTAATTTGTGTAGTAATTTTAAGACCTAAATTTTTAACTTTTCTGCTTAATAGATAAAATGGTAAGTTTTCTGTTAAATTACGTTAATATCGTTCTTTTTTTAAATGAACATTTACATTATTATTAACCATCATTCTAACTTTTTTCAATAAAGCAAATGTCAAAAACACCTTATAGACATACTTTTCGAAAATTTGTTTGAAATAAGTAATTAGTTCAACATAAAACAACCTTTTATATATATCATATAAAAAAGTTAAAAGCTCGAGGTCATCATGCAAATCACAAAAAAAATTATCTACCACATGAAAAAATGTAAACTCAGAGTTACTACGTAAAATTTTACTTTATCTTTTTATTTAATTTCAGGGAATTTACGTGATATATATATATATATATATATATATATATATATATATATATATATATATATATATATATATAATATATATATATATATATATATATATATATATATATATATATATATATATATATATATATATATATATATATATTATATATATATATAATCAATATTTAGTCTACAATCGAATGAATGTATGCAATTATATCTTTGTGTTAACAAATATGTAAATAAAAAAAAATCAAATGGAGGATGTAAATTGTTAAACCTTTCTCATAATAAGTTTTCCAAGCAATTGTAATGTTCAATGATCCATGCTACAGAAATTAAAAGTCTGATGAGGTAATTTTTTACAAGTAAATTGTTAATGAAATAAATGATGATATATATTTGGTAATGAAAAGCATATGTTATGTGCTCTCTGCTGATTTTGGACACTTCATTTAGCCAGAAGAGTAAGATTACTCAAAATGTATTGTCATCCATTATAAAAGGTCAGCAACAGAAATAACCGGAGTTCCTGGCTCAAAAAATGACACAGCACAACCACCAAGTGCAGAACTTCTTTAGAAGCTTAAAGAGCAGATCATACTGGCTCGCATTGGAGGACTGTCCTGTTTTTGCATTGCTCGAGGATTATACTACACTTATTCATGGTGCGCGCGTCTAGAAGTCCATGGTTCCACAATTTGATCATAAATAATCTCCAACACCTATAAATTAAAACAAGGGAAAACCATATCCATAAATACTTCCGAGTACAGAAAACAGCAAGCAGGAACTCTTATCGGTCAAAAGGAAGTAACATGACATAATTGATGCTAACTGAACGACAACATCGTGCCAAGCCCTGCCTTATTCGTTTTACTTCCATTATCAATCCTTAAGCATGGAGTCGTTCAAATTCAGAGTTTCTAATAGTAGGATAAATTAATGATCTTTCACCTTAGGAATTCTACCATTGATTTAGTGAAGTCAAACTCCTTGTGGGGAAAGTACATTTGGAACGCTTTAAGTTGCTAAAACATTAGCTATATTAAGCACAAAATCTGTTTCGAATGATCCAGAATGCACTGAGCAATCAATTTGATTTAAGTCATAACTTAATAACCAAAGGGCCATAACCAAGCTTCTATCACCTACATCAAATCTAGCTAAAATTTCTCTGCTATAACATTTTGGAATGAAGAGTACACTCACACACCAAGATCAATACTAAGGATGAAAATGAGTGTCTATATGGTGCACAAAAGATAAATATGCAAGAGTATGAAGAACACAAGGATTTAAGGTGGTTCACAAAAGAAAGGCTACATCCACCATACCTATTACCTAGTCAGGATGACTGATTGTATTAATAATGTGTTTTTACGGACAAGCATTTGAAGGAATTACAATGGAGATAAATGGGAAGAGAGGCTTAATATTTAGGTAATAACAAGAAGAAAAAAAAAGAAGAGCTACGAATGAGAATTTTGGCATAACATTGACCTAGAATAAGGAGTATATACAGGGGAAGTAAGGGCAAACTATGGGACAGCAATAGAAAGAACAGAAACGAGATAGCCATGAACCTGCTGCTCGAACGAGCCATCAGGCTGCTCAAACGAGCAGCAGCTGGCAGCACTCAGCAGGTACTGTTGTCTGTCTGTGCTTCTTTAACGTGCATCCAAGGTCCGCACATGATGCGTTGATCTACCTACAATTGTCCTAGCCTGATTCCTAGCCTTGGTGCCCAAGGTTGCTTCATCCAATGATTGTTTACTAGGTTGATCTTCTTCCCTCAAACCAATCCCAAGTGCACACAGGGGCCTTCTCTACCAATAATAGCAGCTTAATTAACTAGCTTTATCAAGTGTAAATTACTTGGTGAACAAGTTACCTATGACCCTAACACATTTCAGACATTGTAGCTCAATCCACAATGGTCAGGATCACATGACAAAACAAAAGCAACAAAACCAAGATATTCAGTAAGCATAAACAATAACATAAGCTGCCACATCAATTTTGTAAAGATAAGACACCTACTTGGCAAGACCTAGATCTAGGACACAGATAAGTCCGGCTTACCAAATCAGAGCAGGAGCTTGGATAAGGTTATGACCATGCAATCGTGAAAATGCTTCACAAGCCCAGGGGATGTGGCCATCAGCGAGCACTCTGAAATAATAATCCCAAATAAAGGCTTCAGCAAAGAACAAGTAAGCTTTATGAGGAATAGAAGGAAAAAAAAGAAAAAAAAAATGACTGATGAGGCCACAAAATAAAATACAAATTAAATTACACTTCCAAGAAAAAGAGGCTGGCTTACTACTTAGGCCTATCATAAACATTATTGTTACCGCATTATACACCATTTAAAGGCAATACAGAAGTCTCTCTTACTACAATTAGTATAACAGAAACTTCTTCCCAGAAATGACAAAGGCGTCTTCCAAAGCTCAGTATATCAATCAAGAACCAAGATATAAAGCAATCAGCAAGATGATTGGACACAAAACACTACAAATATTAATGCAGAGAACATACTTCATACTTTAAAATCAAATGCGGAAACTTGATGCTCCATTGCACCTATTTTTTCAATCAGGGTAAGGTTGGGAATCCCCTGTAGGCAAGGAGAAGGGAAAACTAATCCTTCCTGTAGGTGGTGATATTCAACCACTAGGCTAACCATTGATTCCCATCTATTGCAGCAAATTGATTTCAATGGTACATGGACCATAAATGAAGGCAAGCAAATTCAATGTCTGACACATAAAGCAAAGATAAAATTTATCTAGGTAACTTCTAGAACACATCAAACATCCTTTAGCTGAGTAGCTAATCCTCTTTCTGTTGCAAATATCCACCACAAATAAAAGATTGTTAGTAGATAACATGATGAGTTTCCAAAAGATGGTTGAACCTGAGTAAATAAGTGTGCGCTTGTAGCTCTAGCTCCGTGGGTGCGCATGTGAACGTGTTAGAGAAAGACAAAGGGACAGAATTCAACCTTGTTAAGCCAACCTTTAAGAGGAACATATCATAAGTTTTGAAGGTAAAGATAGAGTCCATGTAGGTTTAAATAATAATCCATGAGGACTAACAAAAGGTCCAAAAAATCAACTGATTTATAATAATTTCAAAATGCTGTGGCTTAAATAAGACACTCAAACTCAGCAGAAAAGTAAACTGGGGAAGTCGCAGAAAAGTAAATCAATTTTCTAATATATACTTTATACACTGTAAGGATCACATTACTCAACAAGACATACCGTTGCTTCCGAACAAAAGAGTTCCAGAGATGCATAATTTGCTTCTCGTCTTTGCTCACATCAACAAAATCATCCAGCATCTGCAATTCAAAATCTTATAATTCATCATCTAATTTACAATTAGGGAGAGAAAAGGTTGGGGAGGTAGGGGAATCAAGCCAATCAACCCTTTGAATGATTATAATTTATCACTAGAAATGCCAACTTTTGACAATGCTCCTAAATACAAAAACCATGGGAACAACAATTACAAAATACTACTCCTGTCAAAAAGATCATGTTGGGTCGGATTTGGGTTAAGTCAGGTCAAACCCGTTGACCCAAACCTAACCAGTTTAGTTTATTGGGTCGAAAATCACAACCCTGATCCCACTTGATCTAGCCATCAAGTTCGACCTAAATTCGACCCACTAAACCCGCTTATAGTTTTTTGTTTTCATTTTACAGTTTTTAACATTGATTACATCTACAAATTTAGGCCTTAATTTCAAAATTTATGTTTTTTAGTTGTTCATTTCGTATTTACTATGAAAATTAAGAAAATATTAAATAAATTAAGTTTAGGTTATAATTATTGATTTAACTCGAAATTAAGTCGTTTAATTAAATGGGTTATATAGGTTTATATAAGGTTTAAAATTTTAACTGATCCTAAACCATTTAATAAACAAATCAGGTCATGTCGACCCATTTAATTAATTGGGTCAAAAGTCCTAACCCAAACCCTCTTATTTCGGCTTAGGTTCAGGTCAAATTAACATATCGGGTCAGCTTTTGCCAGGCCTACTATATACAGTACTACAATAGTCACTGGATACTTGGTCTACGTCAATCACAGGAGGTAGAATACACTGGTGAAAATGGCATAAACTGTTAGTCAGACAGTCGCTGCACTTACAAAACCAAATCAACATATTATGGAATTGATTTCGAACCAAGTGAGAAGTCAGGGGAAGAGGTGAAGCAAGGGAATAGTTTCCAGCACTGCAATTAATGATGCTTAAAATTATGTAGTTTGCGTAGAACTCCGAAATGCTACAAGCAACAACCATCGAGCCATTGGGTAAGTTAGACAAGGATAGTGCATTAAGAAAGACAATAAAGGGACGAAGAAGAGAAAGAAAGAGAAAATAGCTGAGGGTATTCGGTAGACATAGGAGGAGTAAGGTTAGGCCTTATACGAGAAAGAATTCAGCACTAGGGTAGTCACAAATACTTGGGTTATATAACAACCATTGAAAAGCATATTTCCTAATGAAAACAATACACCAATATCCTGAGAAACAGGCCTGCACAAGACTATAATACAGAATTAAATTAACACCCCAATACATGTTCTCAATCACATCACCAAATTTTACTTCCTCTTAGTTACAAATGTATCTCTTCGCTCTTTGAAAAGGTGCCTCGCAGGCTGCAACATGATTGTGTAACCATTGCTTAGCATAAATCAACTAGCAGACAAATTTGCTTCCAGGTAAAACCACAATTGAAACAATTGGAATGAAATTAACAAGATAGTAATAATAGATTGGACATACCCTTCGATCTTCTAAATCAGCCACATCATCATCAACTTCATCCTCGCTATCATGGTCTGACAAAACTTGTTCCAATGCCATAGGCTAGTCACAAAATTGTCATTGCAGACCTTTATCACTAAGAATTTTATTATTTTAAAGCAAAATAAAAAAAAATAGCATCCACGATGCGGAAGCAATCAGTATCATGAAAACGTGTGGTCAAAAATCCACACTGTAATTTATAAGACTTGGAGCCTTTCAGTGTGGGAACTATAATAACTAGGCTTTTCTTTCTCAATAGCACTCAACAATGTGGTTACTGTTGGATTAAATCAATCAAAAACCACAGATTTACATTGGTGGTCTAGAGTTTAAGCAAACACAAATACGACAAAACTTTATGACTAGGAATAATATTTTTATGTAGAGTTCAGGATTAATTACATGATAATACAAAGCACATACAGCAATAAATGCATGTAATTACAATAATAGATATAAATCCGATCAACATTTGCAGTATGTTCTATTAAGGTATGGATCAATATTCAGGTGATAGATGAAGTACGGAAAATTGCAAACATGAAATTAAAGTTGGATTAGGATCTCTCAAAAATAGACTGTATATGCTTCCAACTCTGAGCGAAATAGTGGAATGCATAAGTACAGATGCCCAAGGTACATTTAAAGTCAATAAACCTTTCAGGGCATTAAATTCTTGGCATAGTAAAAGAAGCAGGCTATAGACAAGATCATTCAGAATGCAAAAAATCCTAACTAACTTTCCACTACACGAGCAACAGAACTTTCAGCGGTAACCCATGGTTTTCAAGAATTATAGGCTAATCAAAAATCTCAGCTCATGAATAAAATTATCTCATGAATTATTTGGCTCATGATTTCCCATCTAGCCTCTGTTTGGAGTGATAATTCACAAATATGTTGTCAAAATACGGTTTGTCAAATTTAGCACATGCATCATTGAACACTTTTGTATCTAGTCTTTTTTATATTATCCTTATGATATCTCCAAAACCATAAGGAAGCCAGCTGCGTAGGCCACACAGATTCATCACAGCATTGAATCTTGTTTTATTATTCGAGCTGTAAGGTATCCCAATGATAAAAATTGGTTTGTTAATGAGAATTTCGCAACCTTCTCCAGATTTAGTCGAAAAATCTCAAACAAAAATAACAATATGATCATTGGATGATGCAATAGAAAGCAGACAATATACAAAACAATGAAAGTGATAACAACCAAAAGCAGATGAGGTAGCCATACTTGTGCTCTGTGAGAATGAAAGAACTGCCTCTTCTCCAGTAAGGCCCGACTGAAGACAATCAGAAACACAAATAAGATAAACACATAAGAAATACGTACATCGAAATAATCAGTATGTACACATTCAAACATTTTCATAGGGTGCAAAACAGTAAGATATTGTGCAATACAGACTACAAAATGCAAGTTTGGGCATCAAGTATACAGTTGTTGCAAAGTGAACACGACATGGTTTCGACCTCAACGGGTTTTGGAAGACTGCACTGGAACAAATGCAGAGCCTTCAATTATTCAATTATAAGGCTAGCTGCAGCTAGAATGGTTGAAACAAATGCAAAACTAGTTTAAAACACAATATTTATTGACGAACATTCTCAAGAGTGAGAGGGAACTTGGCACCCCATCATGTGGGCAACATAAGAATATTTAGGATAGGATAATAAAAATCTTGAAGCCCACTACCAAAGAACAATAAGCTCGCCTTGAAATTTCCTTCTCTTTTTTGCTCAAATGACCCTTTATCTAAAATAAAGACACAATAACAATACCAAATCCAAATTTAAGGCTGTTGACATGAACCAAAACAAATCAACATAAGATTTTCGCTAAAAAAGAATATAGTTTTTTATGTGGTTCAAATTACCTATATAAGTGTTTCTTTTTCTCCAAGAATTTTTTGCATCAACAAAAGACTCGGAGCGTACGGAATTGATCCAAGATCGAGTATTAGTGTTCATGAACCCGTTGCTTTGGTTCTTGAGACACTCGCGTTTATATCTTTTTTTCATATAAGCTGCAATTTGTCACATGCTTAACTTGGAATTATGTTGGGGATATGTAGATGGCCCAAAACTTACTCTTGGTTGTCCAACATTTTTAAGACTTAATTTTATTTAAGTTTGAACAATTAAAGAAGGTAGAAACAAAGAGTCTATAAATAAATAGTTGATTTATTTAAAATCAACATATTTAGTACATTTAATAAGGGACTTTTGGTGCTTCATTTTCTAGACCTTTAATGCTTCATGTACTAGACTTTTGGTGCTTCATTCTCTAGCTTTTATTGCTCATTAAATCTAAGTGTCTATTGTATGTGTAAGCATTCTAGAAGCTTGTAAGCTCTATACAAAGGGGCCTTATGAAATGAAAAAAAATCAAATTGTTGATTAATCATTTTAAACCTTGAGTTCATACATGCTTTTCTTCCTGTGTTTGTCCAAAGAAATAGTAATTTCAATTATCACTTTGAGTTTTTCTTGAGTGTTAATTCTAAGGGAGATTGAGTGTGTCTTGTCTCTAGCCTAACCCCCCCCCCCCCCCAAATCATCGAGTTTGTCTTGTGATTTGGCTCTTATCCTTCTATTCTTTTTTTTTCTTTCTTTCTTATAAAAATTAATCCTCCTGATCACACTTACATCAGGAATGATCACAAAGATTGATGTTGTACAAACATCCTTGTGCCTAGTTGACACCAGAACTAAATAAAAGTTGATAATGTTATATTCACCAAACAGAAATCAATATTAGAGCCACTAAATTTATTGTTATTATCCGAAGGTCATAAGAAACTCTTATTTTTATTGGTTAATTTATGTTTCGATAATTTTTAGACTGCAGCATTTTGATATCTAAACAAGTCACGTGATAATAAAATGATTAAAAGAAAAGATTACTGTGGAAACATAAATCACTAATTGGAGTGTAAGACTATTAGATTTAGACGTAATGAGCGTTTTTAGCATCTAGGTACCTAAGGTTAGACAATATTCCATCTTGATGAACTCCATCAAAATATCCCGTTTCAATCTGGGTAAACTCACTCAGGACAAGTGCACATACTAAGGCTAAGGCAAGCCACCCTTTTCAGTTTATGCTCAATTCATCGTCCATAACCTCCTTTTAAGCCAACACCAACTGGCCCCTCCAGCTGTCCCAGAATTCGAGCTAAAGAGGCAATTTACATGTATTATTCAAGAATGTACATCTTTAATTATCTGAAATCATAAAAAACACCTACAGCACTCGAGTCTTGTGTACGACAGTGTATTCAGTTTCAGATTTTTTTGGCCAGACTCAGATTTTTGGGCTGAAGACTTGATGAGTAATGAGTAATGACGTTTGAGGAGATCATGTATGCACTCTTGTGTAAAGAGATTTGTCTTTTTGCTATGACTAGGAAGATAGAAAGTTGGAACTCGAGAGACTTAAAAAGTGGGCAGGAAGACCAAAGATGACTTGGAGGATAGGAGTGAAAAAGGATATGAAGGATCTAAACTTAAGATTGACTAGTTAAAAGTCAGAATGAATGGAGGAGAAGAATCCATGTGGACGACCATTGGAACCGATATATTGGTTCATGTAGTCAACCCCAATCATTTGGGATTAAGACTATGGCATTGTTGCTGTATTTCCTATGACTAAGGCTACAAAATCCGGTAGATCCCAATTTTCATAGTTCCTGATCTGAATAGTCACTAGAAAGTATAGACAGGTCTCTTTAGATTAAAGGATTTCTTTCAAATATTTGAATCATTCCTCAGTCATCATTCATCATAGTTACTTTTGCAATTATAAGTTTATAACAGAAAAGTTCTCATGAATACAAGAAAAAATCAGGAAGGATAACCGAAAAAGAAAGCGACGACTAACTTTCTGAAATCGGATCGTTCCATTGATAACTTCCTAGTCTTTGCAAACTGGAGCATTGCGGGTGGAACAAGACCACCTCGTGATATAGACTGAATACAATCTGCATCTGTAAACCCATCAGGAATATTAATAAATTATTGGAAAAAAGACAATATAATAAATTTAAACCTTTAAGGTAGATGTAGTGTGCAACCTGGGATAGCATTTAAGGAATCATTCACACTTGAACTCCGAGCCCTCTCAATTCTACTGGAATAAGCATCTAAAAATAGCAAATAAGCAATTGAAGTTTTCCAAAAGCAATGTACTTAGTAATGTGTATAGCCATCACTAGGAACAGAAGTATATATGGGGAAAGAAAAAAAATCCAGATAGGCACAGCCATCTGAGAAAAAGCAGACACAACTAAAGATATACTCCGTATTTACGTAAAGAGAGTATAATTCAGTTACATAAGGTAAAAGTTTGTTAACTATTGTAATGAGCAAGGCAAGCACAAAACCAACAAGTCATCAACGAGATGTTTTCTTGACAGAGAAAAGTATTATTAATTACTAAAAGAGAAGGTACAAGAATAAGGATAAGGAATTACAATAGAAAGATACACATTAAGTCATCAAATAGAAGTTAATGATAAATGATAAATGCTTTAGTCAGATCGACAACTGAACTGACCAGCTCCAGGTTTGAGGAATTCTTAATTGATGGTACACAGGAAGTGGGAACTTGGAACTCTGGTACAGAGTAGGCAATTAAAAAGATATTTACAGACCTAATTTCCAAACCTTTCCCATTACTAAAATTTCCTTCCATTTTTAATAATATATCGATGTTCTGCCATATAAGAAGGTTAAGATGATAGTAGTATGATTATTAAGACTTCTGATTTTGTATTCTTGTTGGAACCAGTTCTACTTTTTCTCTACTGCTGACCATGTATTTTAACAATTCCCTTCAAGCTGACCTTTAAGTCCCTTATTTTGTTGGGGTCAAAGATTTATAGTTCTTTGGTTTTGGATTATAATGGATAATATTAAATTACTAAATCATGTACACTTCTTATTCATGAGAAGTTACACATGATGTTTGCTATCAAGGGTCAATCGGAAACTACCTTGTTGTTAGTGAATCCCCCCTAACCCACCCAAGGTGGGGGCCATTTAAAGGCATTGGGGCAATATAATGTAATGTACTTCAAGCTCAGCCTTGAAATAAGGTATGGCAAAATTCAGTTGAACTTCCAATTTAACAGGCTTGTTAGCACACAGTCAAATTCAGGTATAATTTTAGTAAGCGCTGTTCAGGTGACAAAATTCCAGCGCCACTCATATTTTTAACGTCCCTACTTCAACTCCGACTGGTCACATCACAGCACCTACAAAGACTATACCCTAGTTCTATCCATAGTCCATACCTCTCTAAATACTTTAACTAGACTTGATGAATAAGGTACACAGAATTCAAAGAAATATTAGAGATCCAATTCACAAGAATAAGTGTTATATACATAATTCTTGCAAATCTAGCATTTCCAGCCAACGAAGCATATTGACCAAAGAGAATCTTATTTAAGGATCGTCAAAAATTTTTTATAAAAAATAAGCTCCTTCAATGACACTAATTGAATTTCCATCACCTTAGATTATTTACCAGAGAGAACAAAGTGAAACAGTATAAAACGATACTCATCCCTTTTCGTTTGTTCTATTTTTGTCCATCCCTTTTTATTTGTCTCCATTAGAATCTTTCCTTATTTGGCATACTCTTTTTTCTATTATATCCAGCTTTTGGTCCCACCAACTCCCACAAATTATTTCACCAGCCTTTTTTATTATTTCTTTCTTTACTCATCAAGTCTTCAGCCCACTAAATCAATATTGCATCACCTCACAGCAATAATAGGGACAAACAAAAAGCGGCATAGAGAGTAGATTCATTACCTTAAAATAGAAACTACAATTTTAAGAGTATTCTTTTAAAAAATTAAAATTGATACTCTATGGGAACTGACACAACATTAGAATCATTTGTGAAACGAGAGTGATACTTGATTCAGAAGAAACCTTTTTCAAGGTATGGAATTTTCATAATTGAACATACCATCAGCTTTGTTCAAAAGATCACTTGCTGCAGCAGCCATATCAGATGTTAAGGTCAGCAGTGGTACATGCTTCTCCTTATCAAATAGAAATTTAGTTTTTCTCCTCTTAAGCTTTTTGAAGCTACATAAATTACAATGAAAAATTTTAAAGCTTCATACGATTTCAAAGATCTCACAAACTAAGTGTACAACTTACCAAAAGAAAAATATCAACTGCTTAGGATCAACTCCATCTCCCTAAAAAAATATAGGATAAGTACCAACAAATCTTACAATAATTAAAAAAAAATTTAAAAAAAAAAAGAAACAGAAGCATACATAAGTTAATAGCACTGGCTGGTTTCTAGACATAATGCATCAAAAGCATCTGGAAATATGATACGAAACAAGATCCACTTACTAGATAACTAGGATAATTTGTCAAACTACCTTGTAGTCTTTATCCTGTATTGTATTTAACATCCAGGATAATTTGTCTGTCTCAATATAGTTAGCAAATGAACCTTACACCAAATATAAAAAGATAACAAGTTTTCATCTCTGATGCAAAACAAAAAACCTACTCATCCCATCTATCAGCAGAGCTTGGGAAAAACCCCAAAATCCAATCCTCTAGGCGTTGAGCTGGTTGGATAGATATGCAGACATTAACAACAATCTTTTGGCAATAGCCTTGAGAAGTCATGATATACAGAGACTAAAACAAATTCATGATTAACACAGCTTTACTCCCAAATAGATTAGACCATCCTAAATAGTATTATTCCAGGATTAGAAGAAACACAAAAGTACATTGCACAAAACTTTAGTGTTAACAGAGAAAAAACTTGAAAAGTATCAAACTTGTGAAATGACAATGCGACTTAAATTGAACAGCAATGTACATAAAACAAAAGGCTACCCAAGCCAACTCAATATAACCCTAGGATACAAACTTAACAGCTGATAGCCTATAAAGATACCAGACATCTCTGGCATAGAACAAAACAGTTGTGCAGTGTGAGGATAGAAAAACTATTTCGCTACTCAAACCCAAAAAACCTCTCAAACATACACAATAAAGCAGGATGCAAAAAGTTCATCTCTAGATATTTAAAAAAAAAAATATCATTACTAAGTTATAAAAACCCAGACCCTGTCCATAGTTTTCTATGAGCGGGATACACCGGGTAGGATGATGATGAGTTATAAAAAAACTACTACAGGTAACAGAAATCCTCTCAAAGACTTAACCTGAACAACACTCATCTTTCACTCCATTTGAAAGAAAGATTGCAGGGAGAATTGTAAAATCATAACCCTGCTGAAAAAATACTACACCTTGATGATGGAAGATTTTATCATGTCTCTCCATGTCTCATCAGAATACCCATATGATTTTGAGAAGTATCGATATCTTTCACTCCTTGATTTTCATAAAACCCATCGACGGAAATATGCATGCCAGAACTGGCCAAAATAGATGAATTCAAGACAATGAAGAAAACCCTTACGAGACCAAAGGAGCTGATCCACAACCAAGAAACCACCTTATAACGTAGAAAAAAAGATAGCACAAGCACAACTCTTCACTAGGTGAGCACAGTCAAAACACTAGGCAACAAAATTCCTTTTTGGATCACTGTAGGTTCCCAAATTTAACAGTACAGCAACGGCCAACAAAGCACAGTACCACATTTAAGGAACAGAATCTATCAGAGTAATGCAGCAGTCCTTAAGCTTATGATATTCCAAATAGCAAACGTGATAAATAACTAAAATACGTATCAAGAGTTATTGCATAAGTCACTTATAATTTACCTCAAATCTTCTTGAGTCAGATTTGACCGACACGTTTACAGCTTGGTACTCCTCCGTGACCTACAAACTTAGCATATATGAGATGGTTTCAGCTCAGAAATTAAAATACTATGAGGGAGAATTTCTAATATGTACCGACCCAGAACTCAAAATTAAACAGATCATGAGAGGAGACCAAGTGAAATTTCAGGCCCTGCGAGAATTAATCACAAAAATTGCTCAAACTTGATTTGTTGATCATAAATAATAAATTTTGAAGAGCAGAAGAAACTTACCTTGAAACTTGCACATTTAACCAAGCAGAAAGGACAGGAGAAGTCTTCAGTCACTGCATATTTCAGCAAAACCAATAGTTCAGCATCTTCACAGTTCAGCAAAAAAAGCCAAACTCAAAACTGCGAATGTTAATAAATTAAATGTTGAATATAAATAGGATACCTTCAGTCCTATGCAACCTGTTCTGGTAGTACTTATAGTTGAAAATCACATTGCCATTCCTCAACCTAAAAGAAATACAACCAACTTGGCTTCATTACGTATATTAAGGGCACTGAAAGCTTAGCAACCCACGACTCTCCCAGTATCAACAATCATGAAATCAAGTCGATGTTTATCCCATGGGCAGTTGGGTATTCAAACACCCCAAGGGAAGATAACAAACTAGTTGTCGGTGAACTTGCTCACTTGGAACAAGCATGAATGTAGTAATAACAGGACAATGGGATGAAGGGCGGAAACCATTACCTCAAAACATGAGAAGATAAAGCCAGATTGTTATTGTATGTATGCGGAGAATAGGGAGATTTTTCTTTTGCCCCTCGCTCTTCTGCAGCAATGATGACTTGTACATGCTTCGAGGAGCTCTTTCAAAAAAACAAAGGAAACAGAGGTTTTCACAGTGAATGAGTTGGTCAGCTGATTCAAACAGCAGCAGTGAAAACTTGGAAAGATATTGAAAGTGGATAACCAACCAGGTGATTAGAATTCTCAGGCATCTGAAATGAAATACACTTCTCTTCACCCAAAACACCAGACTGCAAAGGCAAAATCTCACTCAAGAAAATAAGAAAACAGATATGAAACTGTAATTCTATACAAGATACACTTTGGTATAAGAAATTTTTAAGCTGAAGCAATCACTATAATGTTAATAGAAAGAGTGATACAATTGACAAGTTATTCAGATTTTCATGAAACAGAAATTACTTTACAATATTTCTCAAGTATTTGTACATTTCTTAGTCCCTGACATGAAAATCTTTCACCATCAACTCACAAGCTTCAATGTTTTATTTTAGAATCATTAGTGATCAATTCCTCCTAAATAAGCCTCAATTTTATAATCAAGAGCAGACCAGAAGAATGCACAAAAGCATCATTATTCTTTATCTCTTCCCCCATTTTTTTCCTCCTCTCCAAGCTACTTAGAGAAAAGTGAATAAGAATCTCAACTCCCAACTCTCAACTCTCAACTTCGATAAAGCAAGGGTCACACTATGAAGTAATGCCATAAAACAAATGCAGCAACCAGCACGTGTGACCTCCCTTCTCCCTCCTTTCTACCTTAAATCTTTGGGATAGAATCACAGTGCAAAAATGCGGTGGCGGTCGTAATTGCGGTAATGGACATGATGATACCGAAACAGGGACGATGCGGTTTTCATACTGCCAAATACCGACCTAAAACATGAAATATCACTTGAAACGGCCTTAAACGCGATTTTTACACCTTTATAATGTGGATTACATCGATTCAACAAATTTGAAAACCTTTACGATACGACAGGTACTATACGATGCAGCCTTGTTTTTGCACTACATATAGAATGCACTGTCAAGTAAAAACTAGTTGTCCCAGTCCCATATATAAAAATCAGACATTGCCTGCAACCAAGACCAAGTGAAGAACTCATGTTTCCACTCCCAACACTATGTTGCAGTAAGATGTAAAGCACATGACCAGCAAGTCTATAAACTTCTAGATTTCAACCTAAGTGACAGCAATACTATAATAACTTCTCTTAAAATCTACCTTCCTACTAATTAGAGATGACTAGTTGACTACATACTCCTCCCCCTTCACTTCATGAAATCTCTTCAATCAAAAACCAATTGATATTAATACATTACATTATGTAAAAATGCAGTAGCAGTCACAAATGTGGTAAGGGAACAGTGATGGGATAATGGGAGTGATTTGATTATCTTAGTGCCTAAATATCAGTCGAGACCATAATATATCCCTTGATGATACAGCCCATAACGCAGTTGCTTTACACTTTACAACGCGGAAAATATTAGTTTGTTATTTTTGAAACCTTAACAGTGCGGCCGACGCGATGCGATGCGGTACATTGTTGCGGTAAGATGTAAAGCACAAGACCAGCAAGTCTATATAAACTTCCAAATTTCAACCCAAATGACATAAATAATAAATAGTCTCTCAAAAACAACCTTTCTATTGAACAATGATGGCCACATAACCCGCCCTACACTTTACAACGCGGAAAATATTAGTTTGTTATTTTTGAAACCTTAACAATGCGGCAGACGCGATGCGATGCGGTACACTATGTTGCGATAAGATGTAAAGCACAAGACCAGCAAGTCTATATAAACTTCCAGATTTCAACCCAAATAACAGAAATAATTAAATACTCTTTCAAAAACAACATTTCTACCGAACAATGATGGCCACATAATCCCCTCCCCCCTTCATCCAAAGTAAAATGTTGCACCTTCGTAATGAATCATCAAGTCAACAGTTTGTTTGAAAAGAGAAAATACAGACAAGTTCTGTTACACCCGAATTTCCGACCCCTTAAACGACACCAATATCGTGAAAGACGGGAAGAAATTCAGGTGTTACAATTTCCCCATGTCTACTTCTCAGAACGAGGGAAAGCAAAATATTATCAAACAGTGATGTACCCTACCAACATAAGATGGCATATTGGCATACCTTCAAAATGCAAGGACGCAAGTCAACTGTAGATAGCATTTCCACTCTCTCCCCTCTGTTTAAATTTGGAAACTTTTCCCAAGATAAGAAAAGTGACTCCATTGATATCTTTCCCCATAAACAGGACTTTTCAAAACTTGCTGCAATGGAACAAAAAGATTAAATTCAACTAGATTTCAAAGCATAGAAATAATAACTTAACGCTTGCAAATAAACAGATATACTACAGCAAAACTGATAATATGATAAATTCAAAAAAAAAAAACACAGATAGCTAGATAACATCAAACAAACACAAATCAATAAGACAAGAACTTAAGATGAAAAGTAAGCAATTAAACAATAGAAAGCTACTTCCAGAATATTCCACCTCGCTAGTCTACAACCCACCAAAAAACTAACAAACAATAAGTTGTATCTATAACCACCTACCTAGCATGAAAAAAGAAACATAAATGTAGAAGCGCCAAGTTCTAGAAAAGGATCCCAACTAGGCAAAAGTTTAGACGGTCAAGTGTACGCAACCTTACCCAGGTTACCCTTATAATAAGAAAGAGGTAGTTTGCGATTGACCCTTAATAGCACATCATGGGCACCTTTACATAAAGAACAAGTGCATATGATTTAAAAGTCACAAGTCATATTACAATTATTCATTTACTTAAAAACCAGAGAATTATAAATATTAGGCTCCATCAAAATCCACTTGAACTAGTTAGGTGATATATCTTACGCAAAAGAGATATGCTACTACCCAAATGTTCTCTAGAAGTATCAAATCCAGAAGAAGTATATGCACAGGCTGCAATCAAAGAAATAGCATAAGTGTCAAGGAATTAAACCACAAATCAAAAGAATAAAGAGAATATGATACAAGGTCAAATCGTTGACACCGAAAACTATTGATATCATAAATAAATCAATAGAACCACTAAACAGCGTACCATAACTAATAAATAAGATGAAAAGTGCTCCGGATTTGGCTTCCCTCACTAACTTGTTCATCTCAGGTAGTATAAAATACGCTTGTGCCACATTTACCCCTTCTTTTGAGGTTAGGGTTGTGAGCAGATGAGCTTTAGAATAGTGATAAACTGCAGAGGGCTATTGACAACAGCATTAGAAAAAATTCTCTAACATTTGAAGATAATATTAATCAGCTACTTAAACTTCAAATGATGTACCAAAATTTCAACTAGACTACTATGCATATAGTGATACATATTGCATAAAGCTTCTTGAAATCAAGAAAGTCGATGGTTGTCATAAGTAAAATGTTAGTCAAAAAGCATAATGATGTATTCTTAAATGCTACCTCCACGTCAGGTACATCAGATAGCAACTTAGCCAACATGATATGCATGGGATAGAGACTCTGTTGTACTCCGTCATCTAATATCCCTGGGAGAGACACTGTCATTTGTATCCTACAATCATCAGAGAATGTGCCTTTAGATTATAGAAAAAATAAAAAGAAATTAACAATGATTAAAAAAAATGCAAAGGAGACCACAAGTCCATCAGAATCAAGATTGGCTACGTGAGTCGTGACCACACGATAATAATAAACAAATCAACATGAGAAACCATTGATAATAAAGATTGTACTTCAAGAAAATAAAAAATGATATCTTGTATTGGGAAAATGCAAGAATGAAAAAAACTTATCCAAATATAAGGAAATCAAAACCAAGACAAAAGTAGCAGTTTGCAAGGCAAAATCCAAAGACTTTTAAAGAGGTGTTTAACAAACTAGACTCCAAAGAGGATGATGACAAAGAGGAGGCAAGCAAAGATGTGGTAAAGTGTATGAAGGATAAGGATACGAACATTCTAGTTCAGGACGAGAACATTAAGAATGATGGAAAGAGTATTCTAATAAGCTATTTAATGGAGAACAAGAAATATGGTAGGGGACAAAACAATCACTCCCTTAGCTGAAAATAAAAAATTTATTCGAAGAAGACAAAAACCAGAGGTGGAGTGGGCTTTGAAGAAAATGAAGCTAAAGAAAGTGATTGGTCCGATGTTATATCTATTGAGGTATGAAGATGCCAAGGGACGATTGAAGTAATTTTGCTAATTGATCTATTCAACAAAATTTGAAGGAGAAATAAGATTCCCAATGACTGGAGAAGTACTCTAGTGCCCATTTACAAGTTGAGGGAATGTTCAAGATGGCTCCAAACATCGAGAAATAAAACACATGAGCCATACTATGAAATCAATGGGAAGGATTGATATAGATACGTATAAGGAGATGTACTAGTATAACATAGAACCAATATGGTAAGGATTAAGGAAGATCTACAATGGAAGTTATGCATCTTATAAGACAAATGATGGAGTACCATAGGGCTAGAAGAAGAGACTTGCACATGAGATGTAGTAATCTTCAAAATTATTTCAAATTGAGTTTAACTTTCATGCTGGATTATTTAATAGCTTTAGGGCCATTTAGATTATTGAATTTTATTGTTTGGGTTTGGGTTTATGCAATTTATGCTTACTAGCATATTAACCTAATAAGGTAGATATTAGACATATCCCACATTAAGTAAACCTCAATAAATCATTGTGTGGTTGTTTTATGATCTGATCTCATTTTCTTGCACTGAATTCCTCAATTTTGTTTTCCAGTTTCAATTTCACAAGCAAAGCACTACAAAATTTTTATAGGTGATCAAGAACGTTTCTGCACTATTGCTACTCTATTTACTTCAATTTATTAGGAAACCTTCAAACTGACTTCCCATCTTCTCGTGAGATTATTTAAAAAATATACATTACAGTTCAAGAAACTTTCATTTGAATACCAATCAAGTATTGCATGGAATTTAGATTGAGGGATCCAAACAAGGGATTTACCCATGAGCAAGCAACCTTAAGCTAAACTCTACCATCATTCTACATATGGAACAACGAGTAAAAATGCTGAATTCAAAAGATACAAATGCAATTTTATAGGAGAAGAAAAAAAATGAAATAACAATAAAGACGCTAATGAACAGTAACAGTACCACTACTAGCAATTATAACAATAGAGAAGTAACAGACAAAACAGCTATACGAGTGATGGTAGAACCCCTAGAAGAAACAATAATAACACATGATAATGAACATATTTAGTAACTCTTAACTGGTAACAATATTAGAAGACAATTATATACCTTTTGCGGTGCCTTGCCTGTACTTTGTAATGCAAGCATCGTTGAAGAAATAAGGGCTGCAAAAAAAAAAAAAAAGCTTCACTCAGCAACAATCAATTAAAATATATATGATGTATACATAAAAATGAGAGTAAACAGAGTTTTCTTTGACCAATAAGCCTACTAGATGATAAATTGCAACCTCATTTAAGTTAAAGGAAAAGAGTAAAATAGCTAAATTGTGCAACACTTCACAGTTACATAAAGAAAAATACTCAATTGTCCAAACAAAAAAGAATTCCACAATCCACATTGTCTTGTAGGATGTGTTTTCTTTAGCAAAAACTACCCAGGCTACATATAAGAGATTATAGAGCAAAAACTGCTCGTATCACCATATCGCTACCGTATTGTCATGGTTTTTGAGCTTAAGAGGGCGGAAATATCACAGCAATACCATCACCATCGACAGAAAATCCATTTTGCGGCATTTTTCGTGACTCAATAGAAACTGCATTTTTTCATTATGCAAGTGATTCTTTTCGATAATGTTTCTAGAAAGCAAATGGGTTTTTCTAAAAAACCATCACTAAGAATACCAATATCCCTTGCCTCTCTGTATACAAAATGCCCAAGGATGAACCCCTATGATCCTTGTTCCCAAACTCAAATGTCAACCACATACTAATACTAATAGGATGTCAAATACGGAAAAGCAAACAATTAAATTACAGAGTTAGCCTTAATTACCGTGTGTTCTTTATAGCTTCGGTACTTGTTTACACAAATTATTTGTTTGATTACTTTGCATTCCTTCCCTCCCCCCCCCCCCCCACCCCCAAACACCCCCACACACACAGAAAGACACAAATTCCAATACCAATTTATCGTTTGATTAAGCTTGAAAATGTTTTCGCTTCATCAGACTCAATCCCATTGATATCAATCCAGTAATGTCAATCTAACATTATCATCATTAACTATTAGTTATCTTTAAAAAGTAATTATAAAACAGAACATAAAGCTTCAAACAAATTATTAGAAAAAGACCTAAAGCAATAGGATATAGAATTTACATTTCTCATAGCACGACGTTGAAGAATGTTATAAAGTTCTATTGGTTTGCAGTATGCTGATAGACTCTCCTCAGCAGCAACTGCCTCCTCAGTAGATAACTGCACCATAGAATCTTGACGGCATGACTGATCTCCATTTCTAGATTGGCTGCCATCATAAAGAAATTGCTAACTCAATAAATTATTTGAAAATCACACTAAACTAGAAATTAATGCACAAAGCGACAATGTTAAGAAATGCTAAAGTACAAAAAAAAGTATAAGTATCTTCGTCTTCAAAGAGCCCAAAGAGCGAACTGTTATGAGCTTTTCATATTATGTCACATAGGCAGGAAGGCCATAACAAAAATCAGCATGCAATAAATGTCAAGAAAGTAATGTGTCACAAATCACAAGTAGGCGAGAGAGAGAAAAGAAACTACAACCCTTCAAGCTACCATGCTCAAAATTTCCTTGGTGGTAAATCCACTTGTATACTACGAAAACAACAATGTCGAAGCCTCAGTCCCAAAAGATGGGGTTTGTTGCAAACAACTATGGAATAAAGGCTTGTAAAAATAACAAGAAGATCATAAGAGTGAAGATTTTACAAGCTCTATTTACCCTAAATTGTCTCATTTGTTTTTTTACACAATTTATCGAACACTGCTAATATGTATTTTATTCTTATATGATTTAAAATGCTGGCAAGTTAGATCTTCTTTGATTAGCACCAATGTAGACTTTATAAATATTAGTCTTTTATAACTTTTAAGTATGCACTATTTAAGATATTTAGGATTGAAAAGTGCATTCAATAAAGATGGGTTTTTTATAGAGCATCCTCTTGATTTCTGCAAGCGAACCCTTCTTCGCTCTCCTTTTCAAAGCAAGGAAAGCATCTTTCATAGAAAAATGGTGGACCCAGCTCATAATCGCATACAATGTTACACGAAACAAAATTTAAATCGATATAAAAAACAGAACAAAAAACAAAATACGTTAATTTAGTATTTCGAAAACATAGAAAACAAAATTTGATCTAGTGGAAGCTAAGATAGGGCCATAGTGTTGTTGAACTACACAAATCATAAATAGGATATACACCATAACACTAATCATTAAACAACAACCTTGTAACACAAAAATTGAACGTAACATAAACAAGGCATAGTGCAAAAAACAAGGTATCACGACTATATTGTAAAGAAATTTGAGTTAACCGCAACCACAACATAGGCCGCATTGATCGTGAAATCACTCTCATTGACCACAAAATCCATTTTGCGACGATCACCGTGACCTTAACTAATACCTCATTTTTATACTACGAACCAAAAGAAAAGAAAAAGGATACGAGCAGTTTTCCATATTGATGCAAATGAGAAACATTGATTTGTGTTTTAAATCGTGTTTTCATAGACTTTAGTAGAGTTTCCGTACGAAAGGTTGAAATGTGGTACCACGTTTTGCGCTTCAATGGTCTCATATACATAGAGCTAGACTGCTAGGAATAAGTGTCGAAGAGAAAGAACCCAAGGACTGTAAAGGTATATATGATTCATAGAATCTTACTCTTGACATGCAACGACAGAAGAAAATTCATTTGTCTTCAGAAAACCTTAGTGGGGATCTTTTGGTCACCATGTTCCAACATATCATTTACAAAAGTGGTGCTCTTGTTTACTTGTCAAAGATGAGAAAATTAGTCAAGAATATTAATGCTCCTCAAAGAAACTTCAAGAAGCTTATAACACTTTACCAAGCACATGTTTTAGTGAAAACTTGCAGAACCTGTCTCATTAAATGATGTAGAAGTTTTCAAACTTTTTCTCTCTTTCAGAAAATTATATAGGCTAAAGATTTAAGACTTACTCTAGAGTAAAGAAAGCAGGAGGAAGTCCTGAAGTCAAACAGAAATCTACTAGTCCAGCCACCATGATCTATTGGAGCTTTCTAAATCAGAAAATGCCACCATAAAGAACTGGTGCCTCTAAGCTCCTATAAAGATTAATCATATGTAATATGTTAGACTGATCAGTAGCAATTTGACACAGTTCAGTGTTCACTGTTACATACTTAAGTGACTTAAAATTAAGCTAAATTAGATGAATATTGTTCTTAACGTACTGTTGATAAGCAAAGTAAACAACCAGAAGAACAAATCTAAACTCCACAAAGAACTGTAGGGTTTACCAGCATCTACCAGTGGAAGAAAAAACTTTGGCTGCTAAAATGCAAATTCCAATATAGGCCAAAATAAATTCCAAAATTTTTACTACACCCTTTATAACTACCTTATCAAACTTAGTAATCATATCTAACCGCCAAAACAGTAAAGCTAATCATAAGTTTTGCATCACATCGAAATGAGGTAAACACATAACCATGAACGATAATAAAGAGCAGACATACATTGTTTCCCGAGCAACAAGAGGTATTCCCGGCATTCTTGTCCTTTCAAAGAATCTCTAGCCAAACTTCATAAAGCAGAAGATATTACCAATGAAAATGATGCCCACAGCCTGCAATAAACACAATATCATCTACCACAAAAAAAAATTTCAAAATCTGCATCAAAACAGTATTCTATATAAATGCTTTCTATAAAGGGAAGAATTGCTAAATAGAATCTGAAATTATATACATAACACCAGTCATATACCATATATGTACAATACACATCTATGATACTTCCAATATAGTCACAATATACTAAGATTCACAATTCACATATATTAGAATAAAATATTTACAATATATTTATAAATAAAATAATATCCTTGAGATATTATTATTATTATTACTATTTTTTTTCTTATTACTATTATTATTATTATTATTATTACTATTTTTTCTTATTACTATTATTATTGTTGTTATTGTTATTATTATAATAATTATTATAGATGCTCTACCATCAGACTTTTGTCACTGGCTTGATCAAATTTGGATAAATTTTTCACCATTTTCAAATTAAATTACTGTTAAATGCATTAAAAACCTTTAAATAACCCGAAGTTTAAAAGTAATAAACCACAATAATACACCCACAGAAAAGTCATAACTTATAAATTCCCAGACAAGTCACAAAATAATTAGTACAATAAACCCATAAAGAACATCCATAAATATCAATTCATATTAACACAATAACACAATAACGAAAATAACGAAAGAACATCGACACTTTAGATTATTAACTCAACAATTAGTTTAATAGAAAATTCAATTATATCTGGTTTACAAATTTGAACCAAATATAAATTTATTTTGATAGTAAAAGGGGATGATTAGAATTCAGAAGGGTCAGCAATCAACTTAACAACAAGAAACCTACCAGAGTAAAATGTGATTTCAAATAATTTCTAGAAAAGTCTTGCGGAAGTTAAAATGGTAGCAAAAAATTGGGTTAGAGAAGGAAAGAATAGCCAATGATCGATACCCAGAAATTCGCCGAAGTTTTGGCAATGGCGGTGTTGATCGGCGAACACTGAGATGAGCCGACGTTTGGACTTTACAGAGTGAAGGTGAGAGAGAGCAGATTGTACATGTCCTCTTTCTTGTGTTTTCTTTTGTCTTTTTTCATTTCATTTTCATTCCAAGTTTTTTAGTTTAAAAAATTCATTTATTATCCTTAACATTATATCATCAATCCTACATAAAATTAAAAAGATTTCTCAAGAATTTAAAGTGTTCAATTGATTTATGTTATACTAGATCTTTGTAAGTTTAAAAACAAGTAATAAGAGATAAAAAAAAATTAGAGGAAAATACAGATAAATAATTTTAACTCTAATAACAAACCAACATAATAATATACACTTACCTTAATTTATCTTCGACTTTGACCACAAATTTTATACAAGAAATTGTGAGATGAAATTATGGGCATCGAGTTTGAACGTCTAAACTTTTAGAATTTAGTTGAAAGTATTTTAGGTTGTCTTTTATTATAAGGAGTCAAATGAAAATTTAAAAGAGAAGAGGAATTATATGGATAAAGTACATCCATGAGGAATTCTATATAAAATATTTCAGAATTTTAAACATTGATTGGTTGCGTCAACCTAACTCAATTATTTTGCTAAGCAAATTAATTGATCTTTTTAAGGTAATTTGACCGCATTAATCTCAATTATTAGATAAAAAATGCTTTAACTTTTCTGAATAATCTCAATTATTGTCGGCTTATTCATTATAATATAGTCTCAAGTTTACCTATGAACTATTCAACATAATAATTTTTTTATTTACATTTTTTGGAATGACAAAAATAATTGGCCGCATAGAGTGCAAAATTAAAAAGTGGGTCAAAATGACTAATTTGTTAATATTTTTACTTATAATCATATTTTTTTGAGGTGATCTTGAACAAAACTCATGACTTCAATAATAGACCATCTGCATGTGGAGTAGAAAGTTTTGGGTTCGACCGTTATTAGGCGTATGTATCAGTTAGGGGATTTCTTGACTACTTGCATCTCTCTTTACTCCCTCCTTCGAGGAACAGGTATGATTTGTTCTCTACCTTTATCGGACAACAAGCATCTTTTACATACACTCATCAGAAGATATTGATTAATTTTTCAAATAAATATTTTGAAATAATTTTAATCCACACTCTTAAATATAAAAATGACAAATATAGTAGGCCTTTTGATAACTAATTAGAATTGTCATGAAATAGATTAAAAAAAAAGATGTATTCACTCGATGAATGATCCAATTCCCTCCACTCGCACAATTTTTTTCTAATGAAGTTTCATCTTCTTCTATATGAGGTGAGGGTACGTGTAAGAGTAAATATCACACTAATACTATATTTGAATAACAAATTAGAATTGAAAAAAAATGGGAGGAAAAGGAAAAAGGAGAGTATGAAGGGAGAATGCAGCTTGTGTTAAAGAAACAAACATAAACAAACGGACATGTGGAGTTCGCCGCAGTATCACTCGGTCCCAACGGTTGCAGAATCTGAATCTTATATTACCTTCTTTTCGAGTCGGGGGACTCTTTGGTTGTGCTCTCCTTCATGGGTATGAATTGTCGCCGTTCTTCCAGACTCTGGCTGTAATTTTCTATGGGCGGAATATACGGGATACGATGATGATGATTGTTTATAAGGAAAGGGAATGAAAACCGTTCAAATCTTTCCACATTAGGAAATATTGTATTCTTATAGGTTTTTTTTTTTTTTTTTTTTTGAAATGGTATTCTTATAGGTTGATATGAATGGAATTTGCAATATGCAATGGAATTTGCAATATGCAGTAGAAAAGTATGTTCCAGCAAAGATGTCATATCAACACATACCAATGATGCCAAACTTGAAGCATCATTCCTATATCTTCACATCCAGTGAATGCATGATGAGAGTCAGTGATCATAAACCAAAACCATTGGAATTTATACTGGTTCAGGTTCATGTAGCCGATTCAAATCTTTTGAAATTAATATTCTAATATTTATTTGTGATGCATGTCTATTTTTAAGAATTAGAACAAGATTAAACTGTAAAAACCAGTCATCACAGAGCGGTTTGGCAACTTTTTTATGAATGAGTTTAAGAGTGAACAGATGAAGACTGATAAGAGTTACACAAACTGTACAGCCAACAAAGAGCTAAGTCAGATAAAAGAGCAGTATTTAGTAAATATGTACAGAAGAGCACAGGTTTGACAATCATCCTCATTCCCAACTATAAGCCAGGATGAATGAAGCAAACACATTATTTGCACTTCTTTCATGTTGTCGCTTCCATTAACCTGAAACACAGGAGCAAACATATTCAAGGTTTAACCATGTTTTCAACTTCAACCGGTCCAAAATAATAATTTTTAAACTCCATTTAATTACTATTTTTTAGTTAAACTAGCTAAATGACTCATAAGTTTATCTGAAAAGCTTATCTAGAACGACATCTATTTCAGTTTTCTAACTAAACGTACTGTTAGCTATAAAATAAAAATGTTAATCGTAATAATGAGCCAATAAATTCAATTTTTCTTGTGGGTGAGTAATCTCAGCCTACACTATACAACTGAGATAATAGTGCGACAAATATCACATCTTGATTAGTTGCGTACTTCAATTCTAAAATAGATGATTAATTTCTTATTAGTTTTGTGTAATGAATTCTTCTCCTCTATCTCAAGTAATGAAAAGGAATCCCCATGTTTTAGCTTTGTTTATGTTGGGAATTCAGAATGCTTAATACAAGAGAAAGAAAGATAACGCTGCTAAATGATTTAGGATACCTGTATCAACTGCTGCTTCCCATGTCAAAATCCATTGTGTAATCGTACTCAATAGTGGGAATAATTGATGCCATGAATTTCAAAAATAAGAAGAGGTACCTACGTAAATCAGCAAGAGATCCAAATATAAGTTTGAGATGAATTAATAACATGTAAACAATGGTTTTGGCTTCAGCACTCACACAAGAAACACCACCAAATTTTCCCCTTGCTAGAGGGGCAAATATCAACAGCTTCTTAAGTGCACGGAACAAAGCCAACAGCCAATAAAGGCTGGTTCCATCTCTTTTTACTATAGTGTTTCTAGAAAGTCAACACATGACTAAAACAAAATTGTTCATAAAAAACTGAATGGTGGCAGAACAAAGAAAATCTCAATTAAGCAAAATGTGAGAAATACTTGTCAACTTCCGGCTCAACCCCACGTGACATCAGTACATCAATAATTTTCTTCATCACTGCACCATGTTTGCACGGATGCACAGAAGCATGCTTTCCAGGCAAATGAGGATGATCTTCAATAGTCACCTGCAGAAATTAAAAATTCACACCAAATCCCATGTGAAACACCATTCAACAATTGCATCAGAATATATCAGTTATGAGCACCTTAACTCACAAAATGGTATAAATTCAAATATCATTAAATTAAGTGAATCTTTTTTCACTCCATCCCCACTCTTCCTATAACTATGTAAAGGCCTAACCTATCATATTCTGATTACTAGAGCTGGTTCAGTTACATTGGTTGCACTTTGGTAAACAGGACTAGTCCTACATACCGCTAGAGAGTAATTGGAGAGACCCCAGAGAGAGGGGTCAGACAGACGGTATCAGTCAACCACAAACTAAGAGAAATAGAATACAGCCTTCCATGATAGAACCCCTGATGAATGGACACCAGAAACTAGCAGGAAAGTTAAATGAGGACTGAGCACAAAAAGAAGGGGTACCTTATTAAAGGAACCATCATCCATCATTCCAAAAAAATCAAACAAGCAAAAAATCTCACCGTTTTGTGAGCATGGTCTTGGCTAACATCTTCCAACACATGCTCTGGTTGCAAAAGCATCCTTGACTACAAAAATGAAAAAACATGTTCAAGCAAGCATTAGACTGAGCACAGGAGTAGACAATACTCAGAAACTATACCAGAATAATAATCCCCCCCCCCCCCCCCCCAAAAAAAAAAAAAAAAACAAAAAAAAAAAAACTGCCAACTCTGCAAGCATCATACTATAGCTATTCATGATAAATACGCATACAGATTCTTTAGAAGAGATCCAAACCATAGACAGCTCTAAAAGCGCCATAAACAACTAGTCGGAAATGTTTGGGAAATACAAAAAATGTGAACAAGACAACTAGCTAACCTCATCATAACCAGTAAGCCATATGCGTGGAGTTTGATAATACTTGTCATACCTGGAGAATGAAAATCATATTCTCAGAATCCCCAAAAAGCAACACAAGCAAAACAAAATCCAGTTTTTACAACACACCAAAATTCGCTTATACTTGCTTCATGCTATAATGGACCACAAACTATTAACCCTTCAGAATCATGTAAAAAATGCAGGATAGCATGACTGCACAACAATGAAAGTGATGATGCAACAGAACAAGTCAAAGAAAAAATGAACCTATGAGGAAAATACAGCCCAAACAACATGCATAAGCGATGTCATTAGCAACACCATGCATGATATCTAAGGAAATCTAGAGTCTACAGCATAATCAAAATTAAAAGTAAGAGGAACAGATTGAACATGTGGCAACTTCAAAACAGTTTCACAATAATAGGAGTTGCTCATTCTACCAGCCATTGTGATAGAAAGCCCCACCACAAAGAACAATTCATCAATTTTCCAGCAAATAAATTAAGCAAATTAATAATAAATTTCTAACACCTCTCTAATCTTACAACCACTTATAAAAATAATCCCATGAGTTAGAATGAGAAACCAAATCAATCCTACATGTGGAAGTTGCTTACAAAACCAAATTCACAAAAGAAAAGCATCCATGTTACAATTTTCAGTGTAAAATTGTAACTTCATATAGAGCAACAATGCCAAAGCTTTAATTCGAAAGATTGAGAATAAACTGTAACTCATATAATCCAACAATTTTATCTTCGTTTTAATAAGTGACTAACAAACTACACAGAGAGTAGCTGTTGCTCACAACCATCAATTCTTTTCCACACAAACAGAAACTATACTAACTTCTCTACATGTAAAAAAACCAGGGCTATTACTACACTATTTTTCAACAACATACCCTTGTGTTCTGTATTCTGTCTGAAGACAAGCAGTAGATTATGTATTTACTTATAGTCAATAAATTTTCACATCAACGTTACTTACTCCGGCCTTCAAAAGGTGTAAAATACGGATAACGAATTCATTAGGAAACAATAAATGAACTACTAACAGAGATTGCATCTTACGTGATGCTGACATCATATGTACGTGTTCGCAGTATGTTTTCATCATCGGGTTCATGAGCAACCAGATATGTAGTTGAAAGAGTTGCCTGCATCAATCAAACAGAATAGTACCAAATTGCTCAGCATTCCGGAGACCCAAAGAGATACAATAGGTAGCAGTCGCTTTTCACAACAAGAAAATCTCATAGCAATCAGAGGAAAGTAATTGAAGATTCAAAAACATCAATTCTACTCCAATCGCAGTAGAATAGTGGAAAAATACCACAAATGTACCTATATAACCTACTTTGAAACTGCTCTTACTGTTCACAGATGTGTAGGAAACACATCATTTTAGGAGGATAAGGCTTTTTTCCTTGGTGCAAAATTTAGATAGCAAAGCATTCATTATATAACATAAATTCCTAATGCGCATCAAAAGAAAAACTAGACCCAAAACCTCCAAAACTATATTTTCAATATCATTACTACACAATAAAGAATTGAAAAACTTACAGGATCTTCTTCAATGACATTGTCCTGTCCTTCATATTCGGCCATGTCAGGAATATCATCCTCTTCGCCTCCAAAGTATGAAGATATAGATTGTATGGGTTTAGTTTCCTTGATTTCTAATGACTCCATAGAGGGCAAGTTTTCCTCCTCATCAGGCACAGGTTCTGGAAAAGGTATAGTCTCATATTGAAATCAAAACGAATATTCAACAATCCATTTATTACGTAGCTAAATCAAAAACACACCTTTCGGTTTTCCATGAGTAGCCAACCAGCCATCATTATCTTCATTATCAAGAAGAATTTCTTCTCCAGCAGCTTCATATTCTTCCTCCACAGATGCAGCCCGCCGAAGACAAGGAACTGAAAGGGACACCGTCACATCACAAATTAAGACTTCATCATCAGATTGTAAGCAAGAAAGAAGCTAAAATGAAAAGAGTAAACCAAAGACAAAAAAAGAACTAGTTATGCAATATGATTAACATTGCTTCCAAGTTCCAATACTCTCAATATTGACAACTTGTTCAGTACCCAATTGTAAATGCTGGTAATATAAAATGCATTTTTATGTGGTTTTGCAAGATTAGTCCCGTGTCGAACATCAACATCTTGTTTTCTTTTATATAAATTTCATTCCATCCATTAACACTTTGGGATGTGGTATTAATTGGGAATAGATATTAAGAAGAAAAAGACGTGTATGGAAATGAAGTTTGATCATCGTAGAGTGTGGATGTTATTTACTACGTATAATGACATTAGAAATTGATCCCACCAGTTACCAAACGGGCCACTAAGAGTCCCATAAAGATGAAACACCAAAACTTGGCCGAAACGGCCTCAAGGTGAGACGGCCCAGCCCAAGCCGCGCGCTATAGGGGAGAGTAAACTGCAATATGATCAGTTTCTATCTTAACACATTCATTTTCATGGTTAAAGTGTTCAGTTTTAAGACTAAATGACAATTGTCCATTTATAACAATCAGTTTTAAGACTAAATGGATCAATTGTCCAATAAAGTGTATCAGTTTCATTGATAATAGCCTCAATTTGATTCTTAATAGCGTCTGGTTTGATAGATATAGTGATGACAACATGCATGACGTTCCAAACTTACATGGAGACAATGAAGAAGCAAGGAAGGTAGTAGAAACACTATATAAGGCAACAATTGATGAAGTTAACAAGATAACTGAAAAGAGTACTAATGAATTGAAGATGGGGTAGAAAATCAAACATATAACTTGATTCAATACCATTATTTGTGAAATCATATACAAATTGTATATCAATTTTTTTTTTAAGAGGACAATTGAGTATGTTAAGAGCACAAATGAGTATTTTTAAATAGCAATTTAGTAAGTGAAGTGTATACTTTAAGAGGCGAAATGAGCACTTTGATATATAAACTGACTATCTTAAGATGACAACTGAATACTTTAATATATAAATTGAGTATCTTAATATGAAAATGAACTGACTAAATTGAGGCTATTATCAATGAAGCTGATACACTTTATTGGACAATTGATCCATTTAGTCTTAGAACTGATTGATATAAATGGACAATTGTCATTTAGTCTGAAACATACTAGAAGCATAACTGATCATATTAGAAACTGAACACTTTAACCATGAAAATGAATGTGTTAAGATAGAAACTGATCATATTGCAGTTTACTCTCCCCTATAGGGGCGGCTTGGGCTGGGCCGTCTCACCTTGAGACGGTCTCGGCCAAGACCGGCTGAAGATGAAATGGTAAAGAGGAAATAACTACTTGCTCAAATACATATCTATTCAACTAATCATATTATTATTGTTTCATAATGCATGATAGCAATGTGATATATTACTGTTCAAATGTCACTACATCGATACCTGCCACTATAATAAACCAACTCAACAACCAAAAAACCTTCTACTTATCAATTGAACAACTTAAAACATATATATTTTGGATGGAGCATGCTAAGAGAAGCTACATAACATAAGAGTGACTAGAATGACGATAAAAATTTACTTTCATTCAACAATTCAGAAACACTAAATGACCTCAAGACTATAATAGATCAACACATTAAGAATCAAACAAAAGCACATGGAAACATTGACAAGGAAGGAACAGGTATCTAGCAGTAAATGCGTGAAATTGGGAACACAAGACAAATGAACTTTAGTAATCCATTAGCCAAGCACCGGCCTTCCATGGGTAATGTGGTAACTTTCTTGAAGTATAAGTGTCAAATAAGGAACCAAAAGTCTAAGAAACATCATGTACAAACAAAATTCATGAGAGAAAGATCACTAAGATAATGAAAAACTGTAACAACACTTGCAAGTTGCAACACAAAATGTAGACTTTGACTTGCATAAATAATGCAATTTAATTAAAAATAATAAAGAAATAGCCTAACCATTTCTAGTAATCAAAAATTGTTTATCAGGTGGTAAGTAAGGCTTCCTTTTGCTGGGCTCACCAGATTCCCTGTCCAAAACAGTGAAAAATTATAACATCTAAAGATACAATAGGTCCTAGGTGAAGCTCAAAGAAGTAACAAGTAGAGAACTGATAAAATGCTCAATGTTAATCCTATCTCTAAAAGAAAATTCGGATTCATGCAACCTAATGATTGGTCATTACATAGTAGTATGATCACTCCCATTAGTCCCACAAAATTAATATAGAAATTATATTGAAACTAACTGCCAGAAAAACATACAAGTTTCTTTTCATTTCACAAGTAATAAGGACGTATATTTAGAGCTTACCAAGAGGAATCGCCCATTTCCACAAAAGGTCTAATGAAAAAACATCTCAAGTCCTCATACTATCTACATAGACCAATTAATCCAAAAAATCATGAAAACTTGAGTGGCACACACAAGCAAATGCCTGAGTCCAACTAAGTCGGTAGAAAGTTGAAATTTGAACCCTTGCTTTGTGGTATAATGTCTAACTGAGTTGAACTTAATATGAATATCAGATATAGTCGGGAAACACGAAGTGCACACACTTCATAAATTAAAGAGATACCATCCCAAAACCATATAATAATGGAAGGGCTCCAGTGACTTAAATAGTGTGCATACTATCATTAATCCATCGATGTGGGCCAAACCATTTCAACAACTCCCACAATGTGAACTCGTCAAGTTCGCATGTGAGAGTAATCAATTAGGGTATAAACACCATTGTTTTCGAACATACCGTTCAAATTTTAATCGAACAGTCAGCTCCTTGATTAATTCATCATATAACCTCAAAGGCACAACCAAAATGACCAAGAAAATACTCTTCTACACACCGGCAAGCCTTCCTTTTTTGATCTCCTTTTATAGGCAATAAGAACATTCTTAGCACAAAAGATTGAACCCAACTCATCAGGCAAAAGATTAAGAGAACACTTGACTAATTGCTAAAAGATCTACCAACTAAACAAAACAAAAACTCCAATTCTAAGTTCTAACAACTAAACCTAAAAAACCCTTTAAGGCCTCTGCAAATGATTGCAAGAGCTTACAAGACTCATAGCGGAATCACTAATGCCTCAGCATTCAAACATTAAAAATCATTCATCATTTAATCAAACTCAAATAACAAAAAATTTCCACTCCTCATAAAAGATCTGATGTGATGTATCCAACCTTACATTGCGTAATAATAAACAGGTAGCAATTAAACAATTGAATCCATAATACAACAAAAGTTATCAATAATACATACTACATAGAAATCATATTATCCCCAATCATCAACACACATCAGAACACAATTGCATCCTCAATCACCCATAAGAAGTGATCAATACCCATCAATTTCCTCATAACAAATTGAGCAAAAGATTGCCGTAAAAGCAAGAAAATAAGCAAGTAAAAATAGAAGAAGTAGACAAAAGATTAAATCAAAAAAGAAAAGAAATAGAAAAGAAAAGAGTGAGGAAGATAAATAACGAACCAAGACCAAGTAGGGCATTTGGTGACGAGATTATCACCAGCGAGAATGAACTCGGAGACAGAGAGAACCCCTTTTTCTTTGAAAGCAGAAACAGTACGAGGTCCGGTAATTCTCTCAACAGTTCCTTTGAAAGCTTCGTGAATCTTCTGTGATAACACCATCGTTCAGGGTTTCTTCAGTGAATGAATCTCCTGGGATTGATTTGGATTGGAATTGAAGACTGATCAAAGTTGAAGGTGTTGTGAGTCAAGCAACATTTCCTGCTTTTTTTTTTTTCACAAATCTATTCCTAATTTTCAATATTTTAAATAAAAAAAATAAAACTGTATTTAAACATTAGACTGAACTGTTTTAGAGAGCCGTCTTTAGTACTATAATGGTCTTTCAATAGACATTCTGTTATTTTTTTCTCACTTGCAATGCTAAAGCTTGTCTAAGAATTCAGAAAGCATCAAGCATATTTTCGATGTATAAGTTGTTGGGATATTAATTTAGTGTGTTTTAATCTAACCATAGGAATTATTTTCAATTAATTAGCTTAACTAGTATAGAAACTCGTGCAATGCACAAAGTTTTTAATAGAGATGTAAAAAATTATTATATTTCTTATAAAATAGGTAGAGAATTTACAATATAGTGTGCTTCTAATGAAAAATTCCATTGATAATTAATATAAGTATTATCTTCCAACAATGTTATCATAATATTTGTCATTCTCAAACTAATTTTTGATTATCGTATACTTTAATTCTTGTTGAAATATTTTAGAAATTAAAATTTTAATAAAAAAACTTTATTAATTACCAAATATATCAACATAAAAAAACAATTATATATTTTAAGAACTTTAAATGAAAATTTTATATAGCTTTTAAATTTAAAAATATAATATTCTAAGAAAATTAATTATATCTAATTACGATATACCAATAAGAATAAAGTTAATACTGAATAAGGTAAGAATTATTTTATATGACAAATTCCTATGAGAATGTCATGTGGAATTTTACATTCTTTTTATTAGATTGTATGATATGATTGTGGAATGTGGAGTACTTATTAATTGGGCTATTTAATTTTAGCCCATATATCTAATGTGTCACTGAGAGAGACCGTCTCTCACAACAATTTGTGTTATTTATAAGTGATTACTGTAAGGTTAATGTTGAGTATTGTAAGACTCTTACTTAAAAATTATAATTGATCATTTTAAAATTATAAGTGATCACTTCAAATTTATAATAAATCACATTAGAACTTTAAATGTATATTCAATCGGTCAATAAAAATTGTCCCACCATAACTATGACTATATCATTTGAATTTTTTTTATTTTCGATATACAATTATTTTATTTTTAATTATCTACATTTTCATTTTTTAGCATGGGCGGGCTAAATGAAGTATGGAAAACTTAGCCCATCATATAATAGACCCAATGAAAAGCTCCTCTTAGTCTATTTTGGGATAACTCAATCAAATCTTCATCTCTATGCCAGCCGTTTTTGACATAACCCTTTTTATCTCTCTATCTCTCTAAATTTCTTAATTAATCCCATCTTATTCTATGGTTTTGTCTTTACTTTGATTCTAATCGGTTAATTGAAACCAATTTCTTTTAAAATCCAAATTTTTGCTCAATGTTTTATAATCTGATTGAAGGTGCACTCTGTATAACCTGATTTTAGTTTCTAATCCCAATATCCCATCTTATCATCAACTTAGTTTTCTTATTTTGGAAATAACTGAGTTATTAGCATGCATGAAAATATTAATTAATAGCTAAAATCATTTAAGATTGAAACTTTTAAGATTGAAACAATACAGATCTGGAGATGCAGATTTGGAATTATTCTTAATTCTACTATGTGGATTTAAGATTGAAACTTTTGAAGAAGTACTCTTTAATTCTCTTTGCCTTTTTGATCCAGAAAATCATATGTAAGTTCACTTTTATCTTTTTGTTTTTCGGTTGCTAAAAATAGGAGGAAATAAAAATTAAAGGGAAGATACAATAAATTAGTACCATGTTAATACTCAAAAACAAATAAAAATTGTACAATGAAAAAAGTAGTCTAATTTGGTTATCTAATTTCTAAAAATTGTTTATCATTGTTTTATGCTAATGAAGTGTGTTTTAGATAGTCATATGAGTTATGTTAATATATAGAAATTTAAGAATAAGAGATTTAATTAATACTCAAAAGTTTGAAAATATGAGATTTAATTAATACACAATGATGAAAAAAAGCATGATTTTGGTCAGGGAAGATGACTTATTTGTGGGCTATCCTAATAATTGTAATATAGCAAGAAACTTATTTGAATGCAATTGTAATAATAATTGTGATAAATGTGCTGAATAATATTTTAGAGAACTGTTTTCGGTGGGAAATGAATCGTTGTGGTAGTGACACGTGTCACATTAAGATATTGTTTTAGTATAGTTTATGATGATTATGATGACATGAGTTTGATTCAGACAATGCTTCAATTATATACTAGTACATAGAGACATGGGTGATGAGTTTATGGAAGTTCCGACCATGAATAATCTCTCTGCAGACCCACAATGTTTAGGGGGACAGACGGCAGTCCCTTTGATATGTCGGAATTGGGAAGTATTACTTCTTGATAGTCTGAAATATATGAGATAGCTTACAATATATTTCAGCGGAAGTACTCAAATTTATTATGTGAAGTTCAATATGTTAATATTTAGAAGAAAACTTATGATAATTTTCATCGCAGCTATTCAACATTCTTCTGTAGACTGTAGAGTAAGTTTGGTGAACATTATTGCCCTCTGTTCTTTGGAGAAATTATCATACCATTATTGACATAATGGTAGTTACTGTGGCAACACCAGCAGTATCCCAGATTTTGCTGCGACCTTTTCGATTATCGCCTTCTATTCCTTCTTATACACCGTTTGGGTTACCTCATTATTCATCTCTTTCCACCACATTTCACTTTAAGAGCCATCATCACAATGGCAGTAGTTCTTCAATGTTTTTGATCAGCAACAACCACTGTAGTAGCCTATCTTCTTTAAATGTCCGTCAGCAGTTCAAGCCTGTTGCTGCTCTTGGTTCTGATCTTCCTCGTCCTAATCAACCTGTAATTTACTACTCTTTACTTCTTTCGTCACTTGAAATTTCTATCTTTTTGTTTTTTTTTTTAATCATTATAATTTTGTTCCTGATATTGTTAATTGAATTTCAAGGAAGAGGAAACAGCCAAGGCCATAAAGCAATGGGATTGGTGGACGGCAAAATTTGCAGCAGCAGCCAATATTCCATTTCTCATCCTTCAGTTGCCTCAGATTTTGCTCAATGCTCGTAATCTTACAGCTGGCAACTATTCTGCTCTTTCGGCAGTTAATTGGCTGGTATCTAATCAACACGCCGTCCTACTAGTATTTGTAATTCATTTTATTTAGCTTCTGAACATCTAAGTCCATATCATCAGTGAAAAATGATGCAGGGTTCTCTAACTGGTTTGCTTGCGAATCTTTCATTACTTTCGTACTTTGCCAAGAAAAAGGAGAGAGAAGCAATGATAATCCAATGCTTGGGAGTTGTTACCACTTATATAGTCATTACACAGCTAGAAATGGCTGGGGCAATGCCCTTTCCTTACTTTATTCTAACCTCTTTAGTAGTTGGGACTGGGCTTATCTCCAATTTCCTCAATTACTGTGGCATGCTTCCATCTATTATCTGGGGTATTTGGGAGGATTTCATCACTGTTGGCGGGCTTTCTGTTCTTCCACAGGTGCAACTTCTGATTAATTTCGTGACCTCTGGATTAACAATTGCGTTGCGTATTTTTTAGTCCTTTCTGCCAAATACCAACTTGTTTTTCTGCTTGATGGATGTAGGTTATGTGGTCTACATTTGTTCCATATATTCCAAACAGCATGCTGCCTGGGGTTCTATCTTTTGCTTTAGCCATGGTAGCAGTTGTCATGGTAAGCTGAAGCTCTTTAGGGTCAGTTCTTTATAGCTTATCGGAACTATTAGAACGTACAAAATTAAATTTAAATCTTAGCTTACCGCATGCACAATGTGCACTCACCTAATGCAGGCTAGAACAGGTAAACTCTCTGAGGAAGGTGTCAAATCTTATAAAGCAATATCAGGCTGGACAGCTACACTTCTCTTCATGTGGATGCCAATTCCACAATTGGTAATTCTTGTGTTTATGTTACGGCTTATGAGTACAGTGTATAATGTTTGTCTGAATGCGCCTTGTATGACTTGGTACTTTTCTTTCAGTGGACAAACTACCTGAATCCTGATAACATAAAAGGCTTGTCGGCGTTATCAATGTTGCTTGCAATGACCGGAAATGGACTAATGATTCCACGTGCACTTTTCACTCGTGACTTTATGTGGTATAGTATTATCCAGCTATCTTTAATTTTGTATATTTATATGATGATATGCCTCATTGGTTTCTCAAGAATGAAACTCAAGTTACTTTAAATTAATAATTGTTACACTGGATTCTTAGTTATTTTCTAGAATTGCAAGCATGTTGTTTATATCAAGCTTGTTGCATGAATCAAATTATTGTCTTCGTTTTCTTTTTGTGTTGTTGGGCATTGGGAGGGATGGCGCTTAGGTCGATGCGTGTTTGTGCTTCTGAATCAATTTTTGTTTTCAGGTTTCTTGGTTCATCATGGGCATCTTTTCTTTATGGCTGGGGGAATCTCATCTGCATGTACATGTGAGTAGCTAGCCATCAAAATCTATAAACTAATCAAATTATTATTAAAATTTTAAAAGGATATGTGCATGGTCAATACAGGTGTGGCAGCATCACTCGGGAATTTTTCTTAGCTACCACAGTGGGTTTATTTATCTGGATAGGTTGTAATTCTATTCTGATGTCTATCCTTATGCTGAATATTGTTGTAGAATCTGTTGTCTGCTGAATATAAAGTAACATGATGGAATGGGGTACACAGTACACTATATCAATGATTTTAAGGCTCATTTAATTTTAAACCCAGTTCTGTTAATGTTATATATTGTCATTTGTCTCCTTAATAAAATTCTGTCGACTTTTTTGGTCACAGGACTTGCGTTTTGGAAGGACAGTGAGGCATACGGACATTCATCTCCCATGAGATCATTAAAGGAGCTGGTAATTGGGTCATAGTTTCGTGTTGGATAGGCGCGGTACCGTTTTGTTTTTATACTTACAGCCCAGTACGATTATGACAGGACTTTTGCATACCATGTAGATACAAGTATATAATGAGCAATAATAATTAATATAATATGGTGGCGTTGAAGAATTCTTTTTTCTGCAAATCTGGGAATTCTTTACCAATCACCATATTTTCTCCAATATAGGAACAGAGGAACTACTCTTCTTCCATCCTTAACTAATTAAGTAGTATTTATTTGTTTTTCAAAAAGGAATAAATATTGTTATTATTATTATTTTTATTTTGGAATAATAAATAAATAATTAATCATGAACTGTTATCTATGTTTGGTGATAGGCGTGAATCCGTGATAACTTTAACATCAATCATCATACAATGTTAATATGTTATGCCATACTTGTTGAGTCTACAATTTCGGAGTCAACAAACTTTAAATTGGTTAATACTTAATACCATTTGACATGTCTGGGCTTAAGCAAGTAAACTCTTGTCTCAAAATTGTGAAATTAACTATAAAATAAGCTTTTTAAACAAAAAAACCTCCAAAATAAGCTTCAGAAAATTTAATTTCCAAAATAAGCATATTTGTAGTCGAATCTAAGGTCAGTGTATGTTCGCAATTATAAAGAAAAAAATTAATTTATTCATTGTTAATAATAGCAAACAAAGAGACAATGTCATAACTCATAACTTTTCAAAAGACTGAAAAATAATAAATAGTTTGTTCGTTATCAACATCGAACAAGCTTGTTTTAAATGTTTTTTTGCCCATATTGAGAATTGAAATTTCGTCAAAAACTTATTTCGGAATTTTTTTTTTTTAGTAAAAGCCATCCCATAGAATGTTTCATGAGGGCAACCCTCAGTACTACGAAGTACTTCAGAGAGGAAATGGTTATTTTTATAGAAAAAAGTAGATAATGGTAATAAATAAAGAGAGTGGATAAATTGTGTGGTTGAAATTAAGAGAGTTAAAATGTATGGATAAGAGTAGAAGAGATTGGTATTGTCCAAAAATAAAAATGATGCAAATTAAGAGGACAGACCAAAATAGAAAATGGTGTAAATTAAATGGGACGGAGGAAGTATGTTATATAAGCCAAACCCTAACATTTCCCTGTCCTCCTCTTTCATATCTCAAAAGCAGCCGCTTCCTTCTCTATTCTTCTGTGTTCCTCCAGATTGATTTATTTGTGAATCATCAAAGGTAATTTCTTAGACTTCATACTGAAACAATCTATAGTTTAATAATTTTGTTTAATACTTTTCAGTCTGCCTAATTTATCTATTATATTTTGTTGTGGATTCATGATGCACTGTGTTCTGATTTAACATATTGCTTCAAACTGTAATGATTTTAAATATATTTTTTTGTTTGGAATCCAATCTTGATACTTCAAATCTGCAAATACTTAGTTGGAGTAACGGTTAAAGATTGTAGTCATGCTTGATGTTTATCGTATTTTTTAGATACGAAAAGAGTTTTGAATCTAATTAAATTTAGGGCTAATATTTATGTCTAGGTGATTGAAAGAAATTTAAGTGGGTATGTTTTGGAGTTTTATGTACTAATAATACACGTTCTTTGTCTATTAAAACTCGTTTTATTTGTATCTCCTTGTGTATTGTGATTTCTGGGAACGAAAACATTCTTCTGTTGGAGTTAAACAAGTAATTTCTAGCATATATTGATCGGCAAAGACATTTGTATCTCCTTGTGTTGATTTTGACATTTCAACTTTGATTTGATGCGACTGTGTGGTAATTCTATTAGATTTTTGAGATGCTTTTATGATATGATATGAATTGTATGGATATGCAGATGGAATCTCAAATCAAGCACGCTGTTGTCATTAAGTGTGTTGGCCGCAC
This sequence comes from Amaranthus palmeri, assembly GCA_019776075.1. Classification (NCBI taxonomy): domain Eukaryota; kingdom Viridiplantae; phylum Streptophyta; class Magnoliopsida; order Caryophyllales; family Amaranthaceae; genus Amaranthus; species Amaranthus palmeri. Next base: position 319,107 of record JAAKBH010000398.1, read on the forward strand.
CGGATCAAGGGGTCAGGTGACCCAAGTCAGAGTTAAGTTTTTAGATGACCAAAATCGTTTCATCATGAGGAATGTCAAGGGACCTGTCAGAGAAGGTGACATACTAACCCTTCTCGAGTCTGAGAGAGAAGCTAGAAGACTTCGTTGAATGCCCAATTTGTGTGTTGTTGCACTCTTATGTCTGAATTCTAATTTCTAAGTTACATTATTGAGAACGGAAGTTGGTTTCACTGATATGTCTTAGTTTTGCTCATTATAAATAGCATTAGGCATTATTGTAGTTTAGTAATTTTCCAGTTTATTCTCTCTTGTCCTATATAAAAGGACCTTTGTACTTACATATTCATAGTTTTCTCTAACATATTCAAGATAGCTTTCTCTTCTGTTTTCTTCTTGCATCTCAATTAACATGGTATCAGACCGGGACTAATCCGCAAGTCTCATCCTCTTTTCTTTCTATTAGAGAAAATTTCCTTTTCATCTTCATCTATCCTTCTTTGATTTTTTTTTTCTGTTTCTTTTTCAACCAAGTTTTCATTCTTGATTTCTTGCATATAACATGGCCATTAATGACAACAATTCTTCTTCTTCTTTAGAGACAACACAAAATTCTGAATTTACACATAATCTAGGTAGTATTTACTATCTACACCCCACAGATCAAGCCAATAATAAATTGGTTTCAATTCCCTTCAATGGAGAAAATTTTGGAAAATGGAAAAGATCTATGTTAATCACTTTAACAGCCAAGAACAAGGTTGGGTTTATTGATGGTTCATTACCTACACCTCTCCCCACATCCTCTGATTACAAAGCCTGGGAAAGATGTAACAATATGGTAATTGGGTGGATTTTGTCTTCTCTAGATGAATCCATCTCATCAAGTGTTTTCTACCATAAAATTGCTAGTGAGATATGGAAAGAATTAGAAGAAAGATTTGGCCAGCCTTCATCTACACATTTATATTCCCTTCAAGAAAAGTTATCAAAAATTGAACATCAAGCAGGCATGTCTATATCAGATTTTTTCACCCAAATCAAAAGTATTTGGGATGAGATGGACAATGTTATTTCTCTCCCAACATGTTCTTGTTGCAATAAGTGTGTTTTGAACAAGCAAGTTCTAGAGATGCAAAGTGCTCAAAGAATTTTACACTTCTTGATGAAAATAGATTCAAGATTTGAGCATGTCCGATCAAACATTCTAATGATGGACAAATTACCCAGTATTTCTCAAGTCTACAGAATTTTACAACAAGAGGAAAATCATAAAATGATGAACAAACAATGCTACACACCCATGGTTGAACCAGCAGCATTCATCTCCACCAAGAGACAAAATCAAGAAAATAGTAATGGACAGTTTGCTAAAGGCACAGACCCACAACGAAAAATTCACTCATCAACTGGCAAAAAATATTACTTCTGTGATCATTGTAAAATCCCAGGACACACCATATCACGATGTTATAAAATACATGGGTACCCTCCTTCATCAAAGGCAAAAAAAGTGGCTGCTGTAGTGAACTCAAATGAGGATTTCATACACCAATCTGGTCTTAGTGAGGACCAATTCACAAGGTTAATAAACTTTATTGGTAAGCAACAAAAAGAAGGGTGTGCAAACAGTGATTCACATCATGCTGAGTTTGCAAGTCATTCTACTATGACAGGTACATTTTGTTTTATGGCTCAAAATAATATTAATTGGGTTATTGATAGTGGTGCATCTGATCACATGTGCAATTCTTTAACAAATTTTTTGCACTATAAAGATGTGTCTTTCTTGAATCATTTCATAACTATACCCAATGGCTCCAAAATTAAAGTTAGTAAAATAGGTACTGTTAGACTCCTTGATAATCTTTTATTACAAGATGTCCTTTATGTTCCTGAATTCAAATTTAACTTGATATCTGTACATAAACTCTGTTTTACTAACTCTGTCTCCCTGTTGTTTACTAACGAGCTTTGTTTGATTCAGGGCCCTTCAATGAAGAGACCTATGCCTCTTGGTAAAATTCACCAAGGTTTATATTGTGTGACAATTCCTGATTCTCAAGCCCTTTCCACCAAGACGGTTCCCATTAAGAAACCTAATAAGGATGACCAAACTGAATCTTTTGCTAAACTTTGGCATCTTAGGCTAGGACACATGCCTCTTGATAGAATGAAAATTGTCTTTCCTTTTTTGAACATTACTAGTCTCAAGAATTCATATCTTTGTACTATATGTCATAAAGCAAAACAACATGCTTTACCTTTTAATAAAAGTTCTATTAAGACTACAAGATGTTTTGAGCTTCTACATATTGATATTTGGGGCCCATATTCACATAAGACCCATGATGGTGCTAATATGTTTTTAACTATTGTCGATGATTTTTCTCGTTCTACTTGGCTATTTTTAATCAACCACAAAAGTAGTTGTTCTACTCATATTATGCAAATGATTTCTTTTGTTGAAAACCAATTTAATACTACCGTCAAAATTGTTCGAAGCGATAATGCCAAGGAATTATGTGAAGGAGACATTCTTCAATTCTATCGTTCTAAAGGAATTTTACATCAAAAATCATGTCCGTATACACCCCAACAAAACGGCGTTGTAGAACGAAAACATAAACATTTGCTTGAAACGGCACGTTCTCTACAATTTCAATCTAACGTTCCTTCTAAATTTTGGGGTGAATGTGCTTTAACTGCTGCTTATATTTTGAATAGAATGCCCTTAAAATGTATTAATGACATATCTCCTTATGAAAAAGTCTTTGGCCATGTTCCGGATAATAATCATCTTAGAGCATTTGGGTGTCTTTGTTTTGTTAATACCTCTAAACAAGGAAGAACAAAATTTTCTCCTAGAGCCAATCCTGCTGTTTTTTTAGGTTATCCTTATGGCCAAAAGGCTTACAAACTTTATGATCTTATTTCTAACAAAATCACAATTTCTAGAAATGTTATTTTTTATGAGAATCATTTTCCCTTTCATCTTGGACCACCTTCGAAAATTCTCAAATTTTTTCTTCCTAAAACTTCTTATTGGCTCTCTAAATCACCATCTTCTGATAATTTCCAAGAAAATATAGGATATAATGATGAACCCTTGGGTATTAACTCTTCACATGCTACACTACCTACTCTAGACACCTTATCTCAATCTTTCAATGAACATGACAACACACTACATAATAAAGACAAGGACAACAACCTTCTTGAAACTATACCTACTTGTCCTAAAACAAAAGTTGACAACCTTCCCAAACCCATCTTACCCGTCCAAATTGATGCCCTTCATGACATGGCACAAGACAAAACCCCACCTTCACATGAGAACACTCTTCCCCATACCATGCCTAGTCCTAATCAAAAGGACACCAACCCATCTCCCCATGTGACACCCATCTTTTCTACTAATAATCCAAAGGAAAAGGACAAAATCACATGTCCCCATATGCATGCTTCTGATTTTTCTAAGACTTTTGATTCTTTTCATACAACTTCTACTAATATTTCTGATCATATTTCGAATGATATTACTGTACCAACTACTACCTCATCTGATATAATTGATATTTCTGATAATAATTGTATTACTTTAGATACTAACATTGCAGGTGAATCACACTTATCTCCACGCAAAAGGTATCCTCCTGCTTACTTAAAAGACTATGTTTGCAATATGTCTTCTACTCACTGGTGTAATCTCATTCCATACAATTCTTTTACACATTCTTTATCTGCTACATTGCATCAAAAATGGGTTGAACCTACAACCTTTAAACAAGCATCACAAGACCCTCTGTGGGTTGAAGCTATGAATAAAGAAATTGAAGCACTTGAAATCAATAACACGTGGGATCTTGTTGATCTTCCCACCGGTAAGAAACCTATAGGTTGTAAATGGGTATTTCGAATAAAACTCAAGTCCGACGGCACTCTTGAAAGGTATAAAGCCAGATTAGTGGCTAAAGGTTACAATCAAGAACACGGTATTGATTATTCTGAAACTTTTTCCCCCGTTGTAAAACTAACCACTATCCGCTGTATTTTATCGATTGCCGCAAGTAAACAATGGTCAGTCTTTCAATTAGATGTGAATAATGCATTTTTACATGGTGATTTATTTGAGAATGTTTATATGAAAACCCCTGAAGGTTTCCCCAATCCCACCAATAAGGTATGTAAGCTGAAAAAATCATTATACGGGCTCAAGCAAGCCTCTAGGCAGTGGTTTGCCAAGTTAACCAACGAATTGACTCTTCAAGGCTTTAAACAATCTAAAAATGACTACTCATTATTCATTAGACATAAAGAGGGATTTATTACTATTGCTGCAATATATGTTGATGATATTTTGCTAACTGGTAATTGTGTCTCTCAAATAACTGCTGTTAAACAACTTTTGGACAAAGTTTTCAGCATTAAAGACTTAGGTCTTTTACATTTTTTCCTTGGTCTTGAAGTTCATCAAGACAAAAATGGCATCGTTTTAAGTCAAAAGAAATTTACACATGAGCTCTTACGAGATAGTGGAGTTACCAATTTTAAATCAGTTCTTACTCCCCTTCCCCTTAATCTTAAACTTCATTCTGAGTCCACTTCTCCTTATGATAATCCTACTAAATACAGACAATTAGTAGGCAAATTGAATTTTCTAACTCATACACGACCTGATCTTTCTTTTACTGTGCAGCTGCTTAGTCAATTCATGCAAGCTCCATCTACAGATCATTACAATGCTCTTTTACATACTCTCAACTATGTGTATTCTACCATTGGCCAAGGCATTTTACTAAAAGCTTCTACTCAACTCTCATTACAAGCATTCTCTGATTCCGACTGGGCCTCTTGTCCCAACTCTAGAAGATCCGTTACTGGCTACATTTTGCTTTTGGGAAATTCCCCTATTAGCTGGAAATCGAAGAAACAAGCAACAGTTTCCCGATCCTCATCTGAGGCTGAATATCGCGCCCTTGCTACTGCTTCATCAGAAATCACATGGGTTGTTCGACTATTGGAAGACTTGGGCATTACTGATCTGAAACCGGTCTCTCTACATTGCGATAATCAATCTGCACTTCACATCGCTCAAAATCCTGTCTTCCACGAAAGAACCAAACACATTGAGGTCGACTGTCACTTTACTCGTGATAAGGTTCTTGAAGGACTGCTGCAACTTACTTATTTACCCACACGTTCTCAAATAGCTGACATCTTCACTAAAATTCTTCCTTCAGCTCATTTTCGAGATCTTTTGTCCAAGCTCGGCACCTTTTACAGCAGTTCCAAGCTTGCGGGGGGGTGAGAACGGAAGTTGGTTTCACTGATATGTCTTAGTTTTGCTCATTATAAATAGCATTAGGCATTATTGTAGTTTAGTAATTTTCCAGTTTATTCTCTCTTGTCCTATATAAAAGGACCTTTGTACTTACATATTCATAGTTTTCTCTAACATATTCAAGATAGCTTTCTCTTCTGTTTTCTTCTTGCATCTCAATTAACAATTATTATATTGCAATTAGTGATATACAACTTTGATATTGAAAGAAATCTCGCTTGGTTGTAGGCATTTTTGTTACAAATACAAAACGCTAATTGAAACTTAACGATGGTATCAGACTCCAGTATTAAAGTATCAAAGTTTACAGGTTCAGGTCAAAAACACAAAATTCTGACCAATAATCTTAAAATCTAATTTTGCATTAAACCTGAAACTTTAATACTTTGGTGGCTGTAATTTGCAAAAAAAATTAAATTTAAGATTGTAATTCTTAAGAGGGCTAAATTTTAAGGTTATAATTTGCAAGTTATTCTAATAAACTAACAACTAACAAGGATTGCAAATTGCACAATTTGCTACGTTGGTTCGTCCAATTCTTTTTGCATCGATTTTTTGATAATAATCTACCTCTTTCTTTTAAGGAAAAATTTTCGTGAATTATATAATCTTTTACTAATTTTCCTATAATAATAGAAACTTTTAATTAACCTTGAATAATATGAAGTTTGACCTTATTTTTTCACTGGCATACTTTTTCGGTTTGTAAAGTTTGAATATGATTGTTGCACTAGAATACTCTCATCTCATCCCCTAACTTTGCAATATTCACTTTATGCAGCCATCTCTTTTATTTTTTTCAGTTACAATTTCTTTCTTTGTTTACTTCTTTCAATTTCTTCCCATTTTTTTCCCTTTTCAGTTTTAAAAGTAAATTTATTTTATGTTGAAGATGTTTTCTTCTTCATCATCACCATGTCAATTCTGAACAATACTTGCAAAAGGAGTCCTAGTTAATTGTCCATTCTGAACAATACTTGCAAAAGGAGTGCTAGTTAATTTTTTTTAATACTTTACCATACCAAAACTTAAGGGGGCGTTTGGCATGTGGGAATGAGAATTATAAAACTATAATTGAGACTTAGAATGAGACTTTGAAAATAAATGTCTCATATTCTTGTTTGGCAAATGATAAAGATAGATACACAAAATCTCACAAGAGACGGTCTATAGGATAGACCACAAAATTGGGCCAGCCCATTTCCCTTAACTGATTTTTTTTATTATAATATCAATTATATTATGTTATAATCCTAAATGTAAGGTATTATAACCTCGAATATACTATCTATAACCCCACAAATTTCCATTACTATTTAATATCATTTCTTCCATTGGTAATGCATTGGAATGAATTTTATGAACAAAATGAGATGATTGGAGATTGTCAAGAATGACCATCAAGATAGCAAAGAGATTTTTCAACCAAAATTACACTAGTTTTTCATTTCCATTACCGCGGTTTATTACCACCTACCAAACGGGCCGTTAAATGTCAAACAAATAAGTAGTAACGACATCTTTTAGTTATTTCCCTTTCCGGCTTAAAATTTAACCAAACCAAACACTCCCTTAAATGTAATTGAATTAATAGTATTAGCCTAGAAACAAGCAAGAAAGCGAAATTAAATCATTTTCAATGAAATCAACCCGTTAAATTGAACAAGTAATCATGCAATAAATTTTCAATTTTAAAACCCTAATTTTGGTACATCAACGAATTTTGGGAAAATAATGCAATGAAGATGAATAAACTAACCGTTTTCAAAAGTAAATTTTTTTTAAGTTGAAGATGTATTCCCCCTTCGTCTTGGTCAATGTAGGCGTGCAGCAGTATAATGAAGCAGTAGGTGTAGGTTTGAAGAAGTAAATGAGTAAATGGAAAGATGGAGCATTAAAGGAGTTTAGTTGATTCTTCTAAAAAATTTTTTTTGGGAAAATGCTTTAACCGACTACAAGTAAAAAGGTATACTGTTGGAAAAATGATAACAAACTTTGTATTATTCAGGATTAATTAAAAGTTCGTATTAATGTAAGAACACTAGTAAAAGATCATATTATTCACAATAATTTTTCCTTTTAATTAATTCATACGACATACTAAATTGTTGATTTAAGAGAAAAGTCAATGCCTCTACAATATTTCATCAATGGCGGTATGTTTCTATATATCAGGAACAGATGTAACATAATACACACTTTTCAAAGTAAAAGGAGACGAAAACAAAAATTATAAGTACATAATTTTGACAGAGAGTATTATTAATATGATTGATGATAGAAATTTTGTGTTATATCTATAGTTAAGGTTTGAGTTGATTTTTAATTTAAAAAACAGTAAAAAAAATGAAACAAAATTTGTATTTAAAAAATATAATTTAGGAATCTTTTGCTTATTTTCCTACGATAATACAAACTTTTGATAAACTATGAATTAATGGTTTTTCCTAGAAAATCCTTAACATGTTAAAAATCAAACTATAGGTGATTTATGACAAAAAAAATTGAATAATTAGTTAATAATCTAAAGTTGATACTATTCTAGGAAAATAAGCCCCTAAGTTAGTATTGTTTATGGTTAATCAATAGTTAGTATTATTGTAGGAAAATTAACAAAAATTGTATTATTTACGGTAATTTTTCCTATAATTTAAATGTAACCAACTTTGGCCAATTGAAATTTAGTTTTGAAAATTAAATATAAGCTTGAAATTTCAAATATAAATAATTGAAAATATAACGTAAATATTTTTTTTTTGGATAAAATTTATGGATATTACAGCCTCAGGTGGATCAACTATAAATTAAAAGCCAATAATCCAGCGTCACTCTTTACAGATTGTTGTGTCTCATAAAGATAGATTACAACCCACCAAATTCCCTTCAATACTTGTTGCCTATTTTGGCTTAATCGGGCCTCTCAGTGTCCATTTGATGACCGGAACATATTGTAACGATTCACACCACTGGCCATACTAGAGGGATCGAGAATACTATACGAATAACCATCCATCCCTGAACTCCTCGTGCTCAGTAAGGACAAATCAACACCCAACTGCCACTGGTTTGACCCTACACTATCAATCTGACCATTCATGCAAGGCATAGCAGGATTAACTTCGGAGATGAACTCGCTTACTGAATCATAAGGACTGCCAGCACCATAATCCTGTTGTAGGCCATCATCAGGGTAAGTCTTTGACCAATCAAACTTTCTCAGAGAGCTTGCTTCACTCAATAAGCTCGTATTGATGGGGTGACTTGAGTTCCGATTAAAAAGGGTGGGACCATTGCAAAGACTCTGGAAACCCTGGTTCTCATGAGGAGTCCTCTCAGTAACCTGTTCATCATCAAAAAGATAATTGATGATGTCAAGGTGGGGAAACCCATCATCCATTGTATTCTGAACTTGACGCCCAGAAGTACCAGCTGACGATTCTGACGGGAAGAGTTCATGAGGCATACTCTTCATGTTTTGATACAAATCGAAGTTTGGAATATCATTACGCATTGGCTGAGAATCATACATCAATCTTATGTCAACGTCTCTCTGGGGGCTCTCCATCCATGGTTGGCCAAGAGCCTCATCCTGAGTTGCAGTAAACGACATGCATGAACTGACTAAGCTGGGTTTCATCACAGAATTTTGCAACAAAGTAGACTGCTGAGAGAACGATGATGATGTATTCACCATTGCATTAGCTTGGGGAGAGGAAAGTGAGAAACCCGAATAGCTTGTACTGAAAGAATTACCCAACATGACGTTCCTATAAGAGCGCGGCACATATGGATGGGCTGCGGCTGAGGAGGGGTCAGGACCCAAGCGACCAGCAGCACTAACACAACGGGACAACGTAGGAGCACTCGAACATGCGGCTTGCACCATGGAAACAACTGAGGCAGCAGGCAAAGCTCCAGGAACTAGAGGAGCACTTGATGGCCTAGACAATCCTCCAGCCTGCTGTCCTATAAGTTTATCCGTAGGATTCAAAACTGTACACTTTGTGGAGTCCGGTTTTGACACGGTTGCTGTATAGGATGATGCATGCAATGTTGCCTTATCAGTTTGTTGTTGCCCATTTGAGGATGTTTTTGGAACCAGATCATTGTGAGAGTTAGGCTTCAAATTAGAATTTGGCTGAACTGATGGAGATGAGGTGATATTTTTCGGAGGGCTGTTAGATGAGTACGATGATGCCACTACTTTTTTTCGAGTTGATACTACATCATAATGGTCCTTACCACCCTTCTTGATCGGCTTCTTATGGAACAACACAACATCTTCTTCCTGCTAATCCAACACGTAACACAGAAACAAGGAATCCCACAAAATTAGGAAGTCAAAGACAAGTAAAAATCAGATCTTCTAGCATAAAATGTAAAACATATAACAACAATTATCACATCAGAAAATAATCTGAGCCAAGAAAAAAACCTTAATTAAAATATAATTTCAAAAGTAAAAACTAATCAATTAGAGCGGCAACCAGAAGCATCACACATGAAAGTGATGAATAGAAAAAAAAAGCTGTAATACTGATCAAACAAGAACAAATACACATTGCAATTGCAGTGTACTCACTTTTTTAACTGCATTCAGCTCTGGCCACTTTGTCATGTCCTGCAACAAAGTGACAGTACCCACAGACTCATTAGATTCAACTGCAATGCAACTAGAAGTGTCAGCAGGTTCAGATGGCAGAGTATCTGCCTCATGTGCACCACTATGATCCTCGGATGTCCACGTCCCCCTAACTTGCTGGTGTTTCCCTCTACAAAATCATATACCACAGTCAAAACCTGAATGTTATTTGCTCTAAAAAAATATAGGCCAGACAGCAACCTTGATGGTGATTTCTGGTTTTTATAGTTCGTAAAGGAGTTTGATCTGCAAGCTCCATTTACTACAGTGGAAGGAGCAGAATCTGTAGAGCAAGTAGAGGAGCTATCATCCATGATTGATGAATTCCTCCTATCTGTGACTCCATTCTGCACAGTAGAGATGCTGCTAATTTCACTGCCACTAGCTTCTGCAGTGGGATGAATCTCTGATGTGTCTGTGTCCCAATTAGCAGGACTCGCTTCTGAATCAGGTTGTAGCATATCTGCAGCACAATCTGCAGATTCAGAGACATCAGATACATAATCCATAATATCATCCTTATCAGCCACAGTTTCAGACTCCACCAGGCCTTTCATTTCAGCACTCAGCTCTTCATGCAACTGTTTATCTTGTGCTATGAGAGCAGAGTTTTCATCCTTCAACTTGTCCTTTCCCTTGCGACTATTTCTCTTCTGCTTGCCCTTTTCAAAAAAAAAGAAAACAATAAGGATACTGTTACAAAAACAAACAGAAACTGCATCTCATACATCCATATATAAAGGATGAACAGACAATACAGAGTTCAATCAGACGAAATCTAATAACTAATTAATGTTTTCCAATAACCACAGTAACCATCGTATAAATGGTAAACTGTAGTACCAAGAAAAAAGACTGCCTCAAGTTCTCTGTAATATAATTTCGGCCTTCCAGGGTCTCCAACTTTCTTCTCATTAATGCAAACGAAAAGAAAAAACCACATTTATCCATTCCATCACAATGCCGTAGATAATGCAAATAAAAATAGAACAAGGACAGTTTCTTTGTCATTATCATCATATATAACAAACACTGTATATAGATGTTAACGTCACCAAATTCCCTGGTTACTAAAATGAGTGAGCAACAGAAAAACGGTAGTCTACAAAAAAAGATTTCCATAGCCATAAGCAACCTGTTTTTTCTTTGATTTCTTATCCTTCTCGCCAGCATTGCGCTTTGCTTTCTCACTTTCAGCCAGACATTCAGCTTCCTCTTCACGAATGAGCTCCTCTTGTCTCTTTAATGCAACAGCTTCCTGGTAGGCTACTTCAATTTTGTTGCTGTAATGTGTAAAAAGTTGTAAGGACCAACTAGAGAAAAAGCATATCCGAAACAAAAGCAACTTAAAAGATCTAAAACCTGAATATGTGACCAAGAACGAAAATCTCCACTGTCCTTCGCCCTAATTCTGTCAGACGCCTTTCATCACGTTCAATTGAGTCCTTGTGGAACTCCTCCCCGCCACCTCCATCCTAAGCAAAATTAACAGATTTGTCATATCTTCACAAACAGCTGGGATGAGAGTACGGTAACATAAAAGGATAAAAAAGAAGCAAAAAATCAAGAGGGCAAAGAGAATCAACCCATTTCAAAACAATGTCTAACAAATATCAGTATAAAGCATTTTAAACTTAGGATACCAAATACACACAAGTACTTTCAGAGTTGAGAAACAGCCAAAGCCAATACACACTTTCAGCCAAGCACATAATACATTAAAATGTGACCATCAAACACGACCTACTACTAGCGAATATAGCGAATAAAAGAAAACCATAACTCAATATTGAGAGGCCAAGAAATAAAAATTCACATCATGGATGATCCATCACCCCCAAATAGAATATAAACTGTCCACAATAAAACAAAATAGAAAAATTTCATATGTTAAAAAAAACACTTCAATACTAATTTACACAACAATGATGTCAAAGTCTTAAACGCTACACAAACCAAAACAAATCATGGGAGACCCTAGCTTTAATACTAATTTACAAGAAAGCAACTAAGAATATCCATTCCAATTATCATCCACATATGCTTATTCAGCCCTATCTTTAGCCAACATCATTTGTTGCAAAAGATTGCAAGAATCATTCAAAAATTTTAAATTAGAGAAAATAGAAAGACGCATCAAAAGAAATATGGTTGGGCTTATAAAAATAACAAAATACCGGGACATCACAGACATTCAGATTAAGTGGTGCAGAACCAAAATTTCAAATGGGAAATATATAAACATCAAGAAAAATACTGCTGGGCTTATTAAAAAAACATAACGAAGAGAAGTCACGCAAACTTTCAGATTAACAAGTAAAACATAGCCAAAATATAAATAACTCAATCAAAGAGAACTCACTTTTGTGCGATTCTGAGGACCCTTGTCATCCTTAGGTGGCAATGGTTCCACAGCAGCTCTCTCAAGTAGCAATAAAATATCATCTACCAAAACAAATACATCTTTCTCCACTCGAACAACTGGGGAAGGTGTATGTTCACCCTCTGGCAATTTACCTTTTCCTTTATCAACTTTACTTTGACCTTCAAGCGCTTTCAAGCCACTGTACAACGAATCCATAACTAAAGTAGATGTGACTTCCTTATCTATGAAAAAATGCTTAACTACTACTTTTAATATCATCTCTTTTTTCTCTCTCGACATGTGGTGTCGAGTACTTTGATCCATTCCTAACCAAAACGAACAAAAGCTGCAAGAACAGATAAATACATATAAATAACAAACACAACAGAAGATATAAATAAAATAAACATTCAATTCCTTTACACACACACACACACACACACACATATATATATAGATATACAAAGACACACATAACAAAGTAAAACGTGTGAAATACAATCTTTACTGATGTAGCCAGTGATAAATGTTTTTGATCCAGCCAATCGGAGCTTTATATAAACACTATTCACAAGTGACCAAAAGAGACAATACATATAAGCATTTTATTTGCAAATTTCACTATGAATAAATTCAGCATGTAGGGGGGCAGAAATCCGATGGTTGGGGAAACACTAATCATAATAAGCAAGAGAAAAGATATAAAACCATATAACCAACTTAATTGTTCCAGTCTATAACATAACTATCAGACATTGTCATGTTTGACTTCCCTAAGTAGCCAGCAATGATTGAAGCATAAGTTCATCAATATATATACTCATACCTTGACCACCTAGCTTTGTCCTCTATCAGCTTTCCAAGATTCCCTCTTTTCTCTTCAACAAAACGCCGGCAGATCTGCTCTACATTAGTTAAATAAACCCGGACAAGTTCTCTCCTATATTGGCAATCAAGGCAACGAAATGGACGATCTGCTCTTACCCTAAAGAAACGAAACATTATATTCACATCAAAAAGGAAAGACTCATCCCATTAGTTGTAACTTACGAGATAAATGCTCAACTAGAGACTAAAACGAATCAACTACGGCCAAACACAATTTCATGCACAGGTTTTAAGAATAAAGAATCCTCTTTAGAAGCTTTTGAATACTAATTACATTAGCAAGCAAAAAGTTTTCAATAGTCCATCCAAGATTTGAAATCTGGCGATGTGTTTTGGGAGCCCCAGCTCATTAATGTATACAACAACTAAAAGTGGGCGTCCAGTTGATAGCAAGATGAACAAGGATGCCGGATGCAATTCAATATACAAGAGAAAAACTGAAGATCAAATTGTGTTAACATTTACCGATTTATAAAGTTTAATCGATAAAAATGTTGGCTAAAAATAATTTTTCAAGGACAATCAAAGCTCTGATGTACATGGTAAACGTAAAAAAGACAACAAAAAAAAAAGCTCTTATTATAACATTTGTGCCTGGAAGTCGGAAAGGGAAACCCTTGGTTTAATAAAGTGTGCTTCCAAGGTACATTTAGAAAATGGCTTTTCTAAGTCTTGACTCCACGAGAACGAAAAACGTGCACTTGTAGGCGTTTTTTGCTTTTTCGCACCTTGCCTTTTTGGTTTTTTGGGGGAGAAAACATATTTTAATAAAAAATTGTCTTCTTTGAAAAGAAAGGGAAAAAAGGAAAAGGGATTTGCTATTGTTTCATAGACAGAAAAAGTGAATAATAGAAAAATAAGGATTAAACTTAGCAGTGCCTCCACCACAACTACTAGGTCATTACATTTCTATTTATATTCTAAATCTTTCATCTTTTTTCTTCTCTTCCTATGGCTTCTTGATTAATTGTCTTCTGACTTTTAGATTTTTCTTTCTTTTGATAATCCTTTTCTTTGATTTTTTGTTGCTTTTTTTCCCTCATTTCTTATTTTAATTTTCCTCTTTTTTCCATAAATAAACCCTCATTTTATTTTTTATTTATTATGTTTTCTTATAAAGAATTCTCATTTTTTATCTTCTTTTGGACTTTTCATGTATTTTCTTATCTTCTTTGATAACAATATTATAACAGTTAAAGAGAACAGTGCTTTAGAATGTCGTTTTAGGGTCTTGTAGCATTTTGCACTATATTAATAGCTTAGTGGAATAACAAATGTTATAGATCGTTTATACAATTATAGATAAATACAATATTAATTTAGACATCAAATATGCTTTAAAATTTTTTTTATAAGCTTTTGAGCAATCAAAGTGTTTCTCACCTCCAAAAATATCACGCTTACAGGCTACAACATGCGCCTAGCGCCCATGACAACTTGCAAAGATGCGTCCATCAAATCTAAGTGTACACTTATTCTTTTTGGATAAAGAGAAAACCCATTATTTCAAATATCTTAGGCATCTAGTTTCCGATTCCCACAATTCACCACATGTAATTATCAATGGTGCTATATCCTCCACAATTACCATCCTAATTCCCCGCTCCTCTATAGAATTAAAAAAGTACTAATTGGTAGTTACATACCAAAATCACTATGTTAGTGCATTCACACTTACAATGATGAGCATATCATAATTTAACCAACACGTTCCATTTATGAAGCCAATAGCATATTTAATTTGATTTCCGATGGCACACAGAGTGAACATGAAAATTCTACCTGAGTACTTGAACTTGGGCTTTAATGATCAGTGTGTTCTTATCCACAAAACCTTCGGACACTTTAGATAACTCCATAAATTTTTTCCACCCCCAATCATGCTCCTTTTTCCAAAAACGATGCAATGTGTCTGTGATAAGTTGTGCATCACATACTAAAATAAGATAATTCGTTCCAAGAACACAACAAAAAATAAACACATTTTGTAAAACGACTCACCAGAAAATTTAGATTTTTTTGGATCTTTATTAACCACAGCAATAGTGAATTGAGCATAATGAGCCCACCCTGCTCAAAAAAATAAACAATTAAACAAGCAAAGCTCGACATATTTGTACAAAAAAAGGGAATGAGGGAGCTAGGGCAATGAAACTTTAGTTTTAAAAGGTGTGAGGCACCCAAAGGCATCAAAGGTCCCTAGAGCCTAGGCTCTAAACATCATATACATGTGCTCTAATGCATCCTAAGGGGCTTGCCTTAGGCTCTACAAGTGCATGGAGATGCTTGCCTCATGGCACCTAGCCCATTGCCCGCCAAGGCACTCGCATTAGACGCATGTAGACGAGCTTTTTTAAACTAATAATGAAACACTAATGCGAGATAACTGAAGCATACCTGGAAGAAGCTTATCATGATTAGCAACACAAAGAAATAAAGAGAGATGATTACACACATCACAACCTTGAGGGTAGATTAAGATGTACCTGCCACAAAAAAAAAAAGGTGTTATAAATACACGGAATCCAATTTCACTAAGCCAAACACAGTCAACTTCACAAAGGCTTCCATAATGTGAACTACAGGTATTTTCAAACCTTAATGCCATTTACATGAAAGTCAACTTTGTACGCCACAAGTCACACGTAAAACAATTTAAGTAAAAGAAGAGCAAAGTATGGATTGCTTTAAGGCAACCCATAGAAAAATTGAAAAACATTGAAAGACTAGCTACTCATAATCCAAATGGAACAACTCAAAATCGATAAGATATTCATAATTAAGATGCAAATAATCAAACACTAGGAGAGATAGTAGAATTATCACTTAAGCAAAGAAATTGATTTAGGGGTGAACCCTAGGGTCCCTATCTTACACAAACGATATCCAAAATTCAAACCATAATGCAAAAGCAATACTAGATCGCATTACGTTGCAAAGGTTTTAGAAAATAAAACGATATTTTTCATGATGTAAAGGTGTAAAAAACGATAATTTTAAGAAATATCTCATGATTTTGATCTATATGTGGCGCTACAATCACCGCATCACTCTTGTTATCACATCATCGATTGTTACCGCATCACATTGTGTTGTTACCACAAATCCAACATTGTCATATTTTTCCACAATGTTCCTTAAGAAACATATAAATGCAACACTAAATCGTAAAGTCCCAACATGTCAAATGTCAATTGCACAAACCAAAAGAAATCAATACGAGAAATAGTTTGGTAACAAAAACTAACCTTTATTCCTGGCAAGTCCCAATGTAATACTAACAGGTATTACAAAAAACGAAATTTGATTGATACAAGAAATGAAAACGAGAAACCAGAAACATCATTTTATTGTTTTCAGAACTTAAAAAAACATCTTATCCAATATATAGGGCCATAATATTGTTCAAATACATTGATGGTGTGGTGTCGATGGGATGCTAGAGTTCAGGAAGTTTTGTAAACTAAGACCAAAATGCTATCACAAACGATTCAAATTGTGTCTTCATATTGGTTGTTTTGGTACAAACAGTACAAAATAAAACACAGTACACAAAAGCATTTTGTGTTTCACAGTCCCATTACTAATACAATACTAAGAATATCAACTTTAATAAACATCCACATATATTTATCTTCGTTCACTCTTATCTATAGATATGCTCTTAAAATCCCTATTTTTCATGTCACTAAACCTCTTGTTTCTAGAATGTCTTTTGCGTCATTTTCAATACAATCTTCGGCGTATGACCCTTGATAACACCAAATACTACATAGTTCTGTGGATCAATTTAGTTGGAGTCCTTGAGTTCTTTAGATGTTTGTGGATAAATGAGCGAATTATATGGAATTATACGAATTCTAAAAGCTTAAAAACATATAAATGGAGTTGGAAGAAAACTTGGAAAGCAAAGGTGCAAAATAAGGCCCAAACTCAATATACCATCCATACCATTCGAATATACCAATATAGCATCGAGACCATTTGCTTATCAACACATTAAAATGAAAATAGCTTCATTGCCTAAACACTGAATTGGATTTCATTATACCTGGTCGTGCATATTTGATCAAGACCCAATCATGCTTCAAATATCCGGTCCAAATGCACATAATTAGTCAACTACGTGTTTGTGTACATACCCTATGCCTAATACCCAACTAACTGGGTGTAGCGGCAAGAGGTTTAGGTTTCCTATCTTTAAGCACTAAATTGATCTTTATTAAAATAATAAATCACTTGATGTCACCCTTTTTCTTAAGCCTTTTTGTGAAATTTGATAATTATACTCATATCTTTCATCCAAATCTAATCAAGAAAGTTATAATTCCAAGTGTTCCATTCGAACTTACCCCACAACTAGTTTCCGAAGTAGATTCGGGATAGATCTTCTCTCTTGACACGAAGTCATATAGAAAACTCCAATTAACACAAAAATGCAAAATGCAGTAGTGATAATCATTGCAAAATGACTTTGAGGTGACTGATAACGATTTTGGAATTAACATGGTCTAAATTTAGTCGATTTTTGCACTATGCTTCACTATGCCTCCTCTTCTAAACTCCTTAGAGAGTGAACCAACAATTCAAAGAGTGCACTCGTGACCAACGTTGCACATAA
This sequence comes from Amaranthus palmeri, assembly GCA_019776075.1. Lineage (NCBI taxonomy): Eukaryota > Viridiplantae > Streptophyta > Magnoliopsida > Caryophyllales > Amaranthaceae > Amaranthus > Amaranthus palmeri. The sequence goes on from JAAKBH010000398.1 coordinate 336,964, forward strand.
CGAAATCAACATATATACTTTCTCTTATTTTGTCTCCAATATGGCAATATCTACAAATCCACAACTATACTTTTTATTTTCATTTCAAATTTTGTCTTCTAGTATATGTCCACGCACACATCTTAACATATGTATCTCAACTTCTCGTCTTCTTCTATTTTCCTACAATGATTTCTTATTCTAGAAGAATCATATAATGTTGATTAAAAGACATTGTGGTAAAAAAGTTCCTTTAATCCTAGTTGCACACTTCCATAGATTAATATTAGGGCAATTGATTTCTAATGAGTCACCCACACTAAATCTTATGTTTTACATGTTAAACATCTTGATCCTTGAGAAATATATCGAAAGTACTTGGAAGTCTTGATCTCACTTAACACCATTGCACACATCTCAAAGCATGATCTAGACATAGACCAATTGCAATCAAAATCTTCAATTTCTCCTCCTCATGTCCTATCATTGCTTTATACATCCTCATACATAAATGAATTACATTGGTATACTTGTGAGATCCTTTCTTTGTCATAAGTCATAAGCTATAACCCACCACCATAGTACTTCTGTAGTACTTTGCCATTCTTCTCCAAATCAACAAAAAGCATGGGCGCAAAGAAATAAAGATAATAAAAATAAAGTTCAAGGTAACAACCAAAAAGCGGAAACAAACCATTTGTAGCCACCAACTTCAAATACACTACTTCGAAGCTCTCTCTTGTTGATATTTGGAAAGTCATCAATTGTCCACGTGTACATTCCATAAAGATCCACTGGTTTTGGCCCTACAAGATAAAATAAGAAAACTTATGAAAGCTAATTGAGAAAAAACTGATCTAAAAAATACAATTTTTTGATGAATAAGGCAGCGTAAAATTCACTATTTTGCTCTAATGGGAAATCAACAAGTTAACTAAACCAAAATAGAGGGAGATTAATATCATAAAAGAAATATAAGAGTACCAATTACATGTGAATAAATGCAACAAGAACCAACTATCAATGGTCAATCCATATACAAAATATGCTAGATATAAGTAGCGTGCACCCTAAACTCACATAAATCATGAAGAAAGGAGCATTTAAGATCTGTGACTTAAGCAAGTTATTTGATCCTTCACGATAATCACTCAAGATGACATTATAGTACATAGTAGTTGAACCCCCAACAAGAAAAAGGGAAAAAACTGAATGCCAAAACTTTTAGCGTGCACCCTAAACCCACATAAATCATGAAGAAAGGAGCATTTAAGATCTGTGACTTACGCAAGTTATTTGATTCTTCAAGATAATCACTCTAGATGACATTATAGTACATAGTAGCTGAACCCCCAACAAGAAAAAGGGAAAAAACTGAATGCCAAAACTTTAAGCGTGCACCCTAAATCCACATAAATCATGAAGAAAGGAGCATTTAAGATATGTGATTTAAGCAAGTTATTTGATCCTTCTAGATAATCACTCTAGATAACATTATAGTACATAGTAGTTGAACCCCCAACAAGAAAAAGGGAAAAAACTGAATGCCAAAACTTTGAGTCCTTTTGAAGTTTATTGTCACCTAAAAGCTCTAATAGGCTAATGAGCACATCCACTTATTTGTCCATTGTAGTTTAAGAATACTTTTTACTGAAATCATTAAGAATACTACTAAAAGAAAACATCATTTTTAAGAAGTTGACGATCCAAAGGCAATTCTTGCTAGTTATTTAAAGAAGGAAAGGGTTTCCCAAACTTTCTTCAAATTTCATTGTCATGGAGAAGGAAACAGTACAATACCAAATTGAAAGCACTCACAATTCATTTCATCCGTCTCAAAAATATAGAAAAGATTTGTAGTCCAAATAAAATAAGAAAATTTAACTCTATAGGTATGAACTTTCTCTGTTCTGCTTTTAAAGGTTTCAAATTTGATTTATCTTTTAAAAGTTCCAACTTTTAACTTAATTTGCTTTGATGTTTTTGACGGATAGCCTGGTCAACGGGTCATTTTTAACCTTTTTTTTATTATAAACCACTATTTACAAAAATACACAATTATAAAACAATTGCGTGTTTCTGATCTAAACAATCAAAAAATTGACCAAATATAACATTTTCTTCCTTCCACTTAATTCCAACTACTTTCTTCCTTCTTGATGGTTGGTGAACTCGGTTCTTTTTCTTTTACATTTTCTCACTCCATCAAAAAAGATGAATTTGCATAAAAAAAAGGTTTTTTTGACAAGTATTGTATACCAAAAGGGAAAATATTACAAAAACTAGATTGGTTATAATCTCCAACCTAGTGTAAAATGGTTGTGCCTAGCACAAGCCGCCAACTACTTAATCAACATTACTCTAATACTTTTCTTTACTCTCACTGCTACTCTATACAAACTATGCCTAGCTAGACTAGCTAGACCTTTATGCTGGCCCTCAAAAATTTGTGTTCCTGGGAAACCAAATCCCAATGATCATCCTTGTCAATAAGCGACTATAAGTTGGGCTCAATCTGATGTTTTCCTATTAAGCTTACTCATATATTTGATTTCCTCCTGAAGAGTGCACTCGATCAGGGGAGCAAGGAGAAAGCTAAAAACATGATCCCTAACCTCTTTAGCAAAAACACAGTCAACAAGAAGGTGCTGAAGATTTTCTTCTCCTAGTGAACAAACCACGCACCTAGTGTCACACTCCTCCATCCATTTCTGAATTCTCGTTTTTGTTGGGAGTCTATCATGTATCGTGAGCCAAGTGGTGAAAAGATTCTTTGTCATAATAAATATCCACTCTAAATTTGGGATACTCTCACATTTTGTTATAAACTGCTTTGATGGAGAACTTTCTTTTCACCATAGCCAAATCCCACCCTCCCAGCTGATTCAATAACTCCTTCTACTTAATGATTTTTTTAAAGGTCCACGAGGCATGAATTGGAGCATTGTAGGTAACAACATCCATATTATTCAAGTAGTACCTAAGAACCTATTTGACCCAGAGAGGTTGTCTTTTTTCCTATTAATATTCCAAAGGTGCTCCAAGATAGCGGCTTTGTTCCACTTGTACATATCTCTCAGATTAAGGCCCCTTTGTTCACTGGAGTCTGGAAGGAAGGTTTATCCCAAGCCACAGGAGCTTCCCTCGAAATACCCTCATGGCCCTTCCAAATTAAGGAGGCAGAAGATTTGAGCCCATAAGTTTTTCATACCCCTAATGACAATTTTTTCATAGTAGGGTTTTTTTTATTCACAGATAACGGATATTTTATTCCACTATGAAGTAATTAGCCATTCTTTCACTTGTCACTTCCTTCAATTAGCTTGCTTTAAGGAGATTTTTCAAAGAAAGGAAGGAAGTTTATTAATAGCAATTAACAATTTTTCATATTTAGGCCAATATTATAAGGATTAGAATTCTGCTGAAATGGAATCAATTCCAATTTGAACAAACACTTCCACTTCACAAATCCCTTATAATCAAAAATGGGACTCAAGATATAACAATACCGGCTAAAATTTTCCTTAATCCCCCTCTTTAATTTCAAACTCAAAACCCCCTTTTCCCTTTTTTTTCCTTTAAATGTATACATACAACTTTTACACAATCTAGCCTAGAACAGCTAATTAAATTGGCAAAGGTTGGAATTACATCAGCCAAATTTCTAAAAGATTGAGCATATAACAATCTTCAAACAAATATAAAAAAAAATTCACGTAAAGAGGAAGCTGATGAAGATATCAAAGAGAGAGAAAAAAAGGTAACCTGAAATTCCAAGTCAAGAAAACTGGAACACCTTTGAAAAAAAGCCTAGTAGATACGAAAGACAAAGCAAAACCTATCTTTTGCATGACGAAATTTTTTAATTTACATGTTGAGAGTCGGGCAATGTGCAAAAATACTTAGCAGGCAAGAAATTCTAAATTTTTTTATTTTAACATGATACATGATAGGTACAAAAATAACTTCTAAAGAAGTTTTCAAATCAATTAGTCACTTCCATACACTATTCTAGAAGAAAACAGAAAGCCATATAGTGAAGCAAATCAATCCCTTGTCATTGATTGACACATCCTAAAGCAATGGAAAGAGCGTAGGCATGGACCCCCGGCAATTTGATACAAAATTTAAGAAGCTTGTAGCCTTTTCCAAAGGTGTGTTAAGCACAATCCTAGATTCCGATGGAACTTAAAGAACTAAGCAAAGTGATACCCCTGTTCTCCACTGAAAAAAAAATGTTAATATTCTCCTTTTTCCCTTAATAATTTGTAGTCATAACATGAAATTTTCTTCTAACATCATAAAAAACAACACAGATGACTAAATGGAATAAATTAACCCAATCCAACATCCATGTCAAACGAGTATTAAAGTCTTTCAAAGCATTCTAGCACACCAGTATGTGCGGGGTAAAGCAGGATGCCCAATTGCCCGGTGAAGCATTTCAAATTAAGGAGTCAAATAAAATTAGGCTTAAGTTGTTAAGTAAACATTTGTAATTTAGTAAGACCCAAGTCACAAGCATCCCGATCCCATCTCAGCAAGATTAATTAGCTTCTTCCTCAGCTAGTCCACTCAATAATATGCAACCAGCATATCACTTATCAGTAACAAGGAAAATTATCCACTTTAACAAGCACCAATGGGATAGAGCCAACACCATAAGACCTAAGCCACAAAAGTTAACACCGCACAGTATATGAGCTTTACTCACAACTTAGCATTCCTTTGAAATAGTATTGTTATAAGTTGATTGAACAGAAAAACAAGGCACAAAAAGAAGGTCGTGAATCAAAATAAGCCTAAAAAGCTCTAAATTACCTCCATCGTCATCACTATCATCAGTATCCCAATACAGAGGTGAGGTTGAAGGGATACCATTCTCAACCTGGTCGGAAGACCTCCACTCTGCAACTTCACTTGTTTTGCATTGTTGTGCACTCGACAATCCCTCCAACGACCTTCCACCAGCAGAATCCTCAGTAACACTTGCAGCCATATCTCAACCTCAAACCCCTTCCTCTATACACTTTCAGCTCCTCCACTACAATAACATAGGGAATATCATCACATAACAAATAAATTTTCAGGCACGGTAGACTAGTGAAAAATATCAGCATTATCACTGTTATGCACCGAAATCACAATACAGATAATCAGAAGATCAACAAAAGATAGATGACAAATTTCATCAAGTGATAGAAATGAACCACAAATCAAAAATCAATCATTTAAAAGAAAAAAATGCAACAGCAACAATAATAGCAAAACAACAACTGAAAGCTACAATTATTAGTATAAAAATAAACAAGAAACATTTGCATGTATGAAAAAATACAGAAGCAAAAACCGAAATTGACCAAAAACATGGGTCAAATCAGAATCAATAACACAAAAAAAAATCGGGAAATAGATTAGAAAAGAATACGGATCCTAATATAATTGCAATAGCTTAAAAACCCTAAAGACTCGAGGATAAAATGATTGAAAGGAAAAGAAAGAGAGCAGGGAATTAGAAGTTGAAGGAAGAAGAGTGCTTAGTAAAAGATGGATCGATTAAGGAATTCGAACCTGAAACGTTTCAGACGAGTTTTATCGGACAAATTTTAGGGAATTCAAAGAGAAAAGTATGAATAATAGAGAATTTGGGGTTTTGAGGTCGATGGGAGCTGCTGGCTGCAGCGCCAAGACACACCATTTTACTTTTTTTAATTTTTGTTTTTGTATTTTTAGTATTCTAATTCTAATATTCTAATTCTAATTCTAATTCTAATATCTACTTATATTTTTTTTTTAATAATATCTACTTATATCTAACACTAAAAAGATAATTTGGTATAACTCAAAAAAAAAAAAAAAAAAAAAGATAATTTGGTACTGTGTAATTCAAAAAGGTGAAGAACTGAAGATCCAACAATATGAGTTTAGAGTAAATTAATTATAACGTAAAATTTAGTTGCAATTATTATTGACCGCTTAGCTTATTACACTGAAACGTAAAAAATTATTCTATAGAACAAATTCAAAAAAAAAAAACAAATTTGTAGATAATATGGTAAGAAATCAAGTGACATACAATAAGTGATAATTTGGTCATTGCCTCGTGGTAAAGATATGACTTCTTTTGGAGTTTAATTAGTAGAAAGTGGAAACTTTTTTTTATACATGAAAGCTATACTTCAGTTTATAATTGGTGCCCATAAGTTTTTTTAATTTGAATGGTACCCTTATTTTTTTGAGCTAATTACAACCGTGACCATCCATTAATATTCAGATTTCTGCATCATTTTGAGTTTTTTATTATTCTTCATCTTACTCATCTTCCTTTTTTCCCTTTCCTCTTCCTCCACTCCTTCCATGGCTATTTGAGATTTATGAACTTGAATTGAACCATTAATATTCAGATTTTTGCAACATTTTGAGCAGGGGTGTCTCAAAGAAAATAGAGGCCCTGTACGTAAAACGGAATATAGGCCATTCATTATCTAATGTGAAATAATCGAATACCTATTGATTCCAATATTTGTTCTTATAATTAGAAAACATCTCATTATTCTGTTACAATTCTTTTTAAAAATGCATCTATAAGATAATAATGTTAAGGTAAACAATAATAGATAAAAAAAATTACTAATTTTTAAAATAACTAATTTTTTAAACAATTATCTATAAAAAATTATTTTTATCATCGACCATCTTGATTAAAGTTTTGTCAAAAATACTTTCAAATATTAAGTTTTTGTTAGAAAGTATTTTTAACAATTTTTTATAAAAAAAACTACTTAAAAACTATTTTCTTTGTCAACACTACCTACTAATTACGAAAATTATTCAATTTTTTGTTAGTATGAACATGCTACATGTATTTGTTTGTTTTCAATACACCAATTTCGTAACAAAAAAAGCACCAAACTACACGACGTGTTAACTAAATATTCATAAACATAACATTGGAGGCCCTTATTTCAACACTTCTGCTTGGGGCAATCGCACAACCTAATAGCCGGCTGTGATTTTGAGTTTCTTCTTCTTTGCTTGAATTGAAATTACTGGGACTGGAAATTGATTTTCTTAGGGTTGTTGAAGTCAGATTATCTTGGCTCGTTGTTAACCTGTTCAAACAAATTTCTCGATTATACACCATGACATCTGGTTAATAATGAATGGAACTGCAGGATCTACTTGAATAATGTCTCAAATTTTGAAATTACAGACTAAAATCACTTGAAATCATTCTATATTTTATTTTCGGAATCCAAATTGAGATTCATCATTTTGAGGTCTCACCAACAATTGAATTCTGTTGAATTATAGCTTTATTGATAAACTATCTTTTTTTTCTCTTTTCCATTGAAATCTTATTTTTGGTCTCTAGATCATTTGCTTTTTGATTATACTTCTTGTTCACTTGAAAGTTGAAAAGTATTCACATTATTTTCTATTGTTTAAGTTGCAGCACTATTTTCCATTGTCTAAGTAGTTTTGTGGTCGAATATTTTGTCACTGTATTGATAGTTTACAAATTTTATCTTCACCTTATCTTATCAAATAACATAATATATTTAAATGAATAAATGAAAGATTTAAATTATGAAGGATGGTAAGAGTGAGTACAATATTTCTTTCTATAAAAAATTTATTTTTTTGTACTTGTTCTGAACCTAGACCGGACTTGTAGTTTTTTAGGGTTGGACCGGTACCGGACCGGATGTACCAAGTCCAGTCTCCGGTCCTCATAATTTCAAAATTTGTTTTTTCGGTCCTCATAATTTCAGACTGGTGTGTAGCCCTAATTATGGAAAATGTAAAACAATACAATAAGTGAACATTAAGGTTTAATGGGCTAGGCCTTTCTCAAAGAGATGGTCTCTCAGGACACCGGCTGTATTTTTATATAGTATGTACTATGGCTGCGAAAATTTGAAATAAATAAGATTATTTATCAAAAAAAGTATATAATAAGATCATAATCAAACTTATTCCAAAACTAAGCGTGTAATTCCCAAACCTGAGGTTTGGGCTGTTCGCACTTACTAAGTGCGAACAACTTCTTGTCTAAAAATCAGCATGTTGACCCTGTTTGACCTGTTCGCAGTCACTAAGTGCGAAAAACCACTTGATTTTTTTACCAGCTTGCTTTTGTTCGCACTTAATAACTACGAACTACCCCGAACCTGTGCTCTGGGGTATTAGGCGCTTATATTTAGAATAAGTTTGATTAGGATCTTATTATACGCTTTTTTTTGAAAAATAATCTTATTCATTTCAAATTTTCCTATGGCTACCAGCTCCTTCTCATTAAACTAGCCCAAGTATTTTGCTTATATATGCTAAGGGTCTCCCCTATTGCATTAAAATTGCTCTGATACCACAACTAGCTAAATGCATTTATTTCAATCACAATCTCCTTGCTAAAGTAAAGAATTGCTAGTATTTGACATTAGTTAGGCTAAAGGGCATAATTAGAAACTCATAATGACCTAAATGAGTGCTAAAAGCTATTTTGAATACATCATCCAAGTGAAACCCTAAGGTCCATTTTTTAGAAGATTCTTGCATTGATCTATTAGTTCTTCAATGAGATGAATTAGTAACTTTGATAGTCTTCTTATTTAAGCTTCCATAATCTATACAGAGCCTCTATGTACTATCTTTTTTCCCAACCAAAATGAAGTAATATGGTAGGCAAAAGAGCTATTGTTGCTCTGAATAATGCCTCTACGGGCTCTATCTAACATGTCCTAAATAAACTACTCAATAATAGCGTCTCCAGTTTACACGTTTATAATCAAGGATTAGTGGAATCTTGTGATCAAAAACTCTTCTCAATTTTGGTAATAGATCAAGATATGCAAACACCCTTTGATTTTTTCTTTGAAGTGATTGTAACTCAGACAATTCATTAAACTCTTTCCAAATTTTTTGCTAGATATAATTTAGATGAGCTGACACATCTCAACATGGAAAAGACACAGTTAACTTGTTGTTTCTAAAAGTTTGCAACTAGGCAAATGATTTGTCACTTGTAACTTGGTGGAATGTCCTTAAGGATAGCCTTCTTTACCTTTTTCAAGAACTGCATATACAATTTGACAAAATTCCGCTGAATTTGCCCCAATGTCCTTAACCATTATACTTTATGGACCATATCACACCCCTTAAGAAATAACTCAAATAAGTACTTCTATTTTAAACTATTTTTGATTCATCACGTATATAAAATTACTGCATTTATACTAACATGTTATGTGATTCCCATATGTAATAGTGACTGCTTGAGGATTTTCTAGGCTAAAGACAAATCTAAAAAAGTTGCACAAATTATTGCTATATACCGTTTATAGGGGGTAAACTAATCTTCCTACTACCATATGATTTTGGGAAACAATGAATCTCACCAAGTATATGTACAAGTCAACACTCTTGACCAATGAGTTTGCGGGCTCAAGCCCACGAGTGTTTTGTGTCCACATTAGTGGCCACAGTGAGATGCGACGAATGTTAACTTTTGGTAATGTATGTGGACATGAATAATTTATTTTTTTTGAATACAAGACATGAATAATTTATAATATAACCGGAGTACTTTTTTTTGAAGTTATAACCGGAGTACATTGATTGACTACTAAACGTATCAAAATTCAAAACACATTTGAACCGCCTGCAACCTGATCGACATTCGAACCCTAACTCACTGATCATTGCCATTCACGACTCACACCAATCCCAAATTCATCCGCCTGCACCACTACAACACCTCGTTCGGCGGCCAACGACCCCCGAAACTTCCGCGACACAAACAACAACCCACCAGCGGCATTTCTCATTCACCTTTTCTCCCTGATTCAGAATCAAAGGTATTTTCAAAATTGTAATTTAATTTTGTAAATTGTAATTTTAAAAAGATCTTTGATTAATTCTTCTATGATATTAACTTACTTTTATGCTTAATTCATTGTTCCATATGTGTTTCGCTGTATGCAAATTTCTTCCTCTTTCTTCTTGACTTGTTTCTGTTTTCTGGTAATTGATAATTCTTTCATTATCTGTAGATCTGGATCCTTATGCTTAAACCCTTATATTTGGTTTAAAATCTCTAATTTTGGATGAGCTACTTTTAATTTCTCAGAAATTTTCAAATTCTGATAGGTTTGAAGAATTCTATTTGTTGTAATGAATTTCTTGAATTTGTCATTCTCTGTTACTTTTTTCTGCCATCATAAACCTAATGGAAATTTCCCTAGCTAATGCTAACAATGAAATTTATGGCTTGTTAGAGCAAGACCCAATTCTCTCATATGTGTTGGATCTTCGGGTGCCGTGATGTGGGTGCAACGAAGATCAATGAGAAGGATCGAGGTGATGATGATGCTTTGGGGTGCCTTAGTGAAGGGAAGACACCATGGAAGACAAGGCTTGAAGCTGCTCGTGTGGGTCGAGCCAAGGAGAACCAAGTCAAGCATCACCTCGAGCAAGCAAGCAGAAGCGAACCAGTAGCCTAGGACCAGCCGCTCGACCTGGTCGAGCTAGGTAGGCTCGATCGAGCTTAGGGTCGAGCAAAGCACAGCGAAGTTTCTGTTTGGTCTTTCGGTTTTGTGGGCCTTTTGGCCATTTGTCCTAAGTGTTACCCAAGTGTCTTAGGACTATAAAAGGGGGTCTTAGGAGTCTCTTAGAAAGTAAGAGAGAGCTAATACACTTAGAATAGACTAGGGTTTAAGTACCATAGAGAGTCTCTTCTTCTTGTACTAGTTTGTGGGTGTCTTCCATTGTTGAATGGAAACACAAGCTTGAGAGGTTGTTCTCAAGTGTTAGGGTTGAGTCATTATTGTATTGTTGAATCCATTAATGATAAGAAACCATTTTTGAGGGGAGGTATCATAAGATGCCTCATATATTGTGTGTTCTCTTGCATCTTTGTTCATACTCTGTTTTTCTAACCCATTTACACTTTTCTTCTTCCTCCATTGTTCAACCTAAGAGGTCCAAGGCCTCCTCTTTCAATTGGTATCAGAGCTTGGTGTTATTTCCTTGGGGTATTGAGTGGGAGAAGGCTTGGAGATAGGTAGAAAAAAAATGGTAGAAGTAGAGAAGTGTGTGGATGGTTTGTTGAAGCCATTAGGGTTTGTTGAAACTTTGGGTGAGAGAAAAACAGTGGGTGTTCAAGAGATGGAGAGATTGTTAATGGAGTTTTCAAGAGAGAAGGAAAGCTTATTAACAATGGTGGTAGAGCAAAGGCTAATGATTGAGTCTTTGTCATTGAGGGTTGAAAAACTAGAGGGAACTATTAGGTGTAGTAGTTTGGTTGAGAAAGTACCATCCATGGGGGTTGGTATGAAGGTTGATGATGCTTCATCTATGAGAGATGGGAAGGTCATCAAGGGAAATCCATCAAAGAGGAAAACCGGGGTCAAGAAGGCAAGAGTTGATTATGGGGATAAGGTGTGCTTCCATTGCCACAAGAGAGGCCATATTCAATATACTTGCAATAGGTTGAAGAAAGACCTTAAAAGCTTGAAGCTTTTGAAGGAAATGAAGAAGCCAACTATGGAGGTTGGTGATGGTGAGAGGCTCAAAGGGAAGAAGAGAGTTCTTCCACTTGAGAAGGTGAAAAAGGCAACACCTTTGTTGAAAGGGGTTGTAAAGAAGAAGGTGCTCCCAAACCTTGATGAGAGTCTTGAGAAGAAGACTAAGGGTGATGATGGTCATGTGCTATTGGCCAAAGGTGATGAAGATGATTGGGTGTTTGACTCCGTACATCCATATCATATTTGTAGAGACAAGAGCTTGTTTACAAGGACGATGGCTTGTGAGCATGAGAGGGTAAACTTGCCTAGTGGTGAGCAAGTTGTGATTGAGGCCATTAGAGAGGTGCATTTGAGGATGCACAATGGCATTAGGAGAAAGCTTAGGGATGTGAGATACATTCCCAAGATGGTGAGTAATATAATCTCAATGAGGAGATTAGAGAAGATTGGGTACACCATTAAGACTCAAGGTGATGGAGTCTTGAAGGTGACAAAGGGGTGCTTGGTGCACTTGATGGGTGTGATGGGCAACAACAATGGCCATGTATTGCTAAAGAGTGGAGGATTGCATCATGTGGAGAGGGGTGCAAGTCCTAAGTCACTAAAGAGAGTGACTTTTGTTGAGGGTGACCACAAGGATAGGTGGTGCACAAAGAGTGTTGATGATGGGTTTGGTCTTGAGGGGGAGCCAAGACCCAAATCCTATGTTGATGTTTTGGTTGGGACACCAAGGAAGGTGTCATTTGATGATGATGTGAGAATTGGGCTTGAGGGGGAGATTGTTAGAGCAAGACCCAATTCTCTCATATGTGTTGGATCTTCGGGGTGCCGTGATGTGGGTGCAACGAAGATCAATGAGAAGGATCGAGGTGATGATGATGCTTTGGGGTGCCTTAGTGAAGGGAAGACACCATGGAAGACAAGGCTTGAAGCTGCTCGTGTGGGTCGAGCCAAGGAGAACCAAGTCGAGCATCACCTCGAGCAAGCAAGCAGAAGCGAACCAGTAGCCTAGGACCAGCCGCTCGACCTGGTCGAGCTAGGTAGGCTCGGTCGAGCTTAGGGTCGAGCAAAGCACAACGAAGTTTCTGTTTGGTCTTTCGGTTTTGTGGGCCTTTTGGCCATTTGTCTTAAGTGTTACCCAAGTGTCTTAGGACTATAAAAGGGGGTCTTAGGAGTCTCTTAGAAAGTAAGAGAGAGCTAATACACTTAGAATAGACTAGGGTTTAAGTACCATAGAGAGTCTCTTCTTCTTGTACTAGTTTGTGGGTGTCTTCCATTGTTGAATGGAAACACAAGCTTGAGAGGTTGTTCTCAAGTGTTAGGGTTGAGTCATTATTGTATTGTTGAATCCATTAATGATAAGAAACCATTTTTGAGGGGGAGGTATCATAAGATACCTCATATATTGTGTGTTCTCTTGCATCTTTGTTCATACTCTGTTTTTCTAACCCATTTACACTACTCTTCTTCCTCCATTGTTCCCTAAGAGGTCCAAGGCCTCCTCTTTCATGGCTATTAATGATCTTTGAAGATTTGCAAGTTACTGAATACTTAAAGATTTTTTATAGGGCATACATAGAGAAACAAGAGCAGAATTAGCTAATTGCTTGATTTAAAACAACAATCGGTGGCAGTTGAATTCAATTTAGTTCACATATGAATTGAGAAAACTGGTTTTGTAATGGGTTAATTTTTTAGATTACATATTTACTCAAAGGACATTCAAATTATTGGTAACTTTTGAATGGAGGAAGAGGATTTTTCTGCGCAACGGCTAACTCATATTGTTAGAATCAGGCCCTAGGCAATTTTGTTGTGGAACTATATTTTTTTTTTTTACATTGAAGCTTGAATTTGTTGTGGTCAATTGAATCTAGCTGCTTTGTGATTCTAATTGGTTTTTGCTGTGTTAATAATTTGATTTGATTAATGTTCATGTGCAATGGAGTGCTAATTATGTGATTAATGTTATTATCAGACTGCTTTTACTGTGGGAGAATCAGGTTATTTTGAGGCCCTTGAGTAAGAAGAGTAATAGCCTTTTAGAATGTGGATTATGGAGTAGAACTGATATTAGAAAACAAATTATTGTTTTCATCATTCATAGGAGATTTCATCAGTAATGTGGTAATTGATTTTACTACCATGTATGCCACCATTTGATTGAATAACTTAATATGTTTTCACCATTTGATTGAATAAGTCACTCTTCCCTGGATTTTCCTGCACAATCATGTGTTAATAACTTAATATGTTTTCACCATTTGATTGAATAAGTCACCAATATAATTTTTTTTGCTTACAAGCCTGTCTATTTTTTGTCTTTTGTTTTCAACCCATTATGTTGATGGAAACATCTACAACTTGTGCTTGAATATCATTGAATTTTTGGATATGGTTGGGCCCTTTGACTAATTATGAGTTCTTTTACTTTACTATTAACTCAATGATCTTTTGTTGTCACTTTATTGTGTAATTTTGACGGAGATATTGACGGAGGAAAATGAAGTAAGTACCTCATATTAGGTGCTATAGTTTCTTTTTGTTAATTTTAAAGTTTAAATTGAGTCTCTGGTTTATTTTTCTTAGATGTTGCTTTGATTTTATTCAACTGTAAATTAAAAAAGAAAAAATATAATGTGCAAATTGCAATAAAGAGTTAGTAGTATTACTTAGTGCGGATTGTATTCTTCTATGTAGGTTTTCCTTTTGACTTCTAGCTATGAGAAAGTGTCAATCTCGGTGTTTTCGGATTGGGCAGATGTTGGAGGCAAGGACTTTTGAAAAAGGTTTCCGTGGTGCATGGTTTCGATGCAAGGTATATATGCAGTTTCCTTCATTGATTAGGTCTTATGGGATTTGTTTAAAATGTAATTTATTGATTTGTGTCTTTTATTTGCAAACCGACCATGACACTTGTGGTATCGACGATACTTTTTGAAGTTTCCAACCTTAACTAACCTCTACTAAGATTTTTTTGCTTTTTATATTTGAATTTTTTTTAGAAGTTTTGAAAAGAGTGGGTGCTAATTCAATTATTGATAACTAGGTCTAGATACACCTAGGTTTGATTAAAAGTATTTGAAGATAAATTGTAGGATAGATTATGGCACAAAGTCAGCTTACATTGCTTAGTTTGCTAATTTTTAATTGTATTTCGATATTTTAATTTCTGCATCAACTTAATATATGTCAAATTGCCATTAATATTTGTCAACACATCTGGGTGCCCTAATGTAGTAGAGAATAGAGACCAAAGTAATAAATGAATCAACTAAATAATGTAATTCATGTGACCTGTTAAACACATTCTCCTCTTTATTCAACCTTTTGGCCCCATGTCTTCTGTTAACTAGTTTCTTGAAATAATTATAAAAATTTAATAAACTAAGGTTTTAGTAATTATATTGATAGTCTCTAAATGGGAATTATCAATAACTAAGGCATTTGTTACTTCAAAAAATATTGATTACAATATACTTGTCGTTAAATTGTTTTTATTTGGCAAATAAAATTTTGGGAAATTCCACGTGGTAACCTTGAGGTTTTGGGTTTTCCACGTGGTAACCAAAACTTTAAATAATTCCACGCGGCAACCTTAAGGTTTACCAACTTCTTCCACCGTGAGCTTTTTACACAGAAAAACGTTAGCAGGTGTTAATTTCGAAGCTTAAAGACTCTCATACGCCTATTTATCCGATTCATCTTTCTAAATTCTATCACTTTCAACCTTTTCCCTCAAAACATAAACCCTAGTTCTACCATCTTTCATCCCAAACGCTAATTTGAGGGAAAATGTGATTCAGATGAAGGATATTAGAGTTAGGACTTATGTTTTGGGGGAAAAAGGTTGAAAATGATTGATATTGAAACGGTGAGTCGCATAAATAGGCGTATAACATCCTTTAAGCTTCAAAATTAGCGTTTTGCTAACATTTTCTGTGCAAAAAGGTCACCGTGGAAGAAGTTTGTAAACCTCAGGGTTACCGTGCAGATATTTAAAAGTTTTGGTTACCACGTGGAAAATCCAAAACCTCAGGGTTACCATGTGGAATTTCCCTAAAATTTAATTACTTACCAAGAAAAAGCCAAAACAAAGGCAATATACATCAAAACTTGGGGCACCCCAACAAAGCCCGACATGAAAACATTAGTACGAAAATTAAGCTCACCTTTTATGAAGGGTATCAAGATCTCACTTTTCATGTGCTACCAAGCCAAGAAGGGGAAGCCAAAAGGATATGAGAAAACAGACATGGCAACAAGCTTGTCAGAAAGGTAAACAAACAGTAGAAGAAACAAAACAGTAAAACTATGTATGTCTTTGTGCAATCCAAATAGCATCAGTAGCAAAAGTTGGCTTCGAAGGAATAGTTGCTATTCTTAACATGGTCTCCTCTTTGATGTTTCGAATGACAAAATTAACTCTTTGGAGGCGAATATTCCAACTCACCTTATTTCTTGCACGCCAAATTGCATAGATCAGACTTTTACAGTTGTCATAACCACTCTTTTCTTCCCATATGACATCTGCTTCTCGTGCTCAGATTTTGCAAACTTGGTGTTTGGATATGAATATCTAACCACACCATTACCCACTCCTTCCAAACATTTGGAACTTAAAGGAAATTAAAGTAGATGTGGTTGATTGATTATGGGGCAGTGATGCATATGGGGCAAAGTTCCTCCTCAATACAACCCATGGCCTTGAGCCTGCTTTTCTTTTTAAAGGTCTTGTATAGCTAACCACCAATGAAACAAGCTCTAGGTAAGGAAGCTCTATTCCAAATAATGATAGCCCAAGGAACTCGAGGGTTCTTCCCTAGCAATTCTTCATACACATTTTTAATAGAGTATGTGTTCTTTATCATCCGTACTCTAAGAGTCTCCTTAACTGTACATAACTTACTCAGCTGCCTGTAGTGGGTGGATTAAAGTGCATCCAAGTCCCTCCATATAAATCTCATGCACCCATTTAATCCAAAGGGACTTACCATGCATATTAATTTTCCATGCTATTTTCTCAATAGCTGCAACATTCCATGTTTCAAGGCATCTAACACCCAACCACCTTCCATCTAACACACCTGCTTCCATCTTTGGTCTATGCACCTGGTTCCAGTAAGTTTTCTTTTTCTTTTTCTTTTCTCTTCTCGTCTTCTCTGTTTCTCTTCCTTTCTTGTTTTTTTTTCAGTGCTTTTAATGGTATACAATGGCATCATACAATTTATGGGTCGCACTCTTTCACGATCTGGTACGCGTTCCACGGCGTTCCGGTACGCCAGCGTCCCGCGTTTGGGATCGATCGTCCCAGATCGGGAAACGGGCAGGCATCCCGCGTTCCGGGTAACTATGTAACACGCTCCCTGCATTGAACATTAGTACAAAAGAAATCTGTTTGCTTTAGTCATAGTTATAGATTTGAAAGTACTACCTCAAAAGTAGCTATAAGCGTTAGCCGATAAAGTTATAAAACATTATTTCTTTTTTAAACTACAGACTTAGTCTTATAAAGCTAAGCACATGGTGTTTGATTGCTGTGATCCTTGCTTGTGGGGTTTAGACTTTACCCTTTTTGATTTTTGGCTTCAAATAAGGGCATCCATTAACAGTCATTGAGCATTGAAGTCAACAACATTGGTATAGACGAAAATCATCATAAGTCATGGTTTTGAGGGTTGAGGAAGAGGGAAGGAATAATGAAAGAATTAGAATGTATGAAGCTTAGTCTAGAGGGAGTGGGAAATGAGTTGAAGGCAAAGATTGGAAATAGGAAATGTTCTCTAGAGGGGCTATATTAGTTACTAAGCAATAGTTATAGCTTTTTAGTTTTAATTTTAGTTTTAAATGGCACGAGGCAAGAACGAGGCTTTTTCTTTTTTAAATGTAAATAAAAACTATTTATTAAGGGTAATGCAGTAAATCAAGCAAAAGGTAAGTATTTTAATACCTGGAACTTAAAAGAAATCAGAACTAGAAGGTCAAATACTAGAGGCTCCCTTGCTTTAGTATTGCGTTACACCTTGAGTCTTGGAGGCATATTTTTGGTCGCCTTGGTGCACCTTAGGCCGAGGCGTGCTTTCTAAAGAAAGCTTTTTATATGAGCATTTTGCTTGTGTCGTCTCTTCAATCTTCATGTGGGGAATGATGTGATGAGCTTGATTGGTATGCCTGTATGCTTGGCTATTGTACTTATGGAACGTTGGTATAGACCCTTTTCATCTTTGCGTTGGACGATAATGGTTTTTCTAAAGACTGCCCATGTACTGCTTTCCTTTAAGTTCTTTCCTTCTTTTGCATCTTTAGGTAAAAAAGGTTATCAAAAAGAAAGGTCGAGTTGCTGCATATAACGTACATTATTATGACTACACAGAGGAACGTAAGTGATCTATCCTTGCTTTTGTTGTATGTGCATGGACTCATGTTATTATCAACATCGTTAAAATACTTTTAAACATATATTTTTGCTTAATAGTGCCATGACTAAGTTTTTTTATTTGTCATAACTAAGATCTTTTTTTGAAAATTGCTTTTGTTCTATCATTAAATTCAGATTTCGGATGTGTTAATGCAGCCGCTAGTCAATAGTTGGAATGAGTTAGGGTTTCTTAAGTCGGAAAGAGTAAGCAAAATATATATATATATATATATATATATATATATATATATATATATATATATATATATATATATATATATATATATATATATATATATATATATATATATATATATATATATAGGATTTGGATTGTGTGAAAACCAATTAAAATGGTGAAAACTGAAAACAGGGGTACATAATAGCTCAAATGGAGTACATATTTGGGTGGCAGTTTTGTAAATAATTAGAAATTTGTTAAAAAGGGTACATAACTGCTTAAAAGGGGTACATATTCAGATGGTATTTTTGTAAATAATATGAACTTTTTTATTCACAAAAAATATGTACACCCTATAAGATGATACGTATCTCTTTTGCTTCAATATGTATACCTCTGTCTGGTTTTCAGTTTTCACCACTTTAAGTGTTTTCACTTGATCCTACCCCTATATATATATATATATATCTATATATCTATATATATATATTTTCAATAAATATTAATGGGTCAATATCAGATAATATGGGTCGACCTGACCTGATTGACCCATTTATTAATAAATGGGTCAAACAGGTATTTTTCGGGTTTAAAAATTCAACTTGAACCTAACCTATTTAATAAACAGATTAGGTCGGGTTGACCCATTTAATTAATTGGGTCAGAAATCTAAACCCAAACTCGCTAATTTCGGGTCGGTTTCAGATCAGGTTAGCAGGTCAGGTCAGCTTTTGCCAGCCCTATTAATGCGTATTGCTATTTAAATCCAACTTTGGAGCCTTGAATTTCTTGATTAGTTATGTTGTGGCCTCTAGAAACCCTTTTACGATATTAAGGTATCAACCATATCTTTATTTGTAACATTATTGGTCTTAGCTAAAAAGGGTCTTGTGGTAACTAGTAAGTAACACGACTTGCTAATATGCTTATTCTATTGGTGTCTAGTTAAGAATGAAATGTTATGGAACATCATCACCATACCCAATATATCTCACTCATAGAATTTGTGCATATCTTTATATGAGGAGTTAAGAGATTGCGGCCCCAGCTCGAAACAAAAGACATAAGACATAGAAGATGCCGTAGGCAAGACAAATAGCAAGACAAGTCAACTAGACAAGTACTAAAGCTAATAACATAGAAACCAAAGAAAAATAATTAGCAATTGTGATGAAGGCACATACAAAGATCATGTTTAAGATAATTACTGATGGTCTAGT
This sequence comes from Amaranthus palmeri, assembly GCA_019776075.1. NCBI lineage: Eukaryota > Viridiplantae > Streptophyta > Magnoliopsida > Caryophyllales > Amaranthaceae > Amaranthus > Amaranthus palmeri. The sequence goes on from JAAKBH010000398.1 coordinate 356,287, forward strand.
TTTATCCTTAGTTAAGCTCTTAGAGAGGTGCGATTCCCTTGTATTGTTCCTAATTTGCTCTACCCACATTTTCTTAGGCATACCACAACTTCTCTTTCCCTTAATCATGATGTCATTTACTCCACCATTTGCAGAGGTGCGTCAGTCCTTTACAAATGCACACATCTTTGCTGAATTAGGATGCTTTACACTTTCTTTGAAAACATGATTATTAATATATGGTGCAAATGGGTTGCACGCTGCCTAGATTCATGATGGTTCAAATCTTTGAGTTGATGTCCTTGGAAAATTGACTGCTAAGGGGGTTGGTAAGGGTTTGATAGAAGGGATAAGAGCCGAAAAGGAAGGAATAATGGCTAATCATTTGCAATATGTGGATGACACGATTTAACAATAAAAATCCGGCTGCATGGATCAACAATGGGGGAGTTTGAGACGTATCATTCGAATGGCTACCATGGCTGATTGTGCGGTGGCATAATTTCCTACTACATATCTAGACCTTTTAATTGTCATCAACTCTTGTCTTAAGGTTTTTGGGCCTCAGTGATTAAGAAAGTTTCAAGGAGATTGAATGGATGATATGATTAAAGAATAAAAAATTCAGTTGAATAGGGATCAACAGGGGGGAGTTTGAGACGAATCAATTGAATGGCTACCATGGCTAATTGTGCGGTGGCATCATTTCCTATGACATATCTGGACCTTTTAATTGGCATCAACCCTCGTCTTAAGGTTTTTGGGCCTCAGTGATAAAGAAAGTTTCAATGAGATTGAATGAGTGGAAAAAGGCAATTTTATCTTTTGGTGGGAGAATTTTAATTTTAAATCATGTTTGAGAAATATTCCTATCTTGTTTATCACTATATAAGTCCCTCAATTGTGCTATGTAGTCAAAAGTTTAGAAAGGATGATGAGGGAATTTTTTGGGAAGGAGTAGGAGGCTCAAGAAAGGATCATTTGACCGGTTCAAATAATTTAAGCTTTCGTTTGAGGTAAGGGGAATTGGGTGTAGGGGATTCGATGGCAAAAAATATGGCATTATTAGGGAAGTGGTTGTTTAGATATGCACTCTTTTATTGCCTTGATTATATTGCAAAGGTCTAATGTCTGCTCCTTTCCCTAGTAGAAGAGTGTATGAAGTCTTTCATTTTGAATTTCCATGTGCACCTTGTCCGCTCTCCTACCATTTATAAATGATCTTTGCTATAGTTAGTTCTCACCTTTATCTGCTTCTGATGCTTATTCTAATCATAATAATAACAAATATTTCTTAACATTTTTAATCTGAATTGCAACCTTTATTTTAAAGGAGTCAGAAATGCCTTCTCTTTAGACTCAATTTCATGAAAGGGCTTGAAATATTTTGATCTAACATAGTTTTATCAGTTATCACTTTGTCATGAGCTTAAATTTGGTAACTAATTTCTCTGTGTATCCTTATATAGTTATATTTGATTTCGGAAACGCCTAAGTTAATTTCAATCTCTTTTGTCGCAGAAGAAGAAACGGTGACTCTTTACGCCTCACCCACAGAGAGTAGTAGTGGCCAGAAGGCAAAAAGAGAGCTCATGTTGCGCCGACACTTTCCGGTATATTACCGTGAAAGTGATTTGCCTGATTTAAACACGATTTCAGAAGTCATAGTTGCAGTTGCTGATGTTTGGAGGGTTGGGGATTTGGTTGACTGGTTCTTTTCTGGATGTTTCTGGTCTGGAACAATAACTGACATTATAGATGATAAAAGGGCTAAGGTATTACTCCCTGCACATCTTTTAAAATTTTTCTCTTTACAAGTTTCATGGCTCAGATGGTTACAGCATACCAATTTGATTATGATGGTTACACAATGGAATATCTGGTTTGGTCCAGTATCTAGGGTGGGCTTTTTAATGTAATATTTTCTATATACATTAATTGGCTTTACAATTGCCAGTGTTTTGAACTTAAGAAGTATATGTTTGCTCAAAGTCACACCATCGTACTCGGATCTTTTATCATGTGCTTTTGACATCTTAATTGTGTGAAGCTTCCCCTCATACAGACTTAGTTTCTTAAGTGCTTCATTACTGTGTGCTCTCAATGCGTGGTAGTTTGTTATGATCTCTTTAGGGCTGGATTGCTGATCTGTTTCCGTTTACCTGATATTTACTTTATAGGGCTTATGTTTTATTTTGATTTGTCCATTTGTTCTTTATTCCAATCTATTTTTCCACTCATTTCTTGATTTGAAATAGATTTTTGTCATCATTTCCAGTGTTCTGTTACGATTTATGACATTCATCACTTGGAAAGCAGGTGTTTTTCTTCTTACGGTTTCAGTAAAAATAATACTTTAAAGAAACAATTCCTGACTTGTTTTTTTTTTTTTTTTTTTTTTTTTTTCTTCCTGTTTTCCAGTTTTGGTTATCGCATCTCAATTGAAAAATAGCAATAATAGTGAATGATTGTGAACTATTCTCCCTAAACGGTTAAAACAGATGCAATGATCCTGGAGTTTGCGTTGGGGTTTGTAATATCAAATTATCAATGACCAAATTATAACGTTGGAGTTTGTGTGTTACTGAATGAGTAATATTTTTCCTTAGTACAGAGTAAGATGCATGCATGGAGTGAAATACCTGCTCTACTATAGCTCTTTTCTCTGGTCCAGTTCTCCCGTCATTTTTTCTGCACTGCACCAAATTCCTCAAAAAGAGAACTTAAAGCTAGAATTTTAAATTTCAAACGATGAATGGTAAGTCACAAATGCTTGTTGAATGGTGGCTATTTTCACATTTTAAATTTAAAGAAGACAAATATACAAATCTGCTTTGATTTGTTTGTAGGCTGGGATTGTAGTCTGTCTAACACTCTAACTTTGAAAAGCGTCCTTGATGTAGGTCCACATTCTTTTCTTAGAATTTTCTTCTCAAAGAACAGTTTGTTGGCTCTAGGCGTTTAGATTTGATTATGGATTGACGCCTCTTGCAGAAATGCAGAATCTTGTGCCAACTTTTTATCTTTATTGACTTGCATTTCATGTTTACTATATTGTCAGGACTTCAATTAGTTCAGCAATTGGTGGTTTATGCTGTGTGAATTGTGATGTTGTTGTCTCATCATATTTTTCCTTTTACTAGTGTTATATACTTCTATTTAAGTTATTTCTTTCGCTTAGGTCAAGTTACTGGAGCCACCTAGAGGCGAGGGATCTTCTTATGAGGTTGACTGCGAAAATCTCCGTCCATCATTGGAATGGTCTCCGAAATTTGGTTGGACGGTCCCTAAACCCGAGGTTAACTCTTCATACTATTTTATTTTTCAGTGGTATTATTGGTTAATCGACCCATAGTGCAAAAATCCAATAACAACTTGTTGAGAGTCATGCGGTTTTCGTAACGACAAATATCGGCCAAAAGCACAAGTTGTTCATAAAAACAGCCAAGACCGAGTTCTTTACCCTTTCAAAACGCGAGAATTCTTTAATTCTTTTTGATAAGTTAAACTTTATCAATGATCTTCAGTTGTACATTATATAAATGAGAAATCCCAAGAAAGTCTATCTATTTAGTTACATTAGTACCTTATCCACAATAATATCTAAGGACAAGAATCGATCATTAAAAATTTGCCTTTCTCTTTTCAACATGATAGACCATAGAATTGCATAATAACAACGCATCCATAATTTCTTTGAGATCTCTATTGTCACCAAACCCATGAAAATTAGTGAATAAGAAATCTCTAATTCTTCTCGGAGCCATCCACTCTCCCCCTCCAATCTTAAAATACTTGGTCCAAAAATCCTTTGCAAAACTGCAATGCATAAAAAATTATCACAATGCGTCTATGTGAATTCAAAGACTTATTAGGCCTCCTAGTTTGTAAATTTTCTATCGCATTAAGCTTCCCTAAGGCGACCAACCAAACAAAGGCTTGAAGAAGAGGAAACGAGGCAGGAATATAATGATGCACAAGAAAAACCATTGGATGGATTGGGAACCAAATCCAAGTGTCTGAACTCGAAGAAGGGTAATATTAGCTTCAATTATTTTGAAAACCATTGCAACGCGGTCAATGTGATGCGACATTAAAATTTGTACTATGATTCAACCTATTATTTTGTAGTTTTTTCTTTAACTAAACTTGAAGCTCACAAAAGACAAACCATGCTTTTTGTAGTTTTGGTCATTACATCTACGTTAGGGTTCTTTCACGATCGCATTGCAACATGTAGATATTTTAATGTTCATTAGGCTTTCCACTGGTGAGAAGTGTCAAAAAAATAAATTCACACATTGAAACTACGATTAATCATATTTCTTTTTATCGAGAACTTGAAGAAGCTAATCAAGGATTTTGTCAATCCTGCTCATAGTATACTTAATCATATTGTACCAATGCTATGTAATTCTTAAATCCTAGCATAATTTGTGTCTTTTGGGTTGAACTAGGATTCTAATATGAGTTTTAAGGTGATTTAACATCAATAAAAAAAGTTTTCTAATCGTTCTAGATCAATACGTTTAGAACCCTTATTGGATTTCGCTAAGGATCTTTGGGATCTTATAATGAGATTTATTTACACTAATACTTTCAGGGGTATTATGTGTTTTTTTAATGTCATATTCTTATATGTTCTCATGTATAAGAGGGAAAAGGATTAGATAATTATCAAAGAATTAAAATCAAATTTAAACTATAAAAAAAGTTGGTGTAAAGTTCTTTATCTATTCAAGGTTAGACGGGCTTTAGACTTTGAGTTAAGTGTCATGCACTGGGTTTAGCAGGTTTCTATGGGCTCTATTAACACTCAAGGCCCCACTAAGCTGTGTTAAGTGGTGGCTAGTGAAATGTAAGCCTCTAGTAAATAACCCTACTCTGTATTGGTGCAAAAATATGGTTTCGATCATGGTTGCGAAACGGATTTAAGCTCAATGCGGATTGACCTGCAGTAAGGTCAAAAACCTTTATGACATGGTCACAATATGGCATTTTGTCCTTTTTCGGCACTATGCTCTGGAAGTTTGACCCAGTGTATTTGAAGCATGCACTTGGCGCAGTGTCTTTATCTTCCAATTTATTAGTGCCTTTACTTATGTCAATTAGTTGCCTAACCTGCAAAGGTTTAATCATAAGAAGCCTTCGTGGTTAATTTTAATATCCAATTAGTGTAAGCAATGATATAGTGATGTCCCTAAGGCCTAACCTACCCTGCCTGGACTAATAGTAACATTTCACTTGCCTCTTGTTGGAAATGCAAGTTAGTAATGCTTCTATCAGCCCTTTGCTATTCACTTTCCAAATTTACCAAATTAATAGAAGCTGAGGTTTTGAGCTGATGGTTTCATATCCACTGAGTTGTATCGACCATATATGCAATACTTAATTCCTTGAACTTGTGCCTCTACAACTTTTGGGAAATGTTGTAACAAGGAAAAAGGGATGCAGTCTAAAAACAAAAAGGGATGTAGAGTGAAGGCCATTCCATCCATAATGAATCTTGAATCATTAGGCTGGATTCAAATGCAAAGCAACACGTGAAAAACACGTATGTTTTCTTTTAGAGACAAATTATAAGAAAGTAAAACTAATTAGACATTAATATGTTTTTGTAGTTGGGACTTGGGAAGGGTGGGGGAAAGGAAGGCATCCACATGTCATATGATGATATACATTGCAGTTCTGCTTTTAGTATGTAAGTGGATGTTATATCATACAATATATCTGGTGTTAAGCAAGGGCGTACTGAAATGACTTGGATAGTTATTGACATTGGATATACTGTAAATTTACTGTAGACGACTTCAAACACTAATCATTTGATAGATAAGCTAAGTGACTGGGAAGGGTTTTGAGGTGGGAGGCGGAGTAGGCTTGGTGAATTATTGTTATGCAAGGGTGAACTGTGATGTTATTGATGTAACTCACTTTGGAGTATAGAATTTTGAACATTTTGTCATTAATTGGTTTGCTTATCTTGCCTTGCCTAATATGTTTTCATTGCTTTACCTTTACCCTCTAAGTTCACTATCTCTGCAGGAATGTCAAAGTGGACATATACATGCTCGTCTAATTCAGCCTTTGAAGCAAGGTATTATTTTGTAATCTTTTGCATCTTTCTTGGAGTGATCTAAGTTTCTTGAATCATAGAAAGAATTATATCATGTGGTGGTTAGTAGGAGTCAGTGATTTGTTTGGTGAGTCAATTGGGTGCCCATGCTTATGAATCCTTGATGTTTTCTTTTCTTAATAGAACAGTGCCTGAGGCACATGAATGTAATTATAAATTATATTCCCTCCAATTCAGAGCCAATGTCAGATTTGGGATTTGCATAAATATTAAGGTAAAAATGATACCAGTCATACCACAGGTGTTTACATCTACAAATTAGGAGGGGAACACAATAAAAAGGTTTTTACATGTACAAATTAAGGAGACTACGGCAAAAAAAGTGTACATGTACATATTAAATGAGAAGGGGACCACAAAAATAGGTGTCTACATTTGTAAAAAATTATTACTTAAAATAAAAATGAGACAATTGGGGTGAACTGACCTAAAAAGTAAATGAGACATTTGCTTTAAATTGGAGTGAATATTAGATATGGTGCTTTTGGATGTAACTGAAAGTTGGTGACTTGTGATAGATCTAGTAATTACTCTCCAAGAGCTACATTTGTTTGAGTTTAATTACTTTGTCAATTTTTTCTAGTCCATCTTAGAAATTTTCTTACCTGGCTTGATGAAACTTGTGATTACTTATGACTCAATTTGATGTTAGATGATTTCTTCACAGGCCTTCCAGAATTGTATTTCATTGTTTCAAATTCATGAATGCCATGTTTCCTAATTGTCAACCAAAATTTTCTTTCTAAGTTCCTTTTTCTGCCCCTTATTTTTTTGAGCGACTAAAAAAGGAACACGGAAAATTTCTTCAATCTTGAAAGTTGGGAAAGTTTTGCCTTATTTTCCAACTACGGTTTTAAACACAGCAACCTCGCAGTTTGAAAGCACCTTCCCTGTGTCAACTTGCATGCCTTCTATTTTCAGTTGTTTGCGTAAATCGACTCTTTTATATCTCTCATCTGTCTGCAGCTCCAAATTTAAAATTATTGGTAAATGAGATGGATGAAGACCAAGAGAGCATTACAATCACCCCAAGGTCCTCATTGGAGTTCAGTCATTCAATCTCGTCTCATACTTCAGTTAGCTCACTGTCTCTGCTAAACACATCAGGACACTCCAAGAAATTGTTGCAGTATACCGAAAATATTTCTAAGAAAGGAGTGCAGGATATTGGGGGTTCTGCCACTGGGAAGCCTAGTTGTTCAGACAATGTTTCTGGTACATATGTCCAAGATGTTCAAGCTGAAATTGCTGCAGCTCTTAGTGCTGAACAACAGAATCATGAAAACGGACCTGCAAAAAAAGTGCAGTTGAATGGAACTATAGCTCTAAATTCTACACACTGTGATAGCATTGAATCAACAATCTTGGATATGGAAGAGCTGGTAAATAGGGTTAAATGGTTGAAGCAGATTCTGAAGTTTGGTATTTCATCATCTGTGCAGGTTCCAGCATGGGAGTTTCTTGAGCACCCTGAAATATCTACTCCAAAATGAGCAGGTAGAGTTGTAGACGTCATTTTGGTTGGATTTTTTTTAATGCAATCACAATAGATTAAATGGGATGGAGAAGGTTTGATCCCGTGATTACAGTACGACACTGTTACGACGCGGTTACTCATTGTCATTTCATATTTTATGGCTCAACAAGAAATGGAGAGTTTGTGCAATCCATTGATATTAGATAGTGCTTCCGCTATTTTTAATTAGTTGCACTTCCTATTTTTGGAACAATAGGTCTTTGAAGACCGTCTTTGAGAGACCAAACCCTAATCCAAACATTAAAAAACCTATTACGTACACATAATAAATTCCTATTTTTAATTAGTAGGTATTTTGTATGTTAAGGTTGACATTTTAACACCTAATACACATAATAAATTCCTACACTAAATATCTTAAACATCTACTTTATATAACATAAACCCCTACAACACATAACTACATACAACTAATAACTTAAATCCCTACGACACATAATAAAAATACCTATGTCGTATAGCAAAAACACCTACAATAAATAACTCGAACAAAAATACCTATAGCACATAAAATAACCTAAATACTTATAATACATAAAAATACTAATGAAAACACCTTTAGTATAACCTAAACACCTACATTACATAATCTAAATCCTTACCATCAATAACCTAAACACTTACAACACATAACACCTTTAACACATAATATCTATTTGACAACTTGAGCAAGTTTAAAACAACTACTTGACATACAGTGAGTCGCTACGTGACGTATCTTAAATGCTTACCTAAAGGTATCCTAAAATTCCTTTATAAATTGTTCATTTAAATAGATTTTTATTTTATCAAGAAATATAATAACAAGCTATATAAACCAATAACAATAGACAAATAAAATGATTTATTTTATTATATATACACTATTGACTTTTCTTCTATAGTATCTTTTGGGCATAAAGGGCCAGAGGACAATTATTGTTTTATAGACATTCTGTTAACAAAATACGAATGACGTCTATAAAATCTGAAGTAGCGGTGTTGGGGTGTTCTCGTGTGCCTCGTGCGACATCGTACTCCATTTCCATCGACTAAAATTAATAATAAAAAATTGGTGGTAGTTAATACAAATACAAATACAAGTGACTTAATTCTGAAAGAGCAAATCTGTAAAACTAAGAAACGAAAATGGTAGCCACCCATAGTTGCAAAGTGTTAACAGCTAGAGCTATTCTGTCCCGTCTCCACATCTTTTTTCACGCATTGGCCATTCTTGCTTTGTTCTACTACCGTTTTACATCTTTGTTCACAACAACCAGCAGCTTGGTCCGACTTACATGGGCATTGCTTGTCATCGCCGAGCTTATTTTGACCTTTATATGGGGGTTTGCTCAGGGCTTCCGATGGCGCTCTGTTTTAAGGGATGTTTCAGGCTGGGAGTCTATAAAGCCCAATCAACTTCCTGGGTTGGACGTCTTTATAGTAACGGCGGATCCAACCAAGGAGCCCGTATTGGAGGTGATGAACTCAGTCATCTCAGCCATGGCTCTTGATTACCCACCCGATAAGCTGGCGGTTTACTTGTCGGATGACGGAGGTTCACCCTTAACCAAGGAAGCTATTAGAGAAGCTTTCCAAGTTGCTAAGCTTTGGATTCCATTTTGTAATAAGTATGGGATTAAAACCAGAATTCCTGAATTTTTTTTCAGTCCATCTTGTGATCGGGAAAGGCTTGATTGGGATCATGACTACAAAGCCCAAGAATTGTTTATCAAGGTATTCTCCTCTTCTTTGTTGGATGAAATAGCTTATTAGGCAATTCATTCATTGTCTAACGCAATTGTATTTTATAATTAATTTTTAATTTTATAATTTTTGACTTTTAGGCCACCCATTGTATTTAACCGTCTCAACTCCCTAAGTTTTGTGATGTGTACATTCATAATGAGTTGGGCTGGGCATAATCTCAATTCTCAGGGTGGGAAATTGTTATTTACAAAAGGAAAAAGCATAGAATATAGATGGGCAACATGATTTTGATTAAGTGATGTGTTGGTGTTGCAGTCAAAATATGAAGCTTTGAAGAAAAATATTGAGAAAGGAAGTGGAGATACCAGCAAATGTAGAATGGTGCACGACCGCGCCCCTTACGTCGAGGTACACCACTCTTGTTTTGATGTATGATACTTCATATGAATTAGAATCATGAATCATGAATCATGATATGATAGCTTTTTGCCTCTGAAATAAATGTCAGATTATAAACGACAACAAGCAGGATGGAGAAAGTGAAGCCAAACTGCCTCTTTTGGTTTACGTAGCAAGGGAAAAAAGACCAAATCATCCTCATCGATTCAAAGCTGGAGCACTTAATGCTCTTGTAAGTTGTAAGCATGATTTTGCAAAACTTAAAATTACATGTTAGATCGTCTAGCTAATCAATAATTATTTTTACAGCTTCGAGTGTCGAGTCTAATGAGCAATGGATCTCACATACTCATATTAGATTGTGATATGTATTGCAATGATCCAACCTCTGCTCGTCAATCAATGTGTTTTCATCTTGACCCCAATATGTCTCCATCTCTTGCATTTGTGTTATACCCTCAAATTTTTTACAATGCTAGCAAAAGCAATGACATATATGATGGCCAAGCAAGATCAGCTACTAAGGTACACCTTTATTAGTCAACAACTAGCTGCGACTTAATTAAATTCATCTGTGATTGCAATTTCTTTTACATTATAATAGACAAAATGGCAAGCCATGGATGGTCTTAGGGGACCTGTCATGACTGGAACTGGGTATTACTTGAAGAGGAAAGCATTATTCGGAAGGCCTAATCGAGAAGGTGCCAAGAAACTGTTGATAACTTTCAAATTCAATCCTTAAATTTGCAAAAAAAGATGACAATTTCTTGTATTTGCAGATGAATTCCTCACGAGTCAACCAGAAAAGGCATTTGGCTCATCCACAAAATTCATTGATTCGCTACATCACAACTCCAAGCAGAACATTGAACTAAAGCAGATGAACAAAGATGAGTTGTTAGAAGAGGCTAGAAGATTGGCTACTTGCACATATGAAGCAAACACACTCTGGGGTGATAAGGTAATTATCGAGTATCTTATCCTCTACAAATACAATACAGCACACACCAAATTCTTATTCTTAAGTTCCTGAAAAACATAGGTTGGATTCTCATACGAGTGCTTGCTGGAGAGTACATTCACCGGATACCTTTTACATTGTCGAGGATGGAAATCTGTGTATCTGAACCCAACAAGACCATGCTTCTTGGGAGTAACCACAATTGACATGAAGGATACAATGGTTCAACTAGTGAAATGGACATCTGGATTACTTGGAGTAGGCATCTCCAAGTATAGTCCTATAACTTATGCCATGTCCAGAATGTCTATTTTGCAAAGCATGTGTTACGCATACCTCACATTGTCTGGGCTTTTCGGATTTCCATTTGTGATTTACGGTATTGTTGTTCCAGTGTGCTCATTGAAGGGTATTCCGGTTTTTCCAAAGGTAAATGATTTGATCATCGTCCTCCTCCTCCTCCTCCTCCTCCTATGTTTCTTTTTTTTTAATGATGAAAGTGTTTGTACTCCACTTTGCAGATAAGTGACCCATGGATTGCGCCTTTTGTGGTAGTGTTTGTATCTTCTCTAGTTCAACATCTATATGAGGTTCTGTCAGGAGGGGATTCAGTTAGAACATGGTGGAATGAGGTTAGAATATGGTTTATAAAAGGAGTAGGTGCATGCTTATTTGGATCAATTGAAGCAATAATGAAGAAAATGGGGAAACAGAAGACTACTTTCAGATTGACAAATAAAGTGGTGGAGAAGGAAAAGCTGGACAACTACGAGAAGGGGAAGTTCGATTTCCAAGGGGCAGATATGTTCATGGTTCCTGTTGACATTTTGGCCACACTTAATTTGTTGGGTTTTATTGGGTGTCTATACAGGGTAATAATCTACCACAATTATCAAGAATTGTTTGCCCAACTTTTCCTCTCCTTCTTTCTACTTGTACTTAGCCGCTCTATTATCGAGAGGATAGCAAAAAAGGTTCTTTTTTTCAAATGAAAACCCAGACAACAAAACATAGGTTCTCTGAATTTTCAATCCTTCCAATTATGTTGATGTAGTACCAGCTAGTTTTCAAAAAAAAAAATGTAGTACCAGCTAGTTTTGTAGAATTACTCATCTTTTGTGTTCTTTTTGAGAAATAAAAAATATACTTTATATTCTGCAACTTCTGCCAAACTTTCTATTGTGAATATAAGGAAATCTCATACAAGTGAACTGTGTCGATTTATAAAATGTCAATCTAAATTAAATCGATTAAACCAAATTTGACCGAATTGCATACAATTGACCGATTTACACCAAACTGACTTATTTGCACCAAAACTACTACTTTGCACTGAATTATTTGAAATTTATAACAAATTGATTGTGCTGCGCAATGATTCCAAAAAAAAAAAATTCAATTAAAATCCTAATTGTTTCTCAATTCCTGTACCCAACACCACAAGTTATAAATCAAGTTAAACAAAACTTTAAATAAAAAATTTCTCATATTTCAACTTCATCCACCTAGTTGTACAAATGGATGAATTTGTTAGTAACTACTTCAACACTTTCATGTATCATCGATAATTGTTGCTTCCCAAGAAAGGAACTACCACCGGATCAAATTTTCATAAGATATGAGATGAAATATTTTTTTAAAAAAGTTTACCTTTTTTTAAGAGAGCCCATTTGTTAAGAACTCCAAAATTAAGCGTGCATGGTGGTTTTTTTTTTTTAGGATAGGTGACCTCTTGGAAATTTTCTTAGGTGCGCATGAGTGAGGTCAAAGTGCGCTAGAAAAGACTTGTGTTGGTCTGTGGGGCCAGTCTACAGTTTCCAGGAGCAGTCATCCGCAGTCCGTTGGGTCGAGGTGTTACAAACGTCTTTTTATAAAATTTAAAACTACTATTGATGTGGACACTAAAAAAAGGATTTGGCGACAAGAGATTTTTGTCGCCAAATGTATTCTTGTTGCCAAAGTTGTTAAAATCAGGATTCTATTTGTAATCGTTCAGATCTATTAAATCGAATCTAAAATTGTAAGATTCTACAATAAAGTTAAATTTTCTATCGTAATTATTTACCTCGAAATTATAAGTTTATTAAAGACGGAGACGGGGGAGTACGATCTTTTGTTGGGGTATAATTAATGCACACGATATGGACCTACCATCTGAAATCACATAGAAGCACACAAGTTAGCGTATGGTTTTGGATGGTTCAGTTGAATTGTGGTTCTCACAAAAACGTCTACTCTTTAAGTATTTATTGATTGGCAAAGAATTTGAAAAGCAAGACTGCTCTAGAGAAGTAGAGATAGGTGTAATGGAAAACTACTCTCATTCTCTTCATCACTCCCATTTCCACAAAACAAGGGCAATTCTCAACATAACTTATTGCCTTGCCTATATTCTTGCCTTAATAGCCCTTTTCTACTACAGACTATGCTTTTTCTTCATTAAAACTGAACACAAACACTACCAAAACATGATTTTCAAACCCTGGATTTTAATCTTTGCCGTTGAGCTTCTTTACTCATTCATATGGTCCATCAAGCAACCTATGAATTTGTGGCCAGTTACTCGTACAGTCTTCCCTGAAAATCTACCAAACGACCATAAATTACCTGGAATTGACGTCTTTATATGCACTGTAGATCCTGATACAGAGCCTACATTTGAAGTTATGAACACTGTTATTTCAGCCATGTCCTTGGATTACCCGCCTCAAAAGCTTTGTGTTTATTTATCAGATGATGGAGGTGCTTCTGTTACCCTTTATGCTATCAAACAAGCTTGGGCTTTTGCTACTTGGTGGTTGCCCTTTTCTAAGAGGTTTAATCTTAAGACTATTTGTCCTCGGGCTTTTTTTCAGAACCCTGATATGCTGGATTCCCAAATTCAGACGCAACAATTTTTTGATCACAGAAAAATTGTTCAGGTACATACTAAATGGTTCCTATGATAATTTGTTTTTCTAACAATGAAAATGAATCTAATTATAACTTCTGACTGATGTTTTAGGAAAAATTTGAGGCTTTCAACCAACGAATTCGAAGCATGAAACAGATATTAGATGACAATAGTAAGAGCACTTCTCGTGACCATCCACCCCTTGTTCAGGTAATTTACTAACAAATTAACAATTACTCAAGTTTTGGAGTTTGAAGTATTATGTAACAGAAATTTCACATGGTAGCATCGAACTTTCATTAAATATTAGTGGTATTCCACATGGTAGCATACAGTTTATGCCTTATGTAATAGCCGTGACATTTTCCGTTCAATTCACAAATTTGACGTTTCTACCCTTTTTATCTTATGGTTGTTGTCTTCATAATTTGCCCTAAATCATTTTTAAGCTCTCAAATGTTTAATTCACCATTTAATATACCGTTTAATTCATCAACACTCTCAAATGTCGTAACAATTTTGTTTTCATTCAAATTGTTGGCATTTTTGACACACGATACCTTAAGCACTATTACATAAGCCATAATGTTCACTTAATGTACTTAACTTAGATTATAAAGTTCAAAAGATGCATCAACACTCTCAAATGTCGTAACAATTTTGTTTTCATTCAAATTGTTGGCATTTTTGACACACGATACCTTAAGCACTATTACATAAGCCATAATGTTCACTTAATGTACTTAACTTAGATTATAAAGTTCAAAAGATGCATTTCAAGCACTAATACATATGTTCTTAGCTAGGGTAAATTATAAAGACAACAATTTAAATGAAAACAAAATTGTTACAACATTTGAGAGTTTTGATGAATAAAAGGGTGAATCAAATGTCAAAATGGTGAATTAAACATTTGAGAGCATACAAATGGTTTAGGGCAAATTATAAAGACAACAATCAACACGTAATAAGGGTGGAAACGTCAAAATGGTGAATTAAACGACAATTGACAAGAGTTTAACCGAAAATGCTACGGGAGTTGGATAAGGCATAAACTGGATGCTACATTATGGAAAAATCTTACATAAGTGTTGCCACCAGCATTTCATGAAAGTTATCATGTGGAATTTCTTGAGTCTTGAACAGAAAAATTGTTGTATAAATACAGCTCTTAGTATTCTTTTGTGATATAACACAACAAAACCCAAAGTGAGTTAAGCTACAATAATAAGGCTTAACTAATCCCACAAAAGTATAAGGGTGAAACATGAATTCAAGTCATGATAAATAAAAATATGAGAGTTTTAGACATTTGTGAGACACGAGCTCACGTAAAAATATGAGTGATAAGTTTATAGGTGACTGATGAACAAGTTTTCCACCAAAAAAATTTATGATGTAAATGATTATTTGTGTTCAGTACAATAATTGAAATCTTATTTGGGTCCATTACGCATTCCCAAAGTTATGAAGATAAGACTTAGTATACCAAAATTGTTTTGTAAAATAGGAGCGTTACATGCATATTGAAGATTTAATATTTCAAAATTACAATAACAAAAAATAGGAATGTTGAAGAATCACTGAAGATATGTGTGCTGTATAACAGGTGATAGATGAAAAATCTATAGAAGAAGATGATGCAATCTTAAATTTAGAAGCAGTAGAGATGATGCCGCGTCTTGTATATGTTGCTCGTGAGAAAAGAGTATCTCATCTACATAATTTTAAAGCCGGAGCTCTTAATACTCTGGTATGGTTTAGTTTAATACTTCCTTAACTACCTTACACTCTATAATGCATAATCAAGTATCAAGCTCATAAGATATTAAATCCAATACTTATTTATTTGCACTTTGTAGCTAAGGGTTTCTAGCATAATAAGCAATTTCGCTTACATACTAGTGCTAGACTGCGACATGTATTGCAATGACTCAAGTTCAGCGCGGCAAGCAATGTGTTTTTTCCTGGATCCTAAGATATCTCCATCACTGGGATGGGTCCAATTTCCCCAAAAGTTTCACAACATCAGTCAGACCGACATTTATGACAGTCAGTATCGTGTAACGTGGCCGGTATTGTACACTTGTGCTTCTTATTTAATGATCTCTCTTCATCCTTCCGCAGTGGAAAATGTTGTAACAATTTTGCTTTATTGATTAAGGTATATTGGACAGGGATATCTGGACTTCAGGGTCCTTCTATTTCTGGTACCAATGTTTTCATCAACAGGAAGGCTTTTTATGGCCTTAATATTGATGACTGGTGAGTTTTTAGTTTGTAAGTACTTATAAATGCTTTTACAGAATTTAGGATGGGTATTACTATTTAATATTTATGCAGGTTTGGATCTGAAGGAAGCCAGAAACTCTTTTGGCTCTTCCAGTGAATTTATTAAGTCTTTAAGGCAAATTGAGAAGCCTAATAGTGCAATGGACAGAGAGATATCCTCTGTTTTGTTGAAAGAAGCACATTACTTAGCCAGTTGCACCTACGAAAAGGGCACAAAATGGGGTCAAAAGGCAAGAAACTCTTTAACTTGATTTTTTTTATTAGATCATAAGAGGCTTCAGATTAACTATTTCAATTCATGTCATTGGTCATATTAGACTCATTTTTGGTTCGCATATCAATGCAATGCAAAGTGATTAACATCATGCATGTATTACCCCTATATCACATATAGGTTGGATTTTGGTACAATACTATTGTTGAAGACGTATTCACAAGTCATATTTTGCAAAGCAAAGGATGGAAATCAGTTTACTTGAATCCAGAAAGGCCACAGTTCTTGGGCTCTGCAACTACTACTCTCAACCAAATGTTGGTTCAAGGCATCCGTTGGTATGGTGGCTTCGCTGATGTTGTCCTTTCCAAGTATTTCCCCCTTTTCTACAGACCATCAAAAATGAGAATTTTTCAGAAGATGTATTATTGCTGGATGTTCTGCATGCCTATTGATTTTATACTAGTTTTGTGTTTCGCCTTTGTTCCCCCGATGTGTTTCCTCTATGGTATCCCATTGTATCCTAAGGTAAGTTTCCAGCTTAAATTACTAAAACAAATTCTTCCAATACTTGTATAGTTGTATGTATGATTAAGCTGTTTAAAAAATTGTTACGAATATGTAAGATAATATATCTTTATGGATCAATCAATGGATTAAAAAGTCACCAAAATGCAGGTTTCTGATCCATTCTTTGCTGCGTTCGCTTTTGTATTTGTATCATCCCAGTTGAAGCATCTATGTGACATTGTTGTTTTAAGTGGTGGACCAATAAAGGCATGGCTGAACGAGCAAAGGATATGGATAATAAAGGGTCTATCTTGCTATCTTTATGGAACCATTGAATGCATTTTTACAAAAATGGGGATTCGTAAGGTAACATTTAATCCTACTAATAAAGTCCAAGATAATGATACAACCTATTGGTACCAAATGGAAAAATATGACTTTAGGACATCAAACTTATTTCTGATTCCTATTGTAACTGCGGTCACATTAAACGCGACTTGCTTTGTGGGAGGAGTGGCCAGATTGAATGCTGCAGGAAACTGGGAGACAATGTTTGCGCAAATGATCTTGTCCATCTACGCGTTGGTTATAAGTTTTCCAGTGATTGAAGCCATGTTTCTAAGAAATGACGATGCATGTATTCCGCTTACAACAACTATGATGTCTATTATGTTAACGTTGCTTCTTTTAAGCTTCGGAAATTTCCTTATTTTGGATTAGAACCGACTAAGCTATGAATTCTTCTTTTTTGGTCGCATGTAAAATCTTGTGAATTATCAACTAAAAATCACAAAACAACAAGTCAGGAACTCTACTGTTATGAGGTTATCAAGTTGCTTCAATAATTCATAGTAGATATTGAGCAGATTTTTATTTCATATGCTATTAAAATGATCACAAAGTTTAACACTATATTTTGATAGTAAATTAGAACTAGGAAAAAAATGAAAGAAAAGGAGAAGGAAAGAGAGGGAAAGAAAAGAGGGGGGGGGAGGGGGGAAGAGAGAGAAAATATAACATTATTTATCCAAGCATCTAAAAGATGGATATTCTTAATTTCCGGTATAATTGTTGAAAGAAAGACTTACACATGTGAAAGATCAATGTTTAGATCTTAATTAAATTGGGAAAAAAAATGAAAAACATAAATGGCAATTCTTGAATCAACATAACTATGCAAATTAACAACTATCAAACTTAAAACAAATTGAAGTGGTTTATCCAGTTTAAACTACATCCAATATCTAGCCTATATGTTTTACTGATGAATCAAAAGTTTTTCTTGAATTGCTTCTAATGGTGTGTTGGTAAATGAGGAAAAAAAGATTATAAAAAAATTATAAGTTTGATTAAGACAAAAATTCAAGAATGTAAGAACCACGTTTAAATTATATAATTTGTGAGTATTTATAACATATAATCACAATTACATACAAATTTATAATTATAGCCTAATCTTGAAACTCGAAATATCTAAACTAAAATCACAAAATATCTTAACTGAAATTACAAATTTAACAGGACATTAAGAGAAAAATTTGAGTCAACTTTTCCTTTTGGAAAGCCACCAACGTCTTTTTTTCAACCTTCTTTTAATCAAACAATATGGACCCACAATTATTATCAATAGTTTCTAACAAATTGTTGTGAGATAAGGTTTCTTTGAGAGACGCGTCTATTTGGATCGATCCAATATATTATTTGGAACAATCAAACACACGCTCATTACCTGTGTAAACATATTTGGACTTGGTGCTTTAACCTATTGAAGTTGCTTTTAATCTATTTGAGTAGGTGTTTTAACTTGTTCAAGTTGGTAAGTTGATCTATATAGAGTTAGTGTTTTTAACATGTTAAGTTGTTAATCTATTAAAGTTGGTATATTAACATGTTGATGTTGGTATTTTAAAATTGGTATTTAAAACTATTTAGAGTGGTGTTTTAACCCGTTAAGTTGTTTACATATTAAAGTTGGTATATTAACTTATTATAGTTGGTATTTTAACATGTTGAAGTTGGTGCTTTATGACCTTGAAATTGTTATTTTGACTTATTTAAGTTGTTATTTAACATATCAAAGTTGATATTTTAACCTATTAAAGATGGTGTTTTAATATGTTGAAGTTGATATGTTAACCCGCTGAAATTGCTATGCTATTTATAGTTGTTTTAATCAATTACAACAAGTTAAAATGCCAAATTTAATAGGTTAAAATGCCAACATCAATATATAACAACTTAACAAATTACTATACCAACTCCAAATAACAATATTAATAGGTTAAAACACCAACTTGAATAAGTCAAAATATAAACTTTAATAATTATAACACCAACTTCACCTCAAAAGACTAGTCGATAGTTTAATGCTACCGTATAGACAAATTTAACAACTTTCATTTTGGGCATATATCAAGTAGGAGTTTAGTATATGTCAATAAGTGATTTAAGGTCTATCAAGTAGGGAGATCGGACTTATTAAAGCTGAGAGCTAATAAGTTTACAAGTTTAATGCTACCGTATAGACAAATTTAACAAAACTATTTCATTTTGTGTTTCACCAAAGTTATGTGTTACCATAATAAATATTCAAAAAAATTGTTAGATACCACGATAATGCATTTATTCAAGCTTTAATATCACACTTTATATTAAGAAAGACTCTATTCTTTAAAGAAGTTTTCAAGATATGTTCACGGGATATAAGAAAAAAATATAATCTTTTAGGAATAATAAATTTAATGGAGTAAAAATAGGAACCATAAACATTTTTAAAAATATTTAAAAAAGTTGGTGGAAAAAATATGAAGACCACTGTAATACAAAATATTTTTACAAAATTAGACGAAAACATGTAGAAGATATGTGAGAACCATAAGCATTATTAAAATATAAAATGAGGATGAATAAGATTAATTTTGTCCAAAATTTGTGATAAAAATAGAAAGATTTCTTATGGAAACAAATAAAACACCCAAAATGACAAATGAGAACTTCTTTAAGGAATGGAGGGAGCAATAAAGTAAAAAAAAACGAGTGATTAATGAATAAGGTTATGAAATATAGGCCGAGACCAAGGAAAGAGAATAGAAAGGAGGGGAAGGGAGGGGGAAGGGGTAAAGTCGTAGAGGCCTGAAGGGAAGGAAAGGGAAAGGAACATAATTCTTGTTTGTTAAGGAAGCGAGGGAAGGGAAAAGAAAAAGATGAGAGTTTTCCTTTTAAGGCCTTTTTTGGATGGAGAGAAAATGGAAGAAAAAAAAAAGAAAATACTTTAGAGGGATGAAAATTTTCTTGTTTGGATAGCAAAAGGGAAGGGAGAAGATTTGACGGTAAGAGATTTGGAGGGATTAACTCTCTTCATTTTGTTAACATCAAAACTTCTCCATAGTAGGAAAAATTTGAAAGGAAAATGAAATTCCTTTCTTTCCCCTCCCTTTTCTTCCTATACAAACAATGTACATTTTCCTCTCTTTCCCTCCTCTTCCTTTCCCTTCCTTTTGCTTCCCCTTCCCTTCTTTTCTTTCTCTCCTAATTTGCTATCTAAACATAGTTATTTACTAGATCCCCCCTCCTTTTTTAATATTTAAAGAAGATTTCATCCCTCCAAATCTCTCTACTTCCTTTCCCTTTATTTACTTCTATTCAAATAATTTGATAGCAATTTACATCACCCATTTACACAATGGGGTCTCCTTGGTAAGCAGTGTGCATTATTGCGCAAAGCTGCAAGCAATCAAGAATTCATATAGCACATAGGTTGTGCTTGTATGTAATAGGAGTCTCTGTACTTGCGGTTACTCCCAATGTATAAGCCACCACGAATCCAATCTTCACGATGTATCCATGCGTCACGACTATAATCAAGGAGGCCAAATATCTGTAGGACAAAATGTCAAGACACATCAAATATTAATTATGCTCCATACGGGCATGATACTATTTTCAGATAACAAAACAACAAAAGCTTCAAATTTCACAGAGCAGGGCAGGATGAGTGATCAAAAACATACAGTGGTAATTATAGAAATCAAAACTTCATATCTGGTTCCTTTTTCCCCACTTAAGTTTAGTTTGTTCATCCCTTTCAAATTTTCAGATTCTTCTTAAACATGAGAATTAAGATCAGTATCTCGTGTCTTGTTGTATTGTCCAACTTTCAGTTACTGATGATTTGTTGGATTCAAGAACTTCATACGTTTGATATTTACATAAAATGGTGCAGAACAGAGGTAAGCCCAGATATCAATATGCAGGAGAGCAGAAGGCTAAAACTAATAAACGGACTCCGACTGATTCTCTTGAGCATATGAACTTTCATCCACATGAAAATGCCATTCCATATGTAGTCAGCTGCCAACCCTAAGCAACTCATCCAGCAACTCTTAAGGATGTTTGATGTGCGGAGGAAATCATCGACTTCTCCATGAAAAGTAGTAACGACTGACCATGCGCAGTACTACTTTCTGACGGGTAACAGAATCAATGAAGATGACTGAAAAACATTTTTTAAGTTCTTATTCAGATGTGTGATAACAGTTCTCTTGGATAAGGCCTTCCTAGCTAAAGCATTATCATTCACTAATCCAAATCTCATGTCAATTTTTCTAACAAAAGTGGGCCATAATATAGGGAGTAGACCACTGCTAGTCATTCACAAGGTTCCATGTAGGAGGTAGGATATCTGGATGTTGCTATGAACACAATTAAGCAGAGAGGATGATATGTCAATCTTTTAAATAAAACCAAAGACAGAATAGCATGGTGGCAGGCTAAATTCCTGAAAATAATTAGCCAAAAGATAAAAAAATTTCTGAAAATAAAGGTGTACAATTATTGAATTTGAATTTGAATTTGTAAGAAAAAATGGGAATGTGATAGTGAAAGATCAGCTAACTAAACCTCATCATTGATATGCTTACCTCCTCGAGATCAGCTAAGTAATCCGTAATATCTCGAAGTATCTCGATCTCACGACGGATATGGGCGGTTTGGTAGAGGAAGAGGGACAGCAAGAGATGAGTCGTGTTTGGGAAGAGGAAGGGTTGATTACTTCAAAATTGAAGAGGGTGTTGGTGAGGAAGAGAAGATTGAATAAGTGGCAACCGGTCATTAAAGGTTATAATTTACCTTAACACTTTAAAAAGCAGATGGGGTACAAAGTTCGAAACTTTAACAAATAAAAGAAAGTTGAACCTTTAAAAGCGAATGAGCTAAAGTTCGTACCTTTTAAATCAAATTTCCCAACTCTTATCTCCATCATTTCATTCACTGTAATGCAAACCTATATTTTTATTGGAGGGAAGAGTCTTTCCATTATAGCAAAGCTATGGTGGACAATTTTCAAGGATCCAGACAAACTGTGGGTGAAATTTCTTGCTGGAAATTTTCTTAAAGATTGGTTTCACTATTCAAGACGAACAAATTATGAACCCTTTTCCTGATTTTACAGCGCCAAACATCATCGATAAGGGAACTTTCAATCTAGAAAGAATCAAGCATTTAGCTCCTCGTGATATTTGTAATGAGATTATGTTAATTTCTATTGCTAAATATGACCTTATCGAATATGCATATCAGACTATCATCGAGCTGATCCTCCCCTCATTCCAGATTCTTTGCTCACTTGAAGGACTTTGTGCAATTACACATCCCATACAGATACAGTAAAAATCGCTTTTAAGGAATGCCTTGTAGGAATACGCCATAAATAAATAAGGAAACAGATATAAATCAATGATTATAATTAGGGATTTGAAAATATTCAGTAGAATCAATCAAACTTGCATTTAGGAAATACCAACTATGTAATCCTAATTCCTAATGATAAAATTTACAAGAGTTATACAGAAATTAAATGTTAGTAGCAAACAAAAATGGGGTTTTTTTGTAGAAAAAGGTAGATATTTGGTGATAAATGAATAGGGAGTAAATTATGTGGATGAAATCAATAGATTTGAAATGTATGGACGAGATTAAAAGAAAATAGTGGATCATTGTCCAAAAATAGAAATGATGCAAAATGAGGGGGTCGAACTAATATAGCAAATAATTTTGAATGAGTGGGACAGAGGTAGTATGTAATAGCTTGTGTTTCTAGAAGAAAAAGCCCTGATCTTGAGCTTGTGTGCACAAGATATACAGGATTGGGATCGGAAATCATCTCGACCCTTTCTGAAACTTTGTCCGAACAAAGGCATCAACTTGTCTTCGGTTTTTGACTCCGTCCATATCGACATGTTCCTCTATTTGATCAACAATTTGAGACAAACCGGAACAATTTGTGGTGAGTAGACTGGTCAAAACAATCAGATTGACGGGTTTCTGGTCGGGTTAGTTTCAGATTGGGCTATATCTGGGTCAGGCTATATTCAAGTAGGGTTATATTCGGGTTGGATTGTTTTGGGATGTTATTTTCGATTTAACGAATTCGGGTAGACCCAATTAGTCAGAGGCAAGAATCTTTTTCCGTATCATTAAGAATATCCCTAATAAATATAACAATGTTAGTTTTTTTGTCTTCATAAAGATGGGGAAATATACCACTTTTAGGGTTTCAACAAGGAAATATTGACTCAAAAAATAAAAACAGATTAGAAATATAGTAGGTTCAACAAAAATGATGATATGGAAATAAAAATACAAAAAATATTAAATAAACCGATCAACACAATTGGATTTGGGTTATAGTCAAATTTAACACTTTTGGTTTTGGGGTCGAGTAATTTTTGGGTTATGGATTTGTGGCTTAATTCAGGTCAAATAAAATTGAGAGGTTTAGTTAGTGGATAGTGATAGTTGGAGACTTTTTGACATGTGGTTTTGTGCAATAAACATTACTAAATGATGATGAACAATTCACAACCAAGGCTGCTCCAAAATGAATAATGGCTGCTGATATGATAAACACAATGCAAATGGAAGGACTGGGTTTTTGGTTTCTCATCCAAATATATAGTAAGATCACCAGTGAAGCTTCTGCAAGAGATCTAAGTGCCAAGGTTGTACAAATGGACCCCAAGTCCATTGAGATGATCGCAAAAGTAAATCCCACGCATCTCATAAGTTCCCTTTGCTTAGAGGTTGATTTAGAGGTGTTCCCCAAATGAATCCTCCCAGTACATCAGACTTTGGTTCCCAATGATGCCACAGCTCACGAGGAAGCACATTAATCTACTTTTTAAAAATGGGAGGGGAGGGTGGGGGGGGGGGGATAAAATTAAAAGAAAAAGTACAAGTCTCACTTACCACCCCCCCTTTCCATGAAACATAGGATGAAATATTTCTGGATTGCAGAACCTACACATCAATAATAAAATCACATCATTGTATTCAAACTAAATCCAAATGAGTAAACATAAAATTGTAAATCACAAAATCTAACTCCATCCCATTAGAGAGCCAAATAAATCTGAACTGGATAACTTTGAAGATAAGAGTATGTACTAACCTCAACTGTGTCTATTGCTTCATTAGGAGGGATTGCATGCAAGACCCTGCAACAAGCACTAGAGTATGTCAAAGAAATTTTATTAGCATCTTTTTTATTATCATTATCAAGATATCCTTGGATGTGAAAATTTATTTTTGGACTCCTCCAGGACACAAAAACAACTAAACTCTCATTTCAGGCAATCTAAAAGAACCATGCAATGCAATTTACATTTTTTTGATATACTATATTGAAATTCGCAGTGCATAATATTTTTTTTGACAGAAATCCTTTTTAAAACTTGAAATCAGTTCTGTTAGGATGTAGCTCGCTCAAGGGGTGTGGACAAAGCGCTTGATATAAAACAAAATTTTGAATTGCATATCCGATATAAAATTTATTAATTTTTGATAAACAATTATATTAAAAGCTCCATATACCCAGCATATTGGATATTGACCCAATGCACAAGATATTCGATCCTTTATGTTACCCAAGGTAATCGATAGACCAAAACTCTAGTGTAGCTGGGGAAAGAATAAGAGCATAACATTAGAGAAACATAATAAAAAAAATATGTTATAGATTCTTTATAAGTAGATCCCTCCATAAATTTTACAAACACAGTACAATTCAACTCTAAAATTTCACAAAGCCAAGTTTTCTATTCAATATAATTTTGAATCGGGCATCCAAAGAAAAATCACTCTTTGGATTTTCTACAAATCGGATAGAAATACAGATGGGTTGTTCGAATTTTTAGATAGTTTGCTCTACCCTATGTCTTCCCAGTTGAAGGGCTATTCTTGACATTTTTGAATTTGACATTTCATATACTAGAACACAATTGGGTCAAAAGCAATGGTTTTATTCTCGGTCTACATTTTGGCAACAATGACTTGATCCTCACCTCAGTATTAGAACAGAAAATGCACCCAGATAAAAACAAATTACCTCCTGCAGAGAGTAATAATGTCCATAGGTCCCATCATGGTAGATAAATGAAGGAATCATTCACCAATGGGGAGATGAAATAAAATTTATGGATATTCTACATGGTGGACACGAACTATTGCAAAAGGCCAGTGGTAGCAATTCTTATAAACATTTCCACAAAATAGCACTCTACTTTTGAACATTGAGGTACAATAATATTATGAAGGAAAAACGTTTCTTTTTCCAATGTTTTTCCGTTATGTTGTGAAATTATCATTTTACCCTTCCTCTTCCATTCATCCTCTTCTTCCTCAACTACTCAAGTCATATCAAGATTCATCCATAATTTGTGGCTTTCCTCAACTACAGCAACATCTAATCGTCCTTGTGCAATATTCTTTATTCCGGCCGTATAACCAATCTTCTCCTTCTAAGTTCTAATTAAGGTAATGATTTCATCAAAGATTTCTAAATTCCTTTCATTTATTTTTTCGGTGTGGCTTAAACTAATCCTAATTAATTAGTACTCTAATTCCTTGTATTCAAGGTTGATTATCATCTTCCATTCAAAACAACACCAAAATTTTCATCTTATGATCATCTATATGATATATAGCACTCATGCATGATGATCAATAAATAGAGTAGTTCTAAAAGAGAGAAATAAGTAAACTTTTATGTGATAAATTTTGAAATAAATTTGTTTTTTTAATTCAAATGAATTAATTAAACCAAAACAAATCATTAATCTATTTGGTTTATTTATTGGAAATTTTACTTTTTAAAATCCGACCTTTTGCTTGTTCTCTTTTAAAAATCCCACCTTTCGATTATTTTTTAAAAATCCGACCTTTTTGGTTTATTTATTTGATGAGTAGTTATTTACCCACCAATTATATAATCAATATGATGTAATATTTTGATGGCAGTATAATTAAAAATGACAAGCGCGCAACAATCCACAAAAAAGCCATCGGAAAATAGCGAAAAATATTTGATACGAAAGGAATGAAGAATATTGCACAAGGACAATCAAATGTTGCTGTAGTTGCGAAAGGCAACTAATTATGGATGAATCTTGATAAGACTTGAGTAGTTGAGGAAGATGAATAAAAGAGGAAGGGTAAAATGATAATTTCACAACTTATTGGAAAAACAAACGTTTTTCCTTCATAATGTTACTGTAGCTCAATGTTCAACAGTAGAGTGCTATATTGAGGAAATTTTTTTAAAGAATTGCTACCACTAGCCTTTTACAATAGTTTGTGCCTACCATGTAAATACCCTAATATTTAAGAAGCATCAAGGACATGTGTAACTAAATTTTCCCCTCCATCTTCCTCATTTCCTAACTGCCAAGTAGAACTAATTAGCGAAGCAAAAAAGTAGATTAACCTAATCTCTCTAATCACACCATTCTAGGTTCAATTCCAGATCAAGTTAACCACATCCAAAACTTCCTCATAAAAGTCAGAAGTACAACTAAGCTAGCTTCAGTGAACTGACCCTATTCCTGACCTCCAAAGTGGAATACTAGGCACACAAGCGTTTGTGCACCACAAACCCCCCTCTGCCTAACCCCTCACTCCCCCCCCCCCCCCCCCCCCCCCCCACCCCCCACCATTCTAGGTTCAATTCCAGATCAATTGTAGCAAATCCAAGTAGCTTGAACCCCACCAAAGCTATTTATTATTACAAAGGGTGGCTCTTTATATAGCCTAAGCCCCAAGAGACAACTACAAAAAATAACAACTACTCTAATTGACATAATACAAAGACTAATAATAGTGAAAAGACGATAATGCCCTTGGACCCTTTAACCCCAGTTATCACAATAAGTTGTAAGATTCTTATAAAATCTGCCGAAAAAATAGTGTAGGGGGGAATTTATCAAAAACCATTAACTAAGTTAACTAACAGTTTGCTAGATTATGAATCACAGAGAAAACAGGAAAAGCAAGCAAAAGTAAGGTGATGGAACTGTCTGATTCTAAAGTATGTCTTATGAAATACGCATTCAAAAACTTAATTGACGAATCTGAAAAGGGCCCCCAAATGAGATTTTGTATGCTGACATATTATCCAAGCTAATATCTTCAAGCCCCAATTCTATTGAGAAAACTATATACCCAGTCACAAAGGAAATTTACCTATCTTCCATTGCAGCAATAATACCACTAGTTAAAGATGTTCCTCCAGCCTAAAAAGAAGACAGAGTTAAGCTCTATTGCTGTTAATAGATAAAAAATCATCAGTCAATCAGCAGGAAAAAACCTCTCACCAGTTGTATGCTACAGAACAATTTTCTCTGAAGGTCTATACGTCCTGCTTGAAGACAATTAAAACATGGAATTGATTAGTAAACACCATAACACTTCATAATTGGACAATTTCAATATCATCAGTAATTAGTTTTTATAAGAATAAGGTGCCTGAGGAAATGGGGTCGAGTCTCAAACGACTCGTGGAAAAAATCGTAAGGCAAATATTTTAGAATTTTTGAAAAGCTTATCCATGTTGCGCCTCACTTTCCCCAAGTCACCTCATCTCACCCATCTGAAGTTGCTACCAGAGTCTTATTGCATCGCTCAAATGCGCTTTTCAAAATCAAGATTCACTCATGAGAATTTTTCTGGTTTACCAGTTGAGAGTATGCTTTTGGTGATGGCTTCAGCAAGGCCTAGGCTTTCTTCCTTTTGGAGCCAGCTTATTGGAAAAAACCGGATAGTTTTCCCACATAGGAAGTCCTCCACTGAAGCCAAGATACAACTCTGATCCATCAGGTCTCCTAGGGTATTCCATACCTAAAGTATCTTCCAACATATCTTCATAATCAAGAAACCTGGCGAAGTAGAAATTAAGCACATTAGTGTATAAATGTGAGGACATCGACAAATTGAAACCTACTAATTGACCAGATGCTTGTTTTTGATGTTGAAAAAAGATGTTCTTACCATGTACGAGGTGGAGGAGGATACACTTCAGGGACCAACAACTTAGGGTAAAACAAGCCCATAGGAGGAACCTGGTCCAAAAAAAAGGCAAAATTCCACAACTCTATACTCAATCATCTTAGAGAAATGCTATAAAAGGGTCAATCCAAAACTACCTCTGTGTTTAGAAGGTGAGAGCCACTAATGGCGTCAAGGTATTTTTCTATATATATATGTGTGTGTGTGTGTGTGTGTGTGTGTGTGTGTGTGTGTCTATATATATGTGTGTGTGTGTGTGTGTGTGTGTGTATATATATATGTGTGTGTGTGTGTGTGTGTGTGTGTGTGTGTGTGTGTGTGTATATATATATATATATATATATATATATATATATATATATTATATTATGGCTGCTCAATGAAGCCAGCCATGTTTCCAGGGCGGCTCATTAATTCCTCCCACAACTCAAGAATGGCGCCTCCAAAGTTCACCTTGAACGTTTTGTATGTATATTATTGTTTTTTTGTTAATTATTCTCCAATAAAGTTTGGTTTTTGATTATCTGATGTTGAGTGCTTTGATTATATTCTATTGATTTTGTAGTTTTGACCGTATTTGTTTATTATTCTCCAATAATAATCTTGGTTTTTGAATATCTGATGTTGAGTAATTTTGATTCCGCATCAATTGTTGTTAAATGTATACATTGTTTTTTTGTTAATTACTCTCCAATAAATCTTGGTTTTTGATTATCTGATGTTGAGTAATTTTGATGCTGCAGTAATTGTTGTTAAAATCAATTCTGTCGTGTTTCAAATTGAAATGTAGAGCATACAGTTTACTTAGCCAATGTTATCGGGGCTATCCCTTCTCAGAAGCAGATTTTGAACAACGATTTAGACCTAACTAAATCTCTTGGTGATGGGTAATTCTCTTTTTTGATATTTTTGTGATTTTACTTTGGAAATTTTATATATGTTTTTGGTATTTGGGTATGATGGGTTATGTACTATGTATGATTTATTTGACTTTAATGGGTTTGGTATTCTTTTGTGTGGTTGAAATTTTGCAGCAAAGTTATGGTATTGTGAATTTAGTTCATGGACTTTCAACAACTTTGATAATTGAAGGGGATTATCAGAATTCCATTGTTACTCTTGAAAATGGATATAATTGTGCTGCTGAAATATGTTATGTGGGGAAAACAATTTTGTGCTCAAATCATGGTTATTACTAAACTTTGTGGTTGTTGAATTGTGTCACTTTTGATAGTGTAAGATGATATGGCTTGTATGTGCTACAATATCTATTTTGTGTCTCATAGTGTTATCTAACTGGCATTTCATTACCTATTTTGTTATACTACAATATTCACATGATTTGATTCGCATCACGAAGTGGCGATTAGCAAAACTTATAACGCTGATCAAACATGATCGAGTCTTCTATATGTCAAGAGATTACATTTGACTAATTGAGTTATGGGGGTAACTTAGGAGGAAAATAAATATAACTTTGAGATAATTAAAATATTAGGTTTAATTTGAATAGAAAGGCTAAATTATGAGGAAAACTAGATTAAGCTCAAGCCTCAAGGTGAGTGAAGAGTTTGTTACGGGGAGTGTATGTTTCATGCATATATAAATATCCTCAGATTCACGTACTAATATAGTACTCCCTCCGTTTCTGTTTTATTTTTCATTTTAGGCAGCTCCATATGTAATTCCTCTAAATCTTTCTATTTGTATCACTTTTTTGACATAATTAGCCTTAGTCACTTTAATTTTGATATTTTTAAATGTTTATGGTCGCCATACATTCTTCACTAACACTTTAACATTTTAATAATGCTTAATGCTTATGATCCACACGTTTTCCACTAATTTTATTTGAACATTTTTTTAATGTTTGTGGTCTCCATCCACCAACTTTATTTACATTTTTTTTATGTTTATGATCCCCACTTTTTATCCATTAGCTTTGTTATTCAATAAATAATATCCCTACCATCTTAAAGATTCAAATATTTCTTCCCTACATCTAGAGTCATGGGAATTGCCTCCAA